>JAFNEN010000103.1:0-325000 GCA_019343175.1 Oedothorax gibbosus
GCCATTCCTAATGATAGATGGCGACTCAAAACGCAGCATCTGTGACGTCCTCGACTTTTGTGTTAAAACTTTTCCTACCGCATTTTATCATAATGAACAATAAATATGCAATATATTTTGAAGGGCTATGAAAAAAGCAATAGTTTTTGAAGTGAAACGAAGAGGAATTCCTTTTTGTATGACTAACGTAAACAAAGTCGCTTATTGCTAATTGCTATTACTTATTTCTTTTTCGAAATAAAAAGCTGTTAAACCATTAATAATTTAAGTTTCAGGTAAGTTTTTATTTTGCGTAGTTTATATATTTTATCTGCAACGGCGTATTATAATATTTTATGAAATTACAATTTAGTATATAACCGTTTATAATGTCAGATATGTTTCTGTCAAGCGTTTCCGGCTTTATTCTAGCTTCTAATTTATTATATATATTTGTTGTTGGTTCACTTTATTTTGTTTAAATGTGTAATACCTATTACGCTTAAATAATTAAAAGGGTAAACACAGTTTGTTAGAGTAGGCTATTTTAAATTTTCCTCTTGCATCACTTATTGCCCGATCATCATTAGATCACATATCTATTGCAAAGCGTTCATCCTTTATTCATTTACAGAACTCATCAGTAATGTATGGCTAAAACTGTCACACATTGGGTATGTAACGGTTTTTTCAACTGCAGTCTAAAGCATTTTTTACACACTGTCCAATTTTTTTAATCGGTTAATTTTAATTTGACGGTACTTCTGTCGCCAAGGGATTTGACGCTTTTGTAGGGAGCGATAAACTTTTTTTTTTGGTGATACAGCATTTTCTCTGGTGAAATGCGTTGCGGCGTCTTTGTTGTGGCTAGGTGGCGCTGGTTATACTTGCGCGGATGTTATGCGCGTCGGAATTATTTTGTTCTAAATTAATTTTTGTTTTGTCCAATCGCCGGCGCTGGTAATACTTGCGTGGAATTTAGGTTGCGCGGATGTTGTGCGCTTCGGAATTATTTTTATTCTAAAATTACTTTTTGTTCTATCTATCGTCATTTCGTGAGGTTTCGTTTGGCTTTTCAACATCCGGTTATTATGGATGGTGCATATTTAAAATCTGAATTTTTTTTATCGATTTCAAGAGGGCTGGACAGCTAGCTGTCATTCAGTTCTGTAGGACTAACAAAACTAACTTTTTTTTTGGTTTTGTTCACAAATGAAACTAAACAAACTAAAAACTAACAAAACTATTTTTTTTTGGTTTTGCTTTGCAAAACAAAACAAATTTTTTAGTTTTGCTTTGTAAAACAAAACTGCCTGGGGCCCCAAACGAGTATTTAGGCTTTCAATGGGCCCTACAATACTGCCCAATGTTGGATACTGTTGTTTTTTAGAGAAAACAAAATTGCCCCGGGCCCCAAACGCGTGCGTACTGGATTTCCACTCACTCGTGTAGCTCTAGTGCGACAATGATTCAAACTAATCTGGATTGCTACTCGTGCAGCTCTGGTGCGACGAAAATTCAAGCTAAAGTAAACTGGATTGCCCCTCGTGTAACTCTAGTGCGACGAAAATTCAAACTAAACTAAACTGGATTGCCACTACTAGCCCATTGCGTAGTGTAAAGTTTGTTTTGTGTTGCCCAAAGAAAAACCAAAACCCTAAGTCGTTTTTTTTTATCAAAAGTAACTAGGGTTACTGCATCGGCGTAAAGGAATCTGGCAATGGGGAAACACGCGAGTTTCGCCAAGTTGTTGTTGTTTCTGGAACCGCGCCAAGCAGTACCGTGAAATTAAAATTTACCTTTTAATCGATTTCTTAAGTACTGTAAAATTTTTATTTTGTGCTGAAATTTTTTGAAAAATAAAGAAAAAAATGTTTAAAACATAGTGTAGCTGCCTCAGTAACCCAAAGTCTACCAAAAGGATCCTCAAGGTGGAGATGAGTTACCTCGGATTATATACTACTATTTTCGATGTTATTCAGAATACTGGTAGGAACGCAGAGGTAAATCTGCGCCCTCTAGCGAGTGGATGATTGATTGAGGCTGTGTGCGTGTGGTAACTGCCACAGTACCATAATTTAGTTGGGACTGTAGTGGTTAGCAGGTATGACTCAAAGCTGCCTATACGAAAGGTACTAGTCAGGTACTTTAAATGTAATTTACCCACTCAGTCTTTCATTCTTGGGCCAACTAATTAATACTGCTTGCTTGAGAAGTTAAAATTTGTAGGGCTTTCTCTCGACAATAGCGCATTTTGGTCAATGATGATTGTTCAAAAATTAAAACGGTCGATAGGCTTATCATTTTTGTGTTTGGTTGACGGGAAGAATCAAATATAGCATTCAGTTTTCTCATGTGAAAAAACCAAAACAAAGAATTTTAACTGCGTCTCTATATATTATAACTTTTTTTAAACTTAGGATTTGTGCGTTTAATTTAGTAAATAGGGTGTTCTGCAGTTGTAAGTAGCAGGTCATGAAATCATAATGTCGTGGGTGGCCATTATCTTCTTTCAAACCTCAAATTAACAGAATAAGGTTTGATTAACCAATATCTGTTCTGAACTTGAAAAAATCGACCATACTGCCTGATTTCCTGCCGCGAACTAGAATCTAAGGCATTAAGGTTTGGTTGACTAATCTGTCCTGAACCAAAACTATGAAATTATCACACAACTGAGATTTTGCTGCAGATAAGCAAATATGAGGTGTTGCAATTTGGTTGAATGATCAGTCTTGTACTAAAACTATGAGAATTGGCAAGTATTTAGAGGCGTTATCTTATCACGACTTGACAAATTCTGTGTTAGGTTCTCATTTTAGTGCAAATAGAAAGATAAAATTTTTGGGCTTAAAAAATTTCTCTTTTCCTCCGATCAAAAACATTGGCTTCCCTTAGCATTTAAAGGGTTTTCAAGGCTGGTGGAGTAAGGCAATAGGCTTAACGGCAAGTGTTGAAGCTGTTGCCAAAATCTTGTCACCTGACTGCGATTCAAAATTATGAGGCATAGTTCCTTAGAAGTTTTCACCAAGTATCAAATTGTTGTGAAAAACATTTACGAAGCTTAAATACATAACAAAAACTAAGAACTGAATTAAAGCTTTAAATGTTTAACAATTGCATTCATGAAATAAATGTCAAACTTTTTTTTCAAGTGATCATCTTTTTTGTGTTGATAAATAAAGGGAAATTCCTACTGTATTAAGGAATACAAATATGAACTGCTTACGTAGGACCAATTCTTAGTTTTACTAACTAAATGCAATGACTTTAAAATATTTTTCAAAATATTTTTAAATTCGTGAAGATTCCTTTTTATAACCCTCTGCACAACTATCATTAATATGACAATGAATCATCATGTACTTATTTATTAAAAAGTTATCTTTTGAATATACTAGTTAAATGTGTTGTTTTGATATAAAATAAAATTAATATATTTTTCAATAGATAAAAAATAGTAATGGCAACACCTCTACCTGACCGACAGTTTTTATGGAATATTTTTCAAGGGTAAGTTTAATAGTAAATGTTACAATAAAGATACATTAAAAGTACATATTCATTATCAAGCAATATTAAGGGGGAATGGGCGCGCTGGACCGCAGGTCTCCAAAATCAAGTGCCTCAGTGTTAATCCAATGGCGAAAAAAACTATTTTCTCTGTCACATTTCTCTGGCTGTATTGAATATTTTTACAAACGGTTTTATTTAAATAATAAATGTAGATAACTTACAGGTCTCTATCTTCCCACTTTTTGAAATTGCTTCGAATATTTTGTGTAAAATTATTTATTGAACATTAAAAAAATATTCAAACCAATTTCAAAAAGTGGGAAGGTCGGGTCCTGTAATTCAGCTACATTTATCATACAAAATAAAATCCGCTTGTAAAAATATTCAATACAGCCGGAGCAATGTGGCAGAGAAAATATATTTTTCTCCATAGGATTAACACGAATACACTTTGCTTTGTAGACCCCCGGTCCAGCGCGCCCATTCCCCCTTAACTAGGTTTCTTTGCTTAAAATGTATCCCTTTTTAAAGTAGTATATGAATTGATTTTCATAAACACGAGTGGGAATTTAATCAATTTTAATTAAGTAATATTTGTCTTGTTGTATGCTATCAAGCTAGATGTTTCTCTTTAGTGACACACAATGCACATATTTGAACTAATTTTGTCCTTTATTATAAAAAATATGGCATTTTATTTTTAAACTTAAGAACAGAAAATATACCACTATATATTTTTATAGAAGTTTGTTTAAGATAATTAGTTAAATATTAATCATATTTTTAAATTTTTGATTATAATTTGACAATATTTTTTAAAGCGTTAATTCCTAGTGTTTAAATTGGTATTAATTTTAGTATGAAAAAATTAAAAAATGCTACATTAAATTTCCGTTACAACAAAATCCAAGGGACCAGAAGAGTTATTCGTTTTGTGGAATGTTCGTTAAAACGGAATTTAAAATAATTTAACTGTTAAATTTAAAATGCTACAAAAGTCTATAAAATATATAGTAGTTCCATTAATATATATTTATATGTTAGATAAATATGTTTTAAATTATATAAGTATTAGTAGTTTGTAAAAGTTGAAGGAGCAATAAGAAAAAAGTAAAAGAGCAAACCTTGCTGAGAAAAACATTAATTGTAACTAACATGTAAGCATAAAATCCGGAATTTTCTTTTGAACAAGTGATTTGGTAGCTGACGATGCAACAAAATTTTCCAAAGAACGCATAGATGAAAAAATAGTTTCCTTGAAATTTTTCAAAAAACAAAAGTTCCAAGTATTTGTTAATAAGAAATTGCTTCAGAAGCACTAACAGTTGTTAGCTCAGATGATGCATAATCTGGGTCTTCATCATCGCTTTCTTCACTCCACTCAACTTGTAAATGGAAATCTTTTATGGATTACATAATTTCGTTATCTGTCATTTCATACGAGGTCGTAACATCGGAAGGTTAAGTGTGAAAAAAAACATTAGTCTCTGTTATTCTGTTAAGTAGAAATGTCTTCAAGGAATAACTTTCTGTGACAGCCAAGCCAGCAGTTGTTCTCATTATTAAGAAGTCCTTTGAGACAACAATACAAGTATAATGCTCAGGGTTTTAAATTCAATCCCAAGAACGCCATAATCTCAAAGTGTTATATAATAAAAAGGCTATCATTAGAGAATTCTGAAGGGGATTGTACTGATCACTACAGAAGTTTGACTCATTGAATAGCGATTTCGAGCTTTTTGTGAGAAAGGGGTGCAGATTCCAGAAAAATAAAAGTTTGGTTATCCTTTTCCCTTCTCATGCCGTGTGACAAACCAGTTCAAAACTTGTTTGGTGTCTTTACAAAACACCAGAAACAGAAAAATACAAAGTTGATGGAATGAAAAATCCTTCATCATAATGAAATTATGGAGTTTAGTTATTTCGTTAAAATAGAAAGTTTAAAACATTCTAATGCATTTAAAAAAAGACTGGGGATTTATTTCGTTATACTGGATGTTTCGTTGTAATGATATTTGTTATAAAATTTTTTACTGTATTTTTATTCTTGCTAAAAAAATATCAATATTGAATTGCAATATATTTCAGAGTTGATAAAGATCGAAGTGGTCATATAACAGCAACCGAACTTCAAAGTGCTCTATCAAATGGTAATGTATATATTTAAACAAATTTGGTTTTCAAAATAAGAGTATACCAATTTAAAAGTACATATTTCATTTTGCTTTTTAATTTTAAGCACATATTTTTTACTGCACCAAGCATGAACGCAACCGAAAATTGTGAATGTATAAAAGTATTTTGTTATAGAAGTTTGTTTTTAAAAAATTCCATTTCGAATTTTTTGTCTATTTAAAATATTTTTTATTTCTTTCGAATTTTATTTATAAAAAAAAGTTGCTCGTAAATGTTTCATGAAAATCTTCTTCCTATATCTTTTTTTTAAAAAGCTTTTACTAAAATATGGAAATGCATTCAGTATAGCTAATATGCTATGGTGTGTCATTTTGGCAACTTACCTAAACCTAGCTAAAGCTTAATTAGGTAGTTCAACTTAATGTGTACGTCAAGCATGCCAATTTGTGTGAACTAACTTGCTTTTGAGTTGGTTGGAGAGGTTAAAGTAGCATGTACAATTTTTAACATACGCGCAGAAGCAGTGGAAGGAATGCGACTGGGAGGTGAAATGTCACGTAAGAGATGGGGATACTATATGACTTGTATTAGCCCGCCACTTGTGAAACAATAAATAAGCTGAAAATCCAAACAAGCAAGAAACTTCCTATACATATTAATATTTAAAATGATTAATCTTAACTCTCAATGCTTTAAACAAAATATTAATGTTAAAATGGATTTCAGAATTAAAAAAACATTTTTGTAATGGGAATTTACATATGCTGTAGAGAAATATTTTTTGTAATCTACTATTTTCTCTACCACCTATATGCAACCCTCTGTTTACTTTTTCATGAACGTTAAATGTCCCTTAAATAATATTCTGGCCATTATAGCCTAGCTGTTTCCTACATTCAGATTGGTTTTACAGGTACCTGGAGACCATTTAATCCAGAAACTGTCAGACTAATGATTGGTAAGAATTTATTATTTTTTTTAATTCTTAAATGTTCTTTGATTACTTGATTGTGTTTTTTAAAAGTTTAAAGTTTTAACATAGAAATTATGTGCAAACTATTTTCTTAACATTTAAATTTTAAAGAATAGGATTTTTAAATATTAAAGTTTATTAAACGTTAAAAAATAATTCAAAATTTAATCATCAAAGCAAATTTTGCTTTAAAAGTATTACATACAGTAACAAAATTTCTAGCTCAGGTATTATTTTAAACTCTTGCCTTATTTTATCCCCCCTCCTAATTTTTTTATTAACCACCAGATTATTGTTAAAGCCCAAAGCTGTACCTGACCTTTTTTTTAGGTATTTTTGTTAAGTTCATGTTTTTCTAATGAGTGTATTATAGCTAAAGTATGGCAGTTTTGGAGAAAAAACAGGCTTTTTTAATAGTTATGAAATGGAAGTCCCTTAGAAACTTAAGTATTTTTCTATTGCCATGTTATAAAAACAAAATGTCCTCACATTTCATTTTTACATGTTTGTATATAGGTATGTTTGATCGAGATTCAAATGGTACTGTTAGTTTTGAAGAATTTTGTGCTCTTTGGAAGTATGTTACAGATTGGTTGAACTGTTTCAAAAGCTTTGACAAGGATAATTCTGGAACAATTGATAAAAATGAGCTGAAAACTGCATTTTCCTCATTTGGTAAGAATATTTTACTGTTCTAAAGCAATTGGTTTAGAACAAAGTAATTTTTAAAAATTATATTTTGCTTTAATTGCTTACATTTGAAAAAGCATTATAAATATTATTTGTGCATAACAAAATAAATGTTAATGTGTATATTTAAATAGTAGTAAAGGATTTAAAAAAAAAAAAAACTTCAGTAAATGTTCTGATTTTTCTTCCAGGTTTTCGTCTTTCAGATGTATTTTATGACTTGTTGATAAAGAAATTTGATAGAAATAATGCAAGTTCTATTACATTTGATGACTACATTCAAGCATGTGTCACGTTGCAGGTTATTACTATTTCTTTCAAAATAAAAACCCTAATGTACTTTTAAAACTATGCTAAATATTGATATTATTTTTTTGACAGTCTTTAACTGCAGCTTTTCAAGCTCATGACACTCAAATGACTGGAGTCATTCAAATTTCATATGAAGAATTTTTAATTATGGTTGTTAAAACCATGTTTCAGTAAGTATGTATATTTCGTTTGTTAAATTAATTTTAATTCTCATACTAAAGAACTGTGTTCTAATTTAAATAAATTTTGATTCACGCATTTGTAATTGTCACTATTGGTAACTTTGAATACTTATTTTTTTTGCTGATTTTTAAACTTCTTTTCATTGAAGCCTTTTTCATATTATTTCGTTGTTAACATAATACATTAAAGAATATTTTTTTAGTCAATCTTCTAAGTTTTTAAATGGAGGATTAAAAAAAATGTGATTCTTAAACTTTTAAAGGTAAACATATAGAAACACTGCACACACAGTTATTGACAAAAGCAATGAGATAAGTAAGCATTTAAACGTTTTTTTGCATGCTTTTATTGACATGAAATTTATTAAAAACGAAAAAAATCAGTTTAAAAAAAATTTATCAACATTTAGCCATAAAAATTTAATAAAAATGTTTATGCCCAATAGTATCAAATGTGGCTCCTTGAATTTGTCGGCATACCGCTTAATTCACTGTAATAAGTATTTGTATATGTACGGTTTTCCTATAATAAAAAAGAGGTTTACACAATAATGCTAGCGATAATTAAATGAGATGGGTCCTTACAATGTCGAAACCGACTTTGTACATAACTTAGCTTAGTTTAAAGTCCATATCCCAACCTAATTAATCCCAGATCAAACAGTTATAGTGCAAATTTCCCAAACCAATTAACTCCTGTTATTGTTACATTCATTTTGCAACTATTCACTTGCTTTTAACTTAATAATAATCCTTGATGCAGATTTTTTTGGCTTCTTATACAAGTCTACGATAGAGTAGATCAAAAGTTATTTAGAAAGTTTATTGATTTAGCTTTGTTGCCACTTTCCAACTGTTTGTGTTGGCACTTGGTTTTTTGGTTTGTCCTACTGTTGGTCGGACCAATTGTCTATGTGTTGCTCTTGCACAATGCAAGTCCAACAAAAAAGCTTTCTCTGTCTATGGTATCATTACAGTTGTTTTACTGTCTTGTTTTATTTTCTGATAGAAATCGTAACTTTACAGATGCTGAGATTGCTATCTCAGTGTCCCAGTTTTTAGTTGCAAGTGTAACTGACTCCCTTTAAATGACAATTATTATTCCCTGTGTAAAACAATGTTAATTTTTCTGTATATTTAAGACATTTAAAAAATAGTGATATGATTATAAAATGTTTTTGTAAAAGTGATAATAAAAGTTAATGATGATAAAAGTTAAGATACATAATTAATTTCTTATTTAGCAACAAAATTACTCTTTGTGTTTAATCAAAATCTTACAAGCAAGTTAGAATATTAAAATTTCATGCACTAGCCTTAAGATGTATTTCAAAATGTTTCCTTACTATGAGGTTGGAAAAGTAGAATTGTAGCCATCTGGATGTTACGTTGGGATTTCTTTTTGTTTGTGCATGTATTACATCTCTTTTCTTGCATGAATTTTAATTGGTTGCCGTATATAGATATAATGCATGTGAATACTTAGTTAGACATTTTATCTTTGAATGTATATCTTGAAAGATTAAGCTGTCCTATACTTGTAGATTCATACATTGATTCCCTTAGTTTACTTAATAAAAATGATTTTTTTATAGTTTTTACCCTTTAAATTTGTTTAATCAAAAACTTAATACATTCATCACAAAATAACACATTTTTGTTAATTTTTTAAAATTGCAGTCCGGTTTGATTTTCTTCATGTTCATCATTTGAAATCTGAAAAAAGCTGTTATGAAGTTTGGTTATCTGTATATGGAAAATTTTCTACAGTTGAGATTGCTTTTACAAAATGTAGATATGTTTATTTGTCACTTTAAATGTTAAACGTTTTATATATACTGCTCATTATTTTTACAAGGCTTACATGTTTTTATTGTTTTCTTGTCCAAAAATAAAGATAATTCTGTAATATAAAGGTTTATTGTTATAATTTGTGCATAAAATTTTCTTGTATTAAGTAATTTAAAATAGTATTTTTTTTATATGTTTACACTATAGCAGTTTAAAATCTTCAAAAATAGTTCTTTTTTCAATATTTCTTGCATTTTATTTACAACAATTTCTTTACATTTGATTAATGTGTAGGAGCTCTTTCAATTAACATGAAATCTAAATATTCAATTTATTATACAGCACCCAAGTTTGCATTAAATCAACAATGTATTGTCGGTGAAATGATGCAACCACGAATGTGAAAAAACACAGATGGAAAACTGGCCCCTGTTAAGTCCACCGTTTTCGAAAACCACCAATCCCTAGAATTTGAACATACGTGGTCTTGTCATTTGACCGCCGATATATATTCATCAGAACAACTCCCTAGAATCCTTGAAAGCTACAGCTATTTTATGTTAAAGAGTCAGTTATTTTATCAAATCCTCATTGAAAAATACTTGAATTTAGAAGTGGCACTTGTCCTTATTCCTTTTATCTTCAGAGAGTTGCTGTAGCAAGTATCAAAGGGATCAAATTTTTATAAATATCTTAACATTTGAATTTTATTTCTTTTCAATGTGATTTCTTTGGAAATATTCAGTTTGTTGATATGTCAAACTAATAATGCAGACATTAAATTATCTGTAAGGATTTTAACTTTCAATAGGTAGTGCTAGGTTGTGGAATTGTGTGGTACTTATATTAAAGTATCTAATGTATTGGTTCTTCATTGATATTTTATATCTTAAGATCTTTGATATGGCTTAGTTAATTTTTTCTGATCTGTCAAACCGTTCTCAAGGCGCATGATTAAATCTTTTCTCGGAAGAATTGCGAACACAACAAAATACTTTTAATTTTCTGATGCACACTTCTCACAACAATTGAAAATATATTGACTTCTTAATTAGACTGATTTGTGAGGTTGCGTGCTTCAGGGCTTTGGTCCTTTTCTCTTAAATACTTTAAAATGATTTCTTTATAATAAAATATCATTGGATGTTCACTCTCTCTTAGAATGGCATTAAAGAATTTGTCTGCTCATCTGTGTCAGGGTATTTTCCCTTACACATATATTTGTAGTTGATTTAGTGAAACTAATCCTGGTTATGTCAACAACTAAAATATTTTTTTATGAACTAAATATATTGAAAGTGCATGGTTGAGAACTTCTACAAGAATTGAAAAATTAAGATTTACTATTTTCGTAAAAACTTAATTCAAATATTTCTAACTTGTCAATATTTTATAAAAAAAAAGTGGTTGCACATTAAATTTTACGATTCTTCTAACAACACGTTTTATGAAAGCCATCTTTAGTCAAATCATTATATTTTAAACTCGTAAAATTTAAATTTTACTGGGATGAAAATATAACTGTTCATTCAACAAGTATTTATCAAAAGAATCAGTTTGCAAAAATCAATACTAATATAATAGGTTATCAAATTTGGACTTTTTCCGCATTTCATTGTTAATATCTTTTAAAAGTAATAAATTTACCTTTGCATAAATATTAGATAGCATGCAATGTGTCTTAAATTTATTTATATATAAAAATCTTTTTAAGCTTGAAAATTTTGCAATTTTTAGAAAACTAACTTAATATTTTTGCATGTTTGCAATATTTCATTGCAATTATTTCATATGCAATATTTCATTGACGTTCCTTATGCCGGTTTAATTAAAACTTTGGAGTTCTTAACATTTGAATCTAAGTTTTTATTTTTTACTAATTTTGTATACTGAAATGTGTTTGTTCTAATAAAATAGTTATGTATTGTTTGTGTATTTTAAATCAAATAAAACTTTCTATGATTTTTTTAACAAAGTGTTATTTTAAACGCAATACATTTTACTAGTTGTAAAATTTTTTAATAAGAATTTTAAATGACTCTTATTACTTTCATTTACTAATATCTCTAGCAACATTATTTAGAGTTAGCATTCTTTCCAAAAATCATAACTAAGCAAATTATCGTATCTAGAACAAAAAATAATACTTTAGTTTAAATTTGGGATTTTCTTTTTGGTCTTTGGCAATGCTAAAATGTCTTTCTATTTCAGTTTTCACTTTCTACGTGACCCTAAAATTCACAAATCTATTTGTTAAATTCCTGTATTTTACAGAACTATTCATATTATAACGAATATTAGGATGGGGTCCTACCCAAAATAAAGAACCATACAAAAAGTTTGTTTCGCACATTTATTTTTAATTGGTGTTGATTTTACTTGTAAAACGGACCTTAACATAAATGCTTACTTGAGAAGTGTTTGCGATTGATTTTTATTGAGGAAAGGTGTCAATAAATGAATTGCAAAGCATTCGTGTGTGTTTTTTCTATGGGACCCGTATTCTAAAAGACGTCTCTTTTTGGATATTGAGTAGGGCGTTAATTGTTACTTTTCGGCGCAAGTTAAGCGTTAAATATATAACTTATATTCATGTTTGTAGAATATTATATTTTTTCGTCAATGATGCGATTCATAAAATAACAATACAAAAGCTGTTCTTTTCTTTTAACAACTATTATTTTCGGATAATGCCTAAAACTTGCCTATTATGAATTCTTTTTGTATTGTTTCATTCTTTCACTAAGAAAGGTAACCAGTAAATCATCTGGAAAGATATTCCACTACATCTGGAAGGCAACATACACATTTTGATGGCATTCTTTTTCTTGATTATGTTTTTTATGTATGATGATAGAAGCTGAGTCTTACTACATTCGTTAACAGGAATACATATCGTGTGAAATATTTTCATGCTTTTTGCTCAGCGGTTATACATTACGTCGATAGTAATACATTATATTTCAAAAACTTGAAATTTAATATCTCTAAGTAGTGTTAAAATAGAATGTTCTATACAAAATCATCCGGATAAAGTTGAGGGAGTTTGATGAAATCCTTTTATTTAAACTTGAAAATACAGATTTCTTAAGAGTCGGAGCTACTTTACGAAAGATTGATTTAGAAAGAAGTCGAAAATTTAAACTGAACCAAAGTGATGCACACCAATGATTTTATAAACAAAGAAAAGTTGATATCTAATCATTATTTACTAGTCCATTATTAAATGAGAAACATTTTGTGTGCCTCTTTAAATTTTAGAACATTCAGTCAGTTTTATAGTCTTCATGGTGGAAAAAGTGGATTTAGAAGACAATGAGCCAGTTCCTGTACCCTATTCTGTGTGGCCACGAATCGTAGCGATGCTTACTGCCTTGGTGTTAGTTGCTGTAATATTTACATTAGTCGTGTTGTTAAGTACAAGTTCCATTACTCCAAAAAAACCCGATCCTCCAAATATAATATTTATTTTGGCCGATGATTTGGTAAGTAAAAAGTTTTATTGTAGTTTTAATGAAGTGTTTATTTTGAAATTTTTTTTTTTAGCTTATGTACTTTTTAAGTGTTATAATTTAAAAAAAAAAGAATTTACTCAAACTATTATTTTTATGTGGGTATTCTGTCAAACACAGGTTTTTACGAACTTTGGTCCAAGTATAATTACGGTTAAGTAAAAGTAAATAATGTAATTTTTAATGACAAGTCAAAAGTAGCCACCAAAAATTAAATAAGAGTATTTAATAAAGAATTTTAAAGAAAAGCTTGGACCCTGGGCGTATTTTTACGGATTTTCTTAAAAAAAACCCTCTTCAATACGGAAAGATACGGAAAATGTTTTAACTACTAAAATTCATTTCCACAAAATTCAAATAAAGACGTTGTTGAAGTAGTTTGACTTTACTAACCACTTGAAAATAAAGTAATGTCAAGGCATTTATATTTAACTTTCAGAAGTAAATAATTGGTCAGAGTGGATTACTTTAATACGTCACGCGTAAAATGCTTGCTCGTGTAGAGGCTTTAATTGCAGAAGGTGTTGATAAAAGTTTACAATAACTAATAAATCCGACTGATTAACCTATTAACGGCGGTTTGTGAGTTCTAATATCTTCATTTCCGAATAAAAATATCAACTTTAAGTTTTAAAAGGTTATTTTTCGTGTAACTTAATTTATCCTACATAAATTGTTATCAGTACTATGGTCTCTTAATTTGGCTTATATTTTGTTTATTTAGATACACTTTTAAGTGATGTCAAGGGTGTGTAAGTGATGTAAGCTTTCTGCTTAAAAGCAGAAAGCTTATTTCCACAGGACAAATTATCTTGCCAATCGTCGTTAATGGGTTAAAATAATAGGTTGAGGCCTCCTCTAAAACGCCCTTGAATTTCAACTAGAAAAAAACATAATTAAAATAGAAATGTAATTCTTTGTTCGAAAACTTTGGTTTTGGCGAGTTGACGAACGTTTATTTCACATCCCAAGGCAATTTAGTGCCAATACAGTGCTCTTTTGGCCAATACCGATCCGCCCTCCGTCCACCAGAATGATGAGCTTGATGAACACGGATTGCCATTTTGCCCCAAGGTTGACATGACACTGTCTTATCAAGTGACTAGATAGTACTACATACTCATTGAAATGTATTTATACTTTACTTAGTTACCACTTAAAGTAGTCTAATTAATAATTATCAATGTTCAGTAATCTACCCCCACCAACACTAATTTCAATTGATGATGTTTAATACTTAAAAAAAGAATTAGTAATCATTTTTGTTTTAAATAATTGGCAATTTTTTAAAAAACAAAACCCGAATTGTTTATTACAAAGAAAAAATATAGGAACATGCACATTAAGAGCCAGGTATTATTTTTGACGTTTAATTTCGTGTAAAATATTTTTGCAAGGGTTGGAACGATGTCAGTTTCCATGGATCACCGCAAATTCCCACACCTAATATCGACGCTTTGGCTGCCAGCGGCGTTATTCTCAACAATTATTACACCCACCCACAATGCACACCCTCAAGAGGCGCTTTAATGTCTGGAAAATATGCTAATCGATTAGGTAAGTATATTTACATACACTATAAGGCACTGTTTGTGTATAAGGCACTAGCGACACAAGTCGTGACCTCCGAGAATAGAGGATTCCTGCAAATATACTGTATTCCAGAGGTTCTAGAAGGCTTGGGGTTCAATTAATTCTTTGCCTTTTACTGCCACTGTCAATTTATGTTTTGGAGCAATGGGATATGGCAATGCTTCATCGATGCTAATGGATTGACAGGCCTTCCAGGTTGCCAAATTCGAAAATTTGCCGCTAGATGGCACTTTTTCAAAGGCATTTATGTTTGGTTTGATTGGATCCTCTAATTCGAAGCATATTAATCATATATGTGCCAGCTGATTGCCACATTATGTTCGATCTTATTTTGTTTTTGTTCAATTTTAACTATGTTTTTGTTCACCTACAGGGGAATTTTTTCCCCTGGGCGTGCCATAATTTTTTTTTTTGATTGTTTGTTTGTCATTTTTTGTTTTTGTAATAATAAAGATTATTATAAGTAAGCAGAATGGAACAAGCCTCAGGTTAGGTTGAGTTAGAATACGTTTTTCACGAATTGGCCCTCGTGTAGCTCTAGTGCGACGATAATTCAAACTAAACTAAACTAAACTTTCACGAATTGCCACAGACAACAGAACCGGCGTTTTGGAGCATTGCTTTGCTTTTTATTATTTTTTCAAGTTGTCGGTTAATTATAAGTGGTCACAGTGTAATATGCAATGCTAAATGAGGGGTAGCAATATAATTTTGTAATTATTCCATTTTTTAAATTAATTTTTTGGTTAGTTAATTCAAACAATAGATAATTTGTCTGATTAACCATTAACAACTTCCGTTAAATTTTCATCGTTGAGCAATGAACATCGAAAATTAAAAATTGTCTATTTTTTAAGAATGAAAAAACCACATGTTTATATTATCATCAAACAATAGTAAAACATCTTTTGTTTTATGAATAAGTAATATCGTTGCAATAAAAAACATCTTCCTGTTGTTCATTGACAATATGCATTTGTTACCTGTTGCAACAAAAGAACATATATTTTCTTCTAGGCATTCGTGATATTAAGCACTAGTTTTACGACTTTACAGTTAAAGGGGACCTTGAATATCTGACGTGTTCATTTTTTTTTCACATTAGATTACAATATCGATACATTTGTGAGAAAAAAAAGCAAAATAAATATACAAAACAAGAATGAATAGTTAAAAAAAGCAATAGTTTGCTAGCTGGTTCGTGGTGTATATTTTAACTAGCGGATTCACAAGCTAATTTTTTTTTAATCTTTGGAATCAATGAACTATAGGTGTTTTTGTTACCTTTGTTAGAATATATATTACATAATAAGAGCATGACACTTGATTGTGAAAAACACATGACTAATATATATTCTATGAAGAAGATATTTTCCGTTTGTGTATACTAATCTTTACCTTACATCTAATTGTTTATATTATCCTAGAAATTTCGTAAACACTTATTTTGTCCTACAAAAAGTGTCGTAAATGGGTTGATTTTATGGTTAAGATATGTTAAAGACTCGTAGTACTATGTCTTTAAATTTTTGTAAGCCTTTTAAGATAAAGCCTTTTAAGATTCAATTCAAAATTGTTTCCAAATAAGCATCATACCTTATTAACCAAGCTAATCTTCAACTAATTTTTAACTAATAATACTTTACTTTAACTTTAATAATCTTAATAACTAATTACATAACTTTAATAACTTACTTAATAACTAATTTTCAGGTTTAAATCATGGTGACATTAGGCCTGGGGAAGCAACAGGTCTGCCTCTCAATGTTGCTACTTTACCTGAATATATGAAGAAGCTGGATTATAAGACTCATATGATAGGCAAAGTAAGCTACTTTTAAAAATGCAGTATGCACTAATAATAGGTACTCTAAGGCCTTGAAGTTAATTATTTTATAAAATTAAATGTAACTTTTGTTTTCAATAGTAAAAGGGTTTTTAGCTGATAAAAATTATTGTAACTAACAATATAAAACTTCTGTTGTTAAAAAGTTAATTTTCTTATAATTAAATTCGATTCACATCATGATTAGGTCTGAGATTAAGATCATTAGAGTAATAATTCTGAAACTTACTGAAATACAATAGACTGACACTATTTTTCTACTATATCTTTTTTTGAAAAAATATTTTGTGTTTCAGTGGCATTTGGGTTACCATAAAAAACGCTACTTACCTACAAGACGTGGATTCGATTCGTTTTTTGGTTTTTTAAATGATAAAATTGACTACTTCGACTATACTAGCTATTACAAAGTCCCTACTGCTGTATTGGTAAGCTCTTTTTAATTCTCCCAGTAAATATATTTCGATTAGTTTTCTAAATTTTATTTTAATTGCTCGTATTATATTTAAATTTATTATTGTAAAATTACTCGTTGATTTTTTTTGTATTTTACTTTAAAAAGGACAAACTTAAATAATTTGATTTCGATATAAATAATTATCATAAAAGTTACACACTTTGTCCATATGACTTTTTATTACAATGCAATTAAAAGTGATATACTCATTTAATATTTTTTCATCAAAAACTATGAAATATTATTGTTTATATATTAAAAAATATATTAATATCGTTTTTTAAATGAAAATTTAGATTTATTACTTTTGTTGAATGCAGTATTGAAGCAATTACTATAAATAATGCGTGTAAAAAGCTTAATATTTATCAGCCTCAAGAAACCACCATAATTTCTAGTGAAAATCCTGATGGAAATTTGCCTGCAAATTACACTAATGCGTACAACGTAAGTAATTCTTTGTCGCAATTTTACACGTGTCACGTGTAATTTTTGAATAAATTGCTAAAAAAATAATTAAATTTGACTAGAATTTAACCCACGATTATAGTAATCCTCGAAGCGTTACTTCTGATGTATAAACAAATCTATTATTATATATTTTTCTTATTATATGTAACTAGTTATCTACTTAATTATTAGTTAAAGTTGCGTTTTATAGGATAGCTATAAAATGAAAATTATGAGAAATTTGACATGAACTCAGACCAATGAGATTTTGGTTTTTTGGATATCAATTTCGCAATGGAATAATAGAGTGGTAAACCAATGGAAAAAGGTAAAAAAAAACCCATAGGTTAATCGGTCGTTTTACTGGAAAGGTTCAGGCTCCTTAAATTGACTTATATGGTATATAGGGTTCGATTTCCTGCTGGGGAGGTGGAATTTTGTTTGTTCTTTACTCTTTGTTTGTTAAAAAAGCAGTTTTTGCGTTAAAATTACAAATTGTTCGGATAAAATAAACAATTTTTTTTTCTGTAAATTAAACGGTATTTTTCTGGCACATTAGCTGACAGTTTTTTCTGTAAAAACAATAGACTTTTTTACAGTGTACAGTTCCATTTCTTTATTATTTCACTGTACCATTGCAAACAAAATATCATTCCTCTATGAGTGCTCCAATCAAATTCGAGTATTCGACTACAAAACTCTGAGCAATTCGCTTTTTACAGCTAGTATTTTGAATGGCAAATGTTATTATAGCTATCCTAAATCATTGTTATCCAATATAGGTTCTTGAAATGTTTGGAGTCGATATATGGAAGAACGAAGAAGTGTTACGAGATTTCAGAGGGGAGTACGCTACAAATGTGTTTACGAACAAAGCCCTTGATGTCATTGAACAGCATAATACTACAAAGGTTTAAAGATGACGACACTACTCACTTTCATTGTTGTCATTTCTAGTAACTATTGAATTATGTATTATTTAATATTTTATAAATTTTATTCTTGTAGTCAATGGATAAAAATGTACAACATCTAAGTAGAAATTGTAAAAAAAATATTAATTCCAATTGAATTTAAAACTAGGATACACTTTCTAGTTTTGTTACTTTTTATCCATATCATAGTAAAAAAAAGCCCTAACTTTTACAGCACTATTTTTTTATAAGCTACTTTACACTACGGCTATTTTCATAATCGTGAGATACTGGGTTGTCACGGTCAAAATGGCAGGTGAGTGGTAACACCGTGGCTCATTCTAAATCAAGACTCTCGACTTCGAGCATGATGGACCAAGACAAGATGATGGAGCTAAGCCTTTTGGTGCAACAATGCTGCCGCGCGGGCGAGATGAGCCCTGAGCAAGGACAGCATATGCTACAAGCCCAACCCAAGTAAACCTGGTTATATCCAAATTCTGAATGATCTGCTTGAGCGGCATGGACTGGAAAAGATAAAGCCGATGGAGGCCAGCGCAAATACTCTGCAAGCCGCAGAGCCGGTGCTTGAACTTCCAGCCGAGGATTCGATGGAGACGGAAGTCGTGCGAGTCTGCACTCAAGTCACCATCCCAACCTCAAACTCCTTCCAAGCCCTCGACTCCCTAGACCCCGCCGCGGACGATTGCATCCCGCCGGGGAAAAGGAGTACAAGCCGCTACCTATCCTCTTCCCCTCGGGCGATGAAGGAACCACCATATGCGAAAGGATTTCTGAGACTTACTCGCCTGACATATGCATCAAACGCTTCTTCAAATTCCTGAAGATTTTCCCGAGAAACAAAGAAGGAGAAGATATCATTCTTGCTATTGTTAGAGAGCGCAACATCGGCCATTTTCGTCATGCCCACCGCAGCTCCAAATTTATCAAGGTGGTTGTCAAAGGACTTCCCTGCGACACCGACCCCCAAGCCATCAAAGACGCCCTCTCTCAAGAAGGCCTTATCGACAACAGAGTCGTCCAGTTCACCCGAAACGATCTGCGCTCTCTCCTAGATGCCCTGATGACCCAAAAGTCAACAATTACCGAAATTTTCGGCGACGTTGCTTCCTTCCTCGGCAAAGTTGCGAAAGTCAGCGCAGCTACCGACAAGGTCGCCAAGATGGCAGCCGTACTAGAGCTGCTCTTCCCGTAGAGCACCGGAAGACGAACCCAAGCTGGAGGTCGCAAATTCTTATGTACTATTACGAGCTTTTGCTCAAATCTGAACTCACTAACAATATTTCCTTTTGGGGCAATTTCGATCTGCAGAAAGGACGCTCCGTGTCGATGCTGCGAATTGTTAATTCGATCTCCGATATTTCCGTGAGATAGTGAATAATAAAAATGATACTGCAAGATAGTTTAATAATAATAGTCAATGAATCGTCTTGAACCTTCTTTTAGCGAACTTCAAAGATCCTTCATAAACCTACTAATGTTTGCCCCTATTTGGGATGAAGAATGACTACAAAAAGACTGCCAGCAGATGGCGCTGCAAATTCTCACCAGTAATCTAGTTAACAACTAATACAGTAGTATTATAAGAACAGAAATAACCCATTCCCCCATGAGGATCCTTTTGGTACACAATGGGTTGTAAAAGGCTAGTAACAGAGATTTCTTTGATGTGCAGGAATCGTTAATCCGAGCTTCTAAATAGCCTTATCCTGTATCCCAAAAGAACTAGGTTTATTGTTAAATGTTATAACTTTTTATTGGACGTTTTCTATTGAGGTGCGGATATTACAGTCCCTGGACAAATTATTAGACGCACTGTATTTTTTTTTAGTAATTTTTATGTTTCTTAAGAGTTTTTATGCAATAATGGTATATTTAAACTACAATATTATTGATTTTTATTTAAAAGAATTGTTGTAGACTAAAAATTTAAAAAAAATTCCTCGGCGCAACAGCCCATTACTGGGCCAAGGCCTGCCGTGCCCATTTCAGCTTTCGTGACCTAGAGCTCTGGGGTGCTAGGCATATGTCCCGGTAAGGTGGTCAGCCTCACGCGGAACCCCCAGTGTTTAGTTCCCAAGCATGCTTGATACCCATTTTATCGACCCACTCAAGGGATGAAAGGATGGGTCAACCTCGCCTAATCCGGGATTTGATCCCCGGACCTGTGGCGTGGCAATGCAAAGCACTACCACTAAGCCACTGGGCCTACTACATATTGTAGACTACATATTTGTATTTATGCAAATATGTAGGCACAATATCACCCGGTAATTAATATTTTACATGAAATCTTGCAGTGCGTCTAATAATTTGTCTAGAGACTGTATATTATGCTTATGTTACTTTAACTATATTGAATGTTTTTCAGCCTCTTTTTCTCTTTGTATCACACGCAGCCACTCAGGGAGGAAATGAATTTTTCCCTTTACAAGCGCCTTTGGAGTTATATGAACGAAATAATCACATAAAAGAAGACAATCGACGAACATATGCAGGTTTTATCTTTATTTTAACATGAAAACTTTTTTTTAAAGTTAAACAACTGTGTTAAGTATTTATTTAGAATTATTAATGTTATAGTTTTATTCCTGATGTCTATTTTTTCTTGCCTAATAATACTTCATTTAAAGGATCTGTCTTTTTCTAAATTTATAAAATATCAAGGTGGTACAAAAGTTTTTTTTTTATCTTTAACTCTATTCTGCATACCATCTAACTACATTAGACAGTATTTATGCACAAAAGCGTGTACCGTGACACGTGTTACAAGTCATCGAAAGTATTATCTATATTTTTTAGTATACCAAAAATACCAAAATTTCCTTGGTGATGTCGCCTTTAAGGCGTCACTCAGTCACTGTAGGTCGAATTAACTGTAATTCTGATTAACTTTGTTCGGATTGAAGAGGTTTGACTTTATCTAGTTTGTTTATTTTTTTTCAGGTGTGGTCGAAGCACTGGATGAATCGATTGGCAAAATATTCGAGGCTTTGAACAAAAAGGGCATGATAAAGAACAGCATACTTGTAGTTAGCTCAGACAATGGTGGTGATGCCAAGCCAGGCTCTGGGTCAAACTGGCCTCTTCGAGGCACTAAATATTCTTTGTGGGAAGGTGGAGTTAGATCTGTTGGAGTTTTATGGAGTCCACTGTTGAAGTTAAAGAAGCCGACAGTGTCTTTTAAGTTGATGCATATCACGGACTGGCTACCAACCTTTTATTTTGCTGCGGGTAAGGATCTTTATTTGCTTCCAAAATGGTTTGGTTTAACTCTTTAAGAACCAGATACATCCATAAAATATAATAGAAACTCAAAATGAACTCTTTCAGTTTTATTAAGATGTTGATTCAAAGACGTTATACGTCACCTGGATTTCTCTCCACCTCTAAAAATGTATATTTAAATTGGAAATATAAAATGTATATATAAAATTTGGAAAAGAAAGTTAAACTTTTTATGGACCAATGAGGCAAGTATGCCCCATGAATTTATAGAAAATCTATCTAACTAATTAGAACTTAACAAACGTTGATTACATCTTATTTCAACAATTCAATGTTATGCATTAAAATTTCCAGATTCGTTTGCTTTTCATTTATTATGTAACAATGTAACGAGAATCATTTTATTTTAACTCAAGCTTTGTTAACTGGAGAATTTTTTTTATTTCAGGTGGAGATTTAGACGATCTCGGAGACATCGATGGACTAAACTTGTGGCCAATGTTTCTAAACAAAGACACCCCTACACCAAGGGATGAAGTGCTACTAAATGTCGACTCTCTATCATCAATTGGAGGCTTAAGAAAAGGAGATATGAAATTAATAGTCAGTGACAACCCAGCGGAGGGTGGAGATTGGTATGGGCCTTCTGGTTTAGAAGACAGCAATGTCACAGATTCTTTTGATGATTGGGTTTGGGCAAATGGTAGTGTTATCAAAAATATACTTCTGGAAACTAAACAATGGTTAATGAAAGAAAATGATACATGGAGGCAAGGTGCTGCTATTGTATGCGGTGAAAATTTCCTACCAGTTTCAGGAAAATGTGACTTTAGTGAAGGCCCTTGCTTGTATAATGTAACAGAAGATCCTTGTGAATATAAGAATATAGCCAAGCTATTTCCGGAAGTAAGTATGCAAATATTTATGTCCATAAGTTAATAATTTAGAGATAGATATTATGTATTTATAAATAATACTTAAGTTATTTTCGTAAAGTAAATTTTGTTATAACTAACGATATAATTCGTCGGGAAGTCATTAGTCAGTACCATCAATTTTAGTTTATTAAGAGTGTACATAGTGTGAAAGCCATGTAATTTTAAAATCTTCAGTTGAACATTAACCCTTTAAGACCCGTCAGATGGCGCTGATTTAAGTTTATGAGACTAAATTGTAAGAGTTTTATCGAAAAAGTTACCTTAAAATGCATCAATGCCAGCAACTCCTTAAAAAACAGGTCATTTTTTTAATACAAATAACGAATGGTACAAGTCAGCTGCTTCGGTATCGATATTTTTGAAAAGCTTGAGCATTCTCTTTTATACCCGCACGATCGTGATAGCTCGGTCGGAAAGGGATAAAATAAGTATTTAAAATAATAATCTAAGCTTTAAAGAACATCCGTTGTTTTAACAAACTATCTACTGCGTATATGTTTTGTATGAACCGAAGAAAATAACAATTGTTTCAGCAACATTTTATGAGCAAAAATACTTAAATATTGTTGTTCCTTGAACTAATTGCCAACTATTACTTTGTACTAATAGTCTCAGTGGTCACCTAATAATGTTGAAATATCAATGTTAGTGCATCTGATATGGAAGTATTAAATTTAATTATTGTTTAAAATTATTTTGTCTCGTATATAAATTGTTTTGGTTAATTGTTTTTTTTATAAACTATATCTTAAATGTTTTTTCTTATAATTAAATATTTTCTCTTTCAGGTAGTGGAAGAGATGCTAAATCGTCTAAGAGACTTGAATGCTACTACACTTTCAATTCAAAACAAAGAAATCGATCAAAGGGCGAATCCAATTTGCCATGATTTTGCATATGTGCCATGGTTAGACGGAGACGAAGAATTTGACTGCCCTTTCTGACATAACATGGTTCAATAAAGTTCTGCACGTTATTGAATCAATTACTTGCGTACAATAAACGTTAGGTGTAAATTTTTAAATATTAAAAAATATTCTATTTCCTCCCACATAAATATCTTTATTTTAACTACACCTACAGACTTCTACAGTAATATGCCTATCCAGATCGATAAAAAAAAAGAGTTGGTGCACTGTTTAAATTTCAATGACGTCACCTGTTTGCCGATATATAGCGCCATCTAGGTCAATGGCGATAAAATAACCCTCTTAAAAACTCAAACTATTTACCAGTGGTTAGCACATACTAAAGTAATAGTAATGTGCTATTTTTAATGAAATCTGTTTATGTTGGTGGTGGTGCCATCTATGCTGATGATGATTTAGTAACTACCAAATGTTTAGTTATTGAAGATTTAGAAAGGCATCTTATTGACAGAGGTTGATTTATGTCCTTCAAGCCGTTGTCTTTTATATTTCTTGTTAACAAAACTTTTTCACATTGTAATTTATTTTATCGCATTTTTAGTTTTCCTAATAATTTCATAATCAAAATAAAACCATATTTTTTTAAAAATTGTGTTCAAGAAATTAAGATGTATTAGAAATGTGTTCAATTATAAAATATTTAAATATACAGATACATTAACATATGACTGCCAGTAAATGTGTTTATAGAATACTTTTGATGTCTTGTGATAGGTATATTTTGAATAAATATATGTAAGTTCATACTGTGTCATTTTGATTCTTATTATTTGGTGTTTCAAATATTTTTAGTATAAAATTGCATTGACTTTGTTAATGTACAGCACAATCATTAAACAGACAATAATTACAAAACTATTATATTCCGGACTGCACAGTATTAAAAAGATGCACATGAGTTACGTAAAAATTTAATACGTTCTCTAATTATAGTATTCACATGGCAGGAAATGAATTTTAAGATATAAAAGTTTTAATTTAAATAAAACGATATATAATACATTTCCGCAATTTACGATATATGTCATTGTATGATGCAAATGGCAACTGACAAAAAAAGGAACTTAATCTTTGAAAGAGAATCTATAAATAGTTCAATTGAAGCAACAGATGGAAATATCCCTTAAAACACATTAAATATAAAAATAAATTCCATAAATCTTAATAAAGTTAGCTCCAATTAAAAAAATATTTATGTTGTAATAATTCCTAAAATGATTGAATTTAATGTAAATAAAATATGAGTTAAACAAATTAACACATTAGCAAATATGAGTATGAAATATAAGCATTTGTAAACAAATCTAGCAATTTAGTTTCAATTTTGTCGTTTAATTCAGCCTTATTTTATATCAACTCTATATTAGAATGTCTTTAAAAACACTCAAATTTTTTTAGCACTTAAATATTTTTGCACTTGAATTTAAAATAGGATCTTTTTAACGAAAAAAACCCCTCATTATTTAGAACTTTATTGCTCTATTTTGAAATGACAGTTCTACATGAATTTACAACTTGATGTAGCTCCTTTCTCTCTCCATGGAACAAAAGCGAAGTCATGACACCTGGGATCAGCTTTCGGATCTCTATCTTGCGTTAGAGGCTCTACAGTTGTGGCGTTGTACCTTTCTACTATTTCCATCATCGATTTCACTATCTGCAATAGTTAAATATTAACTAGTATATAAAATTATCATGTTATATTAATATAGATGGTTTAAAATTTATGTTTATTTTACCTTCTGCTAAATCCCCTAAAAAATCATTTCCTTTTTTTATAATAAATACAATGAGTATATTGGTACTTTCTGATACTTGACAAAGAAACCTTTTTAATAACTCCAAAGCAATAAAATCATGGTAAAAACATGTATGTAACGTATTTAAAGTAAAAAATATGTATTTTCATTTTTATACATTGTATCTGTAACTAACTTAAAAGTTATCAAACACTTTGCCTCCGTTTTGAAAATAAAGTCCAAAACAAAGTCCGTCCACAATTAAGTATAGTTTTTTTATTTATAATTGTTTTTAGTACCCTTATTGAATAAAAATATTTCACCTCTGGATATAAATGAGCTATATTCCTCCGTTCACAAGGGTCCTCTGCAATATTGAAAAGGCACGCTTTATCACCTTTGTTGCACATATCAACAACCTCCTCACCCTCCAAAACTCCTCTGCAATGTACCTTAAGCCCGTTTCTCCATTCATCCTTGGTCTTCAACAACCATAAATTGGATGCTTGAAGAATATCTCTTACTATACTCCCATTTTGAAACACCCAATCATCCATTGATGGAGGAGCTGGCATGTCCTCGAAGCCAGTTGGTCCAACCCACTGTTGTTCGAGTTCTAGTATTTTGCTGGCAATGAGTTTGTAGTCTCCTTTTCTTAGACCATACATGCTAGCTATTTGGTCTATGTTGTGAAGGACTTCAGTTCTTGGGGAAGCTGTATTGTATTTAAGAGCTTGCCACATGCTGATACCGTCGATGTCTCCCAGGTCACTAACATGGCCCCCTGAAATTTATGTTTGTACTGAAATCTTATGTCACAAACATAGATAAATGCACGATAATGTATATAATACACAATAATAAATACAATATCTTATAGGCATATCAATAAAATATCTAATTGTTATATACTATAGATTGTAATTAAATACGTTTTTGTTGATTTCAAGGCACAAAATCAGAGTCGGGATTGGTTTTGTGTTGTTATGCTTCCTGAAGGGGATTTGAACTATTGTTAAAAATAGGGGAGACCGGGCTAGTTTTTCACGATTTCTTCCTTTTGATTGTATATTTTTTCTTTTTATTTATTTGGAAGAAAATAAGATGTCATTGCCTTTTCTCAGATGGTTATACACAACCTAGCATTTCTACTTTTCTAAAAAGTGAATACACTTTTTGGCAGCGAGTGGTTAAATGCAGGCACGTTGAGCTGGAAAACGTGCCCCGTATACGGGGTACGTTTTCCCAGACTGCCAAAAATGGATGGGGCAAATTTTTCAACTATTTTTTGAAAAGATTTAATTCATTTTAAAAAACATTTTGATGTTTTGCATGTGTATTTTATAGTAAGCTAAAATATACCAAACTTTTATACACATAATATAGATAAAATTGTGAAAAAAAAAGCTAGTTACTATGCCAAATTAGTATATAGTAAACTGGCTTCCATAAATCCATAAAGGTCATTATCACCTGGATCAGTTTGAAATCAAGCAAATTGTGTAACTTCCTCTTTTGTATAACTAAAGTTTGGTGCTCTTTTCTAAGGGTTGTCTAAATTATTGCTAAATATTACAAAAAATATCATTTCGCAAGCACTAAAGTTTGTTGAGATTGCTTCTATTTTTTTAGACAGCCAATTTACTCCAAAGTTTTGGGTGCAACATGACATATTAATATTTTATAGTTCAATTATTCACAATATATCGGGAATATTTAAGTGTTTGGTTGCTTTTACGCTACTAAATCCATTCTTTGACAGTTATTACTGTGTAGACAATTTTTAATCGGAAACAAAACTTTTTGCAGTCAGAACTTAAAATGTATGATTATATTACTTGGTCATATACATTAAAGAATAATTGTATTTTTGAAATATTAAGGAGGTTGGAGCACGTTTATAAACAAGGCATTGTTGAAATTCTTGCCCCGTGAAACTTTGGAAACCCTACCCCGTCGCCATTTTTTGACTATAATAGTGCCTTGACGATTATATGCTTGAGTTATTTTGAAAACAAATGCATAATTGGGTAGAGAGAAAAACCATTTTTTATTATACCAAAACGTAAAACTGTAAGTTTAATAAAAGTAAGTTTGTTTTAGGTTTCAATATAAGCATGAAAATTTACTCAATGTTAAAAATATCACAAAAACAGCTCTAACGACACTATTACAAAACCAACTGAAGAAATATTCTTGTGGGTGACATAAGACGGGTTGCTTCATAAACCAAGTAGCGCTTTGGCGCCTCTTAACGGCTCATTTCTAAGATAAGGCCTGGTGGAAACTAGCCCCGGTCTCCCCTACCTATCTGGCAAACTGGAACTCAACAGTACACATAGAATATCTTTTGAGATTCAAGAAAGTGTAAGAATAAAGTTTCAAAAACTCATGAGACATAAAGCCTTCTGCCTTCAAGAAAAAATAAAAGATCGTAAAAAAAAACTTGAAGTCTGAGTTTTACTGTAATTAAACAACAAAGTGATTTGTAGATTAAAATAACTTACCCGCAGCACTATACAAAGTCGGTAACCAATCAGAAATGTGCATAAGTTGATTTGCAATTCTAGGTTCTTTGAGTCCTAATAATGGACTCCACAAAAAGCTTGGTACCCGAATACCTCCCTCAAAATATGTAAACTTCTGTCCTCGCAAAGGCCAAACGGAACCTCTAGAGTCGAAACCAGTGACTTCAGTTTCTCCTCCATTATCAGAAGAAAATACGATGATGGAGTTTTTTAAGAATCCACGCTGACTTAAGGTTTGGATTACTTTTCCTATAGATGTGTCCAATGCAGATATCATTCCTAAATAGAAAACAACTTTACTGCATTGTTCATGAGGTGTTTGAAAAATGTATAAACTGGCCAGAAATAAGTTATTAGTATTTAAAACAATTTTTATTAAAAATATATAGGAATTTAACATTTACTTTTCAATTAGGTACATTTCAGATTGCAGGTAATGTGTGTCAAACTATTTAACATATAGACTAGGGTTTATTAAAAATATCAATTTTAAATTTTTACTAGCTAGTATATTGGAAATTTGTCAAATGTCCATAATAACAATCCTGCAAAATTTTATTATTTTCTGACAACCTTGATTGCTCTTTTCTTAATTGAAATATTTTTTTTAAAGGTATTCAGCCCTTTTGAGTTTTGTGGACACTCTAGACAGTTGTGAAAGTCGTTTTCTCAGAAAGTATCCCAACAAGCTCATCACTACATTATTTCACATTCCATTTCTTATTAATTTTCTTAAAAGAAAAGTTGCCTCTTTAATAATCAAGTAAAAATTTCCATTAACTTGACACGTTTTAATTTTACACCTATCTAACACTTTGAACTTTAATTAAAAGGACTCTGAAGTAAAAAAAAGTTCACACGTTTCACACGTTTGACTCACGTTTATAATATATACTTACCTCCAAAAATCCTTCTTTTCGGTTCTTTAATGTGATTCATTTTTTGAACATAACTATCTGGTGCTTGCAGTGGGTAATATTCATTTCCCAGATGAGGTGCAAAGTGGGATAGAAATAGGAATAAAGGCTGTTAAAAAATAAAACATTACAGATGTTAATATTCAAATT
Organism: Oedothorax gibbosus; assembly: GCA_019343175.1. Lineage (NCBI taxonomy): Eukaryota > Metazoa > Arthropoda > Arachnida > Araneae > Linyphiidae > Oedothorax > Oedothorax gibbosus. Next base: position 28,802 of record JAFNEN010000103.1, read on the forward strand.
AAACAGGGGTTTAAAACATTAAATTAAACAGGGTACTCATAAGGCTTAGATTTATAATGGCAGTAAATAAAGAACTAGTCAGAATGATGTGATAACTAACAGGGATACACGTAATTTGTGTTTAGAAAGTATTAATGATGCAATTGAATAATGGAATGATCGAGCAATGAAACATTTCAAAAAATCAGGCGATCAATCAGATGTCTATGCAATACAAATGGAAAATCCCAATGAATATGGATAAGGATATAGTGAAGCAGATTGTCATATTCCGAGCGTCTACTTCGATCGGAAATAGCATTGATGAAATGTTTTTAAGCAGACGCATGTATTTCCTATGCATTCTATATTCCGTCATTTCTAGTATTTCCGATCGGAGCAGATTCCCAAAATAGGAAAATCCACTTCCATATACGCTTTCCCTATGAATTCCTATTGAACATTTCTTATAAACTGATCAGATAAATAATATTTCTTTGGTTATTTTCCAACTGGTCTTATTAATCCATCGCTCCATTTTTTCGCTCCATTACCATAGCCCTTTCCGACCGAGCTATCACGATCGTGCGGGTATTAAAGAGTATGTTCAAGCTCTTCAAAAATATTGATACCGAAGCAGCTGACTTGTACCAGTCGTTATTTGTATAAAAAATGACTTTGTTTTTAAGGAGTTGCTGGCATTGATGTTGTTTAAGGCATTTTTTCGATAAAACTCTAAAATTTAGTCTCATAAACTTAAATCAGCGCCATCTGATAGCCGGTCTTAAAGGGATTTATATAAGAAACGGATTGTTTAGAAAGTCTCTTTCATATCCTTTTGATGAGTTTTTTACAGACACTTTAAATCTGTTCTTTAATTAATAACCCTGTTAAAAGTCATTTTTATTTGACAAAAATAAAAATTTCTGGTTTGAAAATTTGGTACTTAACCTTTGAGCTGTTATGGTTTTCTATGACCTTTACTGCTTTCTCAGTAAATGTTTCTGTTGCATACTTTCCTCTAAAATTTTTGATAAGATTGATCCCATCGTAAAGATCAACTCCAAAAAAGGGCTGAAAAAAATAAAATAACTATAAATTTTAATTAAATTATCAACTTTAATGAATTATAACTACTAAATAAAATATATTTTTCAAACTACCTTAACAATACTAATATTAAAATTGTTTCTTGGAATACGGCATAGAATTTCAATACGTTAGGTTACTTACTAGAAAACTTTTAACGAAACAAGTTATTAATAGAGGGTTATTTTAGTGATACCTAAGCGGAGATCGGAGATCGAATTAACAATACGAAGTATCGACGCGAAGCGTCCTTACTTCTCCATCTAAGATACCCCAAAATGGGAGAGCGTTTGTGATTTCCAAAAGTAAACTAAAAGTCCATATAAAAATAATGTGGAAAATCCATAGGAGAGACCCTAGGGCAAAGCGATAGGCTTGTCTAAAATAAAACAATGATAAAAATGAACACCAAAAAAGTGCAAAAAGGACAATGAACACAATCGTTAACACTGGACATAACATTGCTAGTCAAAGTGAAACTTGTCGTCAGGGTAAAAATAATATTAGTTAAGGAAAAACTTAACTGTCATAACGGTATTACCAAGAAGGGTCGTGATGAACGGTGCATGGACGTTTGTATTTTTGTTCAACTAAATGATCGTAAGAGATAATATCTTTAAGGTTCTCATATGCAGATTTATCAATAGAGGTCTTGTAATTATGTGAAGCAGAAAGAATTGCTGAGTCAATAAAATCAATATTAAGGTCTCTGTGAAGGATCTTATTTCGCACATACCAAGGAGCATTTGTCATTCTTCTCAGGGTCTTATTCTGAAATACTTGTAGTTTGTGTCTGTGTGTCTTGCGAACAGCGGCCCACGCTGGAGAGGCGTAGAGTAAAATTGGCCTTATCATTGACTTATAAAGTAAAACCTTGTTGTTAATGGACATTTTGGAGTGCTTCCTAATGATGGGATTTAGACTGACGCTGGCACCTGTGGCTTTAGCTATTGTTTGCTTAATGTGCTCTTTAAAGCTGAGTCTATTGTCCAAATGTACTCCGAGGTATTTGGTATGTGGCTCATTTTTGATATCAGTATTAAAGATCTCAAGATCGGTGTCGCAATTTGTCAATGTTTTGTGCTTTCTAAAGAGGACTGAGACACTCTTTTGTGCAGTAATTCTGACTCTCCAATCTTCACACCAAGTTTCAATTAAATATAGAGCTGTTTGTAATTTGTCAAAGGCTATATTACCATGTTTAGATTTGGCTAGTATGGCCGTATCGTCCGCGAACTGGGCAGTAATACAGTCTGTCTGAGTAGGGAAATCGTTTATATACAGATTAAAATAGGGTAGGACTCAGGGTGCTTCCCTGCGGGACTCCGGCGTTAATGGTTAAGACCCTGGACAATGTATTATTGATTCTAACCTGGAAACATCTGTTTGTGAGAAAAGAGTTAATGATATGAATTAGAGGTTTTGGTATATTTTGTTTGACAAGTTTAAAAATTAGGCCTTCATGCCAGAGGCTATCAAAAGCTTTTTCAATATCTAAAAACACGACTCCCACTGTTTCTTTGTTGTTAAAGGCATTTCCAATTATTTCTACTATTCCATGAACTTGGTGTGTTGTTGAATGTCCCTTGTTAAAACCATATTGATTGAGACTGATAATCTTGTTGGTGTCCAAGAAAGTGTTTAATCTAGTCAGAATAATTTTTTCAAGTACTTTTGCTAAGCAGGGTAAGAGACTTATTGGTCTGTAGCTATTAGGTTGAAGTGGGCTTTTGCCAGGTTTTTTAAAAAGTATTATAATGGCCTTTTTCCATTTAGTCGGAAAGTAGTTGTGTTGGAGGCATGCGTTAAAAATATTCGTGATGACTACAATGACCTTTTGGGATAGGTTTTTTAGGGCTTTATTAGAAATCATATCGTATCCAGATCCAGATGCCTTTTTAGAATCAAGGGTTTTTATAATGTGTGCTACTTCCTCAGGATAAGTTTCTAGAATAGTTGCATTGGGTTTAGAGCTTAGGTATCGATGAACCTGTTCTGTAACATTGTCGACCATATCATTATTTATTGGATTGTCATGGGGTGAAAACTGGTTATGAAGGCTATTTGAAAGTACGTCTGCCATGTCTTTTTCTGTGTAAGCTATTTTGTTTGGGCCTTGGAGTGGGCCAATATTTTGAGGATTAGATTTTAATGCTTTGGCTAATTTCCAGACTGTATTATTTTGGGTGGATAATTTCATAATTGTACATTCCCACGTTGTTTGTTTGTGGTCAGCAATAATTGCTCTGATTCGCCTACACGCTTCGTTCCACTTGCTTTTATCCTCCGATTGTCTGGTTATTTTAAACTTTTCTAAGTTTATTTTTGTTTTTTATTTCATCTCTAATTTCCTGGGGTAATTTATAGTTGTTGTTGCTATGGTTTATTGGTCTGGAACTATTGTCAATGTCATTTTTGATTTTAAATACATGATCCTCTATAGCAGTGTCGATTTGGTCTATGGTTTGAAGTGGAGGGTTGATTTTGATACTGTCATTTGAGATGGAGTAAAACTTTTCCCAGTTTGTAGTAAGTCTGATTGATTCAGGGGATTGTGTGAGGCCATATTGAGAGAAAGTTTGGACTGTGGTCGGAAGACAAGGAACTATGAACTTTTAATGTAGGAAAGCTTGGAATTCCCTTAAGGAGCATGATATTTAAAAAGTCAGGTCTATGCGATAAAGTGCCTGGAAAGTGCGTAGGTTCATCAGGAGCAATTAAAGTAATGCCCTTATTTAAAATGAATTTTTGAAGAGTCTTTCCATTGACATTATTAGCCCTGCAGCCCCAGGTATCGGATTTAGCATTGAGATCACCAGCGAGTATGGTTGGAAGACCGGAGTTTAGAAGAGCCTCCAGATCGTCTGCTACCAGTTTGGAATTGGGTGGATTATAAACAGAAACCACCAAATATTTCTCCAAAAGTATCGTTTTCAATTATGACTGCGCATGCTTCAATTGTTTTAAGTTGGAGCAATATGTATTCAGTGCTTCTAAGACTATTTTTAATGTATACCGCCTGTTAGTTAGTCTGTCTTTTCTGTACAATTTGAAATTTGGGATTTTAGCATTGTTACAAGGGCGTAGGTGAGTTTCATTAATAAGCATTATGTCCAGGTTTTGTTCGTTAATAAATTGCCTAAGTTCCTCCAGTTGCTTTTTGAGACCGTTTAGATTAGCAAAGCCAATGTTTGTATACATAATTGGCTGAAAGGTGTGATCTCTATAAGAGCTGTAATTATTCATGGTTGGAATAGTGTCATTAGCTCTTCGAAGGCTGATAGCCCAACCTCTATTTTTGCAGTGATTCCTTTGGCAGTTTTAAAATTTAGAGCAGCTTTTTTAAGAATACTTAGTATGCGTTTAATGTTAGTACCTTTTATAAAATTTTGGAATTGTCGAATCAAATCTAAGAAGTTCAACTCGTCAGTCTCCCGGACGTCCTGATTTATGGAGGAAGTAGGTTTCCATCTTGTGTGAGTACTGAAGTATTTGGTGCATAATTTTGAGAAGTGGAAGGAGTGTGAGGATCATTTGTATTGACCTCATCGGAAATCACTGCCTGCGAAAAGCTGACACTCTAGACATGTTTGGAATATTAGCCCTATTTGGAACAGAGTCAGATCTGTGGTCATTAGATGACAATGCAGTATCTACTACAGGTGTTGTTGGGGTCCGAGACGGAGTAGATTGTCTGGGTTTGGGATACTTCGGACATCCACGGAAACTAGCGGCATGGGGGCCCTGACATAATGCGCATTTTGGACTTTCGACACTACTGTTAAGGGATAATACCTTTTTGAGTTAAAAAGAAATAGTGACTCACCATTCCCACAAAATCCTCATATTTTTCGTAATTGGTATAGTCGTAATAATCAATTTTTCCATTGAAGAATCCAAAAAATGAATCAAATCCTCGTTTGACAGGTGTATATTTATTTTCATAAAATCCTAAATGCCACTGAAAAAAATACTAAAAGTTAAAAATCTTAGGTAATTTTCACGTGATACAAAAATATAAAAAGCACCTTTTATTAAAACTAAAAAACACAGCTTAACAAAAAAAATTAAACAATTGACAATTTTAATGTTTTTCTGTGCTGAATAATTTGATTTTATCACCCACAGTATTCTATAGTATAAACATTTTCAACTTTTTCTTAAGTTTATAACATTACGACGTCCATATGTCAGTAAGCGCATTGTCGGAACAACTTACGCATGCGAACGGTTGTCAATCATATGCAACTATTTACCGATTTTTTGCCAATATTTGTTGTGAAAATTTTACGATAATGATAACAAATGATGTATTTGTTTCCTATGTGTGTGTGCTCTTCTTTTAGTCAGATAAATTGTTAAATAATATTTTCTATTGAATATTCTCACGCCCCCCTTCTAGTGAACTCCCCCCCCCCCCCCTTCTAGTTAACTCACCCTCCCCCTTGGGAGTTGCGCTCCACAGGTTCAGAATTACTTTCCTAGACCAAAAACTAATGCCGTATTTTCAATCAAGGTATCAAATTCATATTAAATGAGGTCTAGATACCCCGACACCAAAACAGATCTTTGCCTGTGTTATATTTATGGTGAACTATGTAATAAATTAACTAAGAATACAATTTCCTACTTTTCCAACCATGTGAGTCGTGTATCCTTTATTTTTCAAAAACTGAGGTAAAATTTTGAATTTTATGGGAAGTGCTGTTGCTTCTCCACTTCTGATCACATTATGCATAAGACCTGGAACAAAATTTTGCAGTTAAATTTCTCTATAGACAAGTGTTTTTGATAAAGTAACTTTTCTAATTTCTATTAAGACAATTTACATAAATGAATAGAATAAGGATAAGCGTTTACTAGCTCCATGTCCCTGATCAAATTACTAGTTTCAAATTTTTTAAGAGATTTGTTAAATTGAAAATGATTAACTCTCTCTCAGGACCTAATTAATAAATTATGAATAGAACTTTATGTATATTCGTTATAATAAGTTTGTTTTGCAAACAACATGAATCGTTGTAATGCAACAATAAAATATAAAATGAATAGTTTGCTTATAATTTATCAGAAATAAAATTCTTATATTTAGCATTGATATCAAAGCAAGATAAAACGACGTAGCTGTGACATCACCATAGGTGTGCCCGTTCTAGTTTAGACGAATTAGCTGCCGGGTGGTTTGTTTGTGGAGTTTAAGACAACGTTTGACGTAGATGCGACTTCACGGAAGGTGCGGCCTTTCCAGTTATCCATTTAAAAGCCTAACTTCTCTCCCTACGGTTACATGACGGGTAAACAGCAGCTAGCAAGGACGCTCGAAGCTGGTGATATAGTAGAAAAGAGATATGAAAAAGAATTATTTTACTTTGAAAGGGCTACTTGATCTACACAAAATAGTTACAAAAACTGACCTGTATGAATTGGATATCTCCCAGTCATGAAAGCTGCCCTAGAAGGGGTGCACAGATTTTCCACGTAGTAATTGTTAAGAACTATTCCCGATGCAGCTAAAGCATCGATATTGGGGGTAGGTATTTGAGGTGATCCATGGAAACTGACATCGTTCCACCCCTGTTTAACAGTCAACAGTGAAAATGTGACTGAGATGAGAGTATCCAATTCTGAATGATTTCAACGTGCTAAACACGAATATCACCTTAAAAATTTAAAGTTATCTCTAGTTTTTGAGTTACGGTCGTTTGTTTCATTACATAGAATACGGCGAAATGAATATGCGCATCAAACGCAAAATAAATTACAGTCAATTTTGTTTATAGAAAACCTCAAAATTTTTGCTCATACAGGTTGAATTTGATATTATACTTTTAAGGGTGGGAGGAGATGATAAGTTTCAAGGTTTTTGCTCCCATATTAGCACCTTTATACCCCTTCATTAAGTAGAATCGTTCTCACGTCAAGAGGTGTAGAAAAAATAGCAATAAATTTCTTGTATTTCATCCTAGGTTGTTTTCGAAGCTGCAGAATATCAAAAATTAGTATTAGTGATAAATTTATAACTGCAATGCCTTGTAAATGCATTAATAGCGCTAATAACTTATGTTATATTTGCGGCAAAGTACCATTTTCTGCGCAAAAAAGGAGCATCACTACAAGTTAGGAAAGCATTTCATTTGTATTTTGATTACACAATAGGGGACCAGGAAAAATGCTGAGCCCCTCACGTATGTTGTTATGCTTGTGTTTAGAAAAAGATAACAATTTAATTAGCCTAAAATTCCTTCTGCTCTGCGTCCGGTCCAACATGACAAGGTTGACCAACACTCCCTGCTCCAAAGTCTCCAATATTTTTTTAGTTTTAATGAGGATAATAGTCATGCGTCTGCTAATCATACTACAGATTCTAAAAACAACCATGGATGAAATGTTGCTATTTTTTTCTGCACCTCTTGACGTGTGAACGATTCTACTTAACGAAGGGGTATTAAACTGCTAATATGGGTGCAAAAACCTTGAAACTTACCATTTACTCCCACCCTTACGTTGATAATATCAAATAAAACCTATATGACCAAAAATTTAAAGGTTTTCTGTAAACAAAATTTACAGTAATTTATTTTGCGTGTGATGAGCCCATTCATTTCGCCGTATCCTATGTAATAAAAAAAAGGATCGTAACTCAAGAACTTGAGCTAACTAATATTTTTAAAGGTGATATTCGTGTTTAGCACGTTGAAATCATTCAGAATTGGGTACTTTCATCTCAGTCGCAGAATTTTTTTGAAATTATGTTGTCCAGTGATTATTAAGTGTGCTCATCAGTAATTGTTGTATGTCCAATATTATTGCTATATATATATATATATATTAATATATATATATATATATATATATTATATATATATATTATATATAATTATATATATATATATATATTAATATATATATATATATATATAATATATATATATATATATATATATATATATATATATATATATATATATATATATATATATATATATATATATATATTTTATATATATATATATATATATATATTATATATATATATATAATATATATATATATATATATATATATATATATATATATAATATATATATATTATATGTATTATATTTTGTATATTGCATGGTAATCGGATTTTAACCGCAACCTAGATATATTACTTTACAAATACTTTGCTTTTATAAGCTGTTTTCTGAAAGATTAGTCACAAAGGATTATTATTACGTTTTATTTGTTTGAAAAAACATTAAAAAAGTTGACAAAAAGTAATGTTATTCAACACACAGTTTGCTAAGACAAAACAATTGTTACCACGGATGAGAAATCCGTGAATTTAATGTTCAATAATTTTCGGAGAGTTTTTCTCTGTGAAATAATTTTGGGGGAAGGCAAATGACGCACTAAATCTACAAATAATTTTAAAAAAAAGCCCAGATCTAAAAAAGTCATTGTTTTTGTATGCCCGTGCTATGCATTTCTTACGACTTACACCGGGTACTAACACATACTAACTTTTCTTTTATATGCTATATTAATAAGACAAATGCTAGTTATCAACTTACTAAATCGTCTGCTGTAATAAATATTATGTGAGGTGGTTGCCGATGAGTGTTCTTATTAAATGTATAAAACTCTGATGAAGTATATGCTGTATCTATTTGGCCAACCACACACGTTGCTATACTAAGAAGAACTGTAATTTTCAACATATCTTTTAGTTTGTAAAAGATGAAGTACGTGGAAACGATTCTGAAAATAAGTAACATGTTAGAGTTTCTTATCTATGATGTTAAAAGCAATGTAGAAAATGAATATTACATTTACAAAACAAAAGATGACTGATACAATAATTTCCTACTTATGATTTTTTAAATTTTAACATCGATAATAAAAAAAAATTAAGTGCTGCATGCTATATAAACTTAAAAATAATTGTAGTTATGTAATAATTAACCATTTTCATGAATTAGTTAAATTTGATGATGGAATTTATATTTTTTGTATAGGAATGTTAGATTCCAAAGAGGAGGGTAAATAAAATATATGAAAATGTTTAGGTACAAGATTATCAATTATGAAGAATTTTTTAATTAATATTTGTTTGACGAATTAAACAAGTACATTAATAATTATTCAAAAATGGCTAGAAATAGCCAGCCGGAAACAATTACATTACATTATAATTATTCAAAAAAGTTTAAAAAAAAAAGCTGTGCTGTTTAGATTGGAACAAAAATAAAATATGCGAAAGTTGTTATTTTTGAAATATATTTAATTTTTAAAGTTACTACACTATACAATATATGCTGTCTCAGTACCATTTAAAAAATTGTTTTCTAACAATTAAATTAATCAAAATACCTTAGTTTGGAAATTTAACTGTTATTATTACCAAAATAACAAAGAAAATTACTCACACTTAAAATTTGTACTGGTATTACTTCCACAAAACAAAATTCTTATAAAAAATAAACCTTTTGGCACCATGTGTAAGTATAAGTTGTACATATATTTTTAGTTTATATTTGATTAGTTTCAATAGGTGTAAGATACATTTACTTAACAAACGTGCCAACTGTTTCAACATTATTTATGCGACAAGCTTACGCATCAGAAATCAGAGAAATTCGGATTGTTTAATGTAAATCGGCAGACAAGTATTTAAAGCATGGGGATTTGTCTGTTATGCAATTGAATAGGTCAGATTCATTATTAATAGATTTAAAAGCCATAAGGTTTTAAAATGTTGTTTCAGAATAACAACGGATAAAGGTCAGAATGGTTTAGCATATTTTTGTTCCGAAAATTAAATTATTTCTATACACTTTTGATATTTTTTTTGTAATAGTTGAGTATTGGGGAAAAAGTTAGGCAAGTGCAATTGGTACCAACCTAGCTATAGTACCTTTGTAGTATTAAAACCACCCATGCTTATAGTTATTTTCACCATACATTGTTCAGATATTAAATTATTATACTGCTTTGGAGAGTTAAACCACCGTATCTACAAAAATGACTTACCACATTCAATAACTACAAGTAATGAGAAAGTATGCTAAAGACAAACTGTTTTGGGACCAGAAATGTCCATATCATTTTTGTAGAAGGCTGTTTACCTACATACAGCACTATTAAATACTGCAGTTCCAAAATAAATGGTTCCAAGTCGCTAGGTATAATTTTTTCCAGTTTTACAATTCGACTACACTTATGCTTTGAATTTTAAAACGACACAATGGATTAAATATTTAGCATAAAAGTTTAAAAGGCATATATGGTACTAGAACTATTTTTTCACATCATTTCAAGTTTTTACTGTAATACATTGACCAAAAAAACAAAAAACTTGCACGATTTGTTTTTGTTTCCGTGAATCATTTGAACTCTAATCATTTATCTTTCTACAGCATTTCATATTTTGCGACATTTTTGTTGCTGCTAATGAGTGCTTTGAATAATTCAAGTCTTGCTGTCTTGACAACACCTTTTCACACATGTGCAATCCATCTGGTATTCTATTTTTAATTTTTTTAAGCATTTCTATATTTTCTCGACCGTTTTGAAAAAAAAATCTTATCATTCTCCTCCCCTCTCTCTCTCGCAACGTATACTGTAGTCTGACTTGTATATGCAAACATAATCTCATTGTACGAGAAAAATGACGGAAATGGCAAAATTGACTTTCCGAATTCAAATAATTGAATAACAATCATTCGAATTAAAATTACTAAATTACTGAATTGTCAAGATGCTTCTATTGAAACTAAAACCAACCCTTTAAGGACCACTCGGCCGGATTTGCCGGACTCTACGTCATCATTAAGGGTATAGGGTATAATTTTGAGTTGTGTTCGAATATTTAACTTACAATCAATTTTTTTGTATATAGATTTCAATCTAGACGATCCCGCCAAGTGCTATAGTCTAGCGGCAGATCGCGCAAGTTTACAGTATAGATATCGTTTCGCTATGCGTATGAGTATCAGTGTCTTAGTAAAAAAAAATTGTTTTTACTCTTTTTTTCTAATTTTCGTCCAGTACTAAATAAAAGGTAAGTGAAGAATATTTTCTTGTATGCTAGTAAATATAAGATCATGATAAACTACTTTTCTTAAGCTCTCTTTTGGTTGTTTTAATATATTGCCACGAGGCAGGTACAGATTGGGGCTAAATCGTACAGAAGTGTACGGTATAGCCCCAAATGTTTTGCTATGGCAACATACCTACATCGATTGTAACTTACGAGGAAAGTAGGCCTACCAAAAATGTTAACGTTTTATATTTCTTCCTAACAATTTTTTCAAAGCCCCAAATAAAGCACAACTCTAAGAGTCAGTTAAAGCAAAAGAGCTGAAAGAAAAAATTCAACAACTGTAGGGAAAGATAAAATGGTAAGCTGAAATGGTAGGGCAGAAAAATTCAAAACAGGTGAACATGGGACTCAAAAATAAAACCAAAGCGAATCCTAAACCCAAGAACACAATTTCTAAAACAACAGTATCTAATTTTCTAAAATTTTCAAAATTTCTAAAACTTTCTCAATTCTTCTAAAATTTTATAATTGTTCTACACAGTTTCTTAGTTACGACCTTTATAAGTAATAATAAGTTTTTGTACAGTAATCTACTGCATTACAATCATTACTTATATCTAAACAAGTGATTTTTAAACTGTACGGTATAGCCCCGACCCCTGGGGCTATACCGAACACGGTAACTTTTTTTTTAATCACCAATTTTTATATATAAAAAGTGGAATAGTTCCAAAATGTTTATGTATGATCAGTAGCCAAATAATCAAATTATGTATTGCTTTTGTTCACGTAACGTGTATTTAGTAATTTGCTATGTATCAACGAATCTCCCTTATGTGTACGGTATAGCCCCGCTCTCCCCTAATAGTTAAACTATAAAAAGTACTTTACAATACTACTATGCCACTTTTCCACTTTATGCAAATGAGCAATTTCCAGATATTATCTTGAAAATCTTTATTTGTCGATACTTAACTTTTCCCCCCATAGCTTGAACAGAATGTTTATTCAAACTGTCTTGATGCTGTCTCTGACTGATGCTGAGAGTTTGCACAATAGTACTCGAGCAACAAAGAAATTTATTGAATACAAAGAGCAATTTCGTAATGGAAGAATCTAGCTATCTTCAAAATCTTTATTTGCCTCTATGTAACTTTTCCACACATAGCTTGAACAGACTGTCAAAATGTCTTGCATTTTATTACATGAGAACTATTTTAAATGCTGAGAGATTGTACAATAGTGCTTGTGCAACAAATATATTTTGAATACAAAGAGCAGTTTTGTAATGGAAGAATCTAGCGATTAATAATAGCGATACGGCCCAAACACCCTCTGATCGAATGTTCCCTGGCCATGCTTTGCTTCATATAAATATCATATGGCCCCAATAATTATTTTCAACAACTTCAATGCAACTTCTTACGTCCACAACTCTAAATCGAGAACCATCGCATCTCATGCATGATAATTTGAGAGCCTTGGTTAAAGTAGAGATACTTATTTTAAAAATGAGGGCAAGTTTCAGAAAAGGAGACCAGGTTGGGTTTCTATATGTAAAGCTGCTGTACATTAATACTCCAAGGTATCTTAAAGTTTTAAGCCAGATAAGTTCAGATACATTATTAAGTTAATTGGAAGATTCACACATTTTCTCGAGAACATCATCGATGCACTCTTTAATATATTTATTTGAATTTTTCAGCTGCTAATCTAGATCTCAAGATCCTTTATATGACTTTGGAGTGACCTAATTACGTAGGCAAGTGACAACCCACTTGCGATACAGCAAAAAGGGCTAGCTAGTTTGGGGGTCGACTATATACAAGTTGAAGAGATAGTTCGACAGAACCCTGGAGTATTCCTGTGTAAATTTTCCTGGGTGTCGAGAAAGATTTTCTGATCTAGAGATCAAATGCTTTTTTATGTATATAAGCGTACACAGTAAAAACAAGGGAGTATTATTACTTTTATTTTAGGTTTATGAAATGCCAAATGAGGCGTAAATATACACTATTTTTGGTGGACAACACCAATAGTATAGTATTTACTAGGATATATCCTTTATTATTTTAACAGCTTTTAAGAGTCTGGGCATAGATTTTAGTAAAGTTTTGGTAATTTCTGCACCAAAATCTTGTTCCATTCTTCGATCATTACTGCTTTCAGTTGAATTTTCAATTTAATGGTGATGACTTCTTATTAACACCGCTAATTCTTTCCCAATCTGTAAAATAGGCTTTTAATCCAAGGTTTGAGGTGGGATTTTACGAGTTTGAGGGCAATAATAGAGGCCCCATATAGACGAACATTCGAGGTCGTATGATTGGGATCGTTGTCTTGGTAATACACAAAGTTGTATAAAATACCCAAATTTTGTGCTGAAACTTTTAAAATGTTGTTGAGAATCGTCATATAAAATCTATGATCCATTATACCATTGATGAATAATGAATTGCCTACTTCAGCCGCTAACATACACTACCAAACCCTAACACCTCCATCGCCATGTTTCACTGTTCCAACTACAAGTTCTTGGTATTAAGTTTTTCATTTATTTTTCTTCATACAATTGTACGCCCATCAGAACCAAAACTTACTCTCTTCTACAAATGAGACACGTTCCAGTAGCTTTCTGAGTGATTTACCATTTTTGGGGGAAAAAATGCCTAGTGAAAAATGCCTATTCTTCTAACTTACAAAGAATTTGCCACGTGCAGGGCAGCCATTTATACTAGTAATCCGAAGGATACTATGAATAATTTCACAGGAAACAGAAGTTCCATGCCTTTCAGTATAATATGGAGTAAATTTTACTGCACTTGGACATGGATTTTTGAGAAATTTACTCACGATAATTCATTGATCTCTAGCTGACAAAAGTTGAGGACGACCATTTCGCAGCTGGTTTTCTATCCTTTTTCTTCTTTGAAACGTTTTATTATGCTTTTCAATGTTGAATAAGGTAGATTCGTGATAGTAGCAATTCCTCTAAGTAATTTTCTAGCTTTAGAGTGAAATACAATTAATTTTCAAATGTCTAAACTCGTTTCTTTACAAAAGCGCTTCATATCTAATAATAAAGTAAATATAGAATAAATAATTGCGAAATTAAATGCTAAAATCAAACGATTTTAGTGTATTCTTCAGTTAGAATTAAAAAAAAAGTTGCAAAAGATATTTTTATAATGAATTTAAAGTAATAATGTTTTGGTGTACGAAGACTTTTGTGTGCTACTTTTGTGGCATTTTTTATTCATTTATTTTTCTGAAAAATAATACTTGCTTTCTTAAAAAAAAATATTGCTCAGTTTTATTAAGCACTATTTAAAGATACTATTTAAAAATAATCAACTGATAAAATTGTTTACAACGAAGTATGTAGCACAATTTCTACAAATTTCTTTGGTGTACGAACACTTTTGGGAGACGTACTGTATGTATCTGGTACGGTATGTGGGATCAAGTTGAGATGTTATCTAAATACGTTTGTGTGTTTGTTATGTTTTTCATAACTATTCATATCCCCTTAAACGAGGTTCCTTGCACAACCATGATAACTTCAAACCGATGCTTTATTTGTAGTGAGGCTTTAGAACTGGAGGATTCTTGCCAATAGTGTTCTGCTTTGAGTTTGCACTACTGTGTTTCGAGTTGTGTATGAAGGACGTTTCTTCAAACAAGGACAGTAGTATTTGCTTTTTACGCGGAATGTTTTATGCAAAAGTCTTATTTAATTAGCTTACGAATGGAAACATTTGGTTGTGTTATAAATACCACGGGTACTCTAAAAATGCGGCACAATATCATTGTAACTTCACTTAATATTTTATGAAAGCCAAAGATGCTTGACAACAACCATACGCTTATGTAAATAAAGCAAATATTTTAACAATAACATCCAAAATTTGCCTACCATGCGTTATATTTTCTTCATTATCTATAAAAAAAGCCGTAATTTAAAAAGTTTTTCCTTGTTTTTAAGAGGGGCTTGAATTTAGTCATTTTTTTAATTTCCATATCGTTACAACAGCATACGTTTCAGTAAAAAAAAAAAAGTTGTGTATATTTAACGATCACATCCAAAACTTTTCTACTATGTATAAAAATTTATTATTACCTATAAATATACTTGATATAAAATTTTCTCCTCCTTTTGAAGACATTGAGATTTGAATTTAGTTATTTTTTTTATTCTTAAATCGTTATAACAAGATATTGTGCTTTCTTACGCTTCATACCAACAATCAAAAGCTCTCTTGTCAACATAAATATTCTCACCACTTGTTCTGCTCGTCGAATGAATAAGCTCACCGAAATCAAATAACTTGTCGCATTGTTTTTTAGACGTCACTTACGACACCGTAAAGCCTAAGTAACGTCGTCGCAAGGTCGTTCGTGAGAAACTAAGGTTCTACAAAAATCTCTGTCTATGATACATACGCAAAAAAGTACTTTGAAGAAAAAAAAATGCAACGTCTGCGTTTGATGGCTCTACATTTTTGATGCAATGTTGTTGTTTATGGTACCGCTAAAAATGTTAATTGGCTGACAGCTTAGACGTAGAGGCATTGAAAATAAATGTTTAGAAAGATGAAGAATGTAGAAATGGTGTTTGCTTAATTCGATAACCAATGCTGAATAACGTTATCTCATTTGCTTGGCTAAAAAGGTAAAAAAATTATATTTATTAATGCTTAGTTGATGTATAAGCAAGAATATATATATATTTGTATTAATATTATGTATATTGTATATGTACATTAATACCTCAAAAGTAACCAAATTATCGTTTAATAAAAGAAAACTAAAAAATTAACTGTTAAAAATTTTCTTATCTATCATAACCCCAATTTTTTTTTATTATTACTATTTCGAGTATTAATTATGTTAACTTTCATACATTTAGTCATTTAATTAATTTATGGTCGAATATAATAAATTCGTGTTATACTATTTAACGGGAAATCACGTCGACTTTACTACACTTATTATTAATATATATGCTTTAAAAGTAAGTCAAGTCTGCGTTAATAATGAACCCCATTTAAGATAATAGAAATATGTATCTCTACAATGCATTTCTATTTTTATTCTACATTATATACAATTTCCTTAAAATGACAATCCTGAAATTAACGTTGTGACTGGGATCTTAAATTTTATATTATTTTTATGATCTATGACGGCCTGCTAGCAATCTTAAAATAAAATAAAAACCGATGAGTGCATTTTTTTTTGCAACAGTACAATTTAATGTTAGTACAATTTAATGTCAAAAATATTTTTTTAATAAAAAATGACCAAGTCCTTTGACATTATGTCGATAGGTGAATTAGTAACTTTGACCGCGTTTCATCGAAACTGAATATGACACTTATATACCATAAAAAGACGTTATTAAAAGACATTTTTTCCGAAGTGACAAAATGCAACTAATTTTGGTTACTACCTAAACTTCCTATTAACCTTTGGTTTAAATTGAATGCTAGGTTGTAGTATTTTTTGCTTATTTTGGCGAAACTTTCGCTGCAGTTGTATACTAATACTAATACTATTGCATACTAATACCAAAATCATGAGAATAAAAAACAAAAATTTTACTCTAAGAGGAATCAATAATTCGATTTTTCTTTAAAAAAAGATACATCGAAAATGAAATTGTCAAAAAAAATGTCTATGGACTGAAAAGTAATAATCAAATGAAGGCAGTATTTGTATATTATGGCTGCGCTTATCTGATTGAATACGGGGTATTCGATATTACTTTCATATGAATAGATTAATGCCATTGAAAAGGACATCAAAACAATATGATGCATTGTTATTGGACCACCTTCATTCTTCAACGCATTTTCAATTTTGATGCGGAACGTGGTTACCTAGAGGCTACAAATTACAGTTTCTCCCATAGCCATATAATGTTTAAAATTTTGAGATTAGTATATTTTATAAAAAAATGTACTCGTCGATTTTTATTTGATTCCATAAATAGTAGTCATGGGTCATTATGGTAAAGAATAGGAACTTCAAGACCGCAGTAACAATGTTAATTTTAGGAGTGTCTTTTAATAAAGAATTTTCATACCAAATCATATTGA
The DNA here is from genome assembly GCA_019343175.1 of Oedothorax gibbosus. Taxonomy (NCBI): domain Eukaryota; kingdom Metazoa; phylum Arthropoda; class Arachnida; order Araneae; family Linyphiidae; genus Oedothorax; species Oedothorax gibbosus. The sequence continues at coordinate 45,998 of JAFNEN010000103.1, forward strand.
AACTAGCTTATTATAATAAGGGAGTTAACTTTAGACTCGAAATTGGAAATTCATTCGAATTCACCAAATTATATAATTTAAACAGTGTTAAACTCATATATAAGTGTACTCTTATACACTCTTATATACAAACATTGCTTTTTTTTGCATTTCTTGCATACTTACAGAAAAATTGAGCATCTACGCAGCTTTAGCTATGCAAAAAATGCTGAAACTTGCTATTTTACTCAGCATTGGATTACTAATTACTTGTGAAAATGAAGAAAAATCGAGTGAAGAATCATCAAAAGAAGACGTAAACGAGGATGGTTCAAAAGAGGACTCTAAAATTGAAGAAACTTCTCAGAATCCTCCTCACATAATCTTCATTTTAGCTGATGATTTGGTTAGTTGTCTTTAACTTTTTCCTTATCAACAGAAAATGATAGGATAGGAAAAACGTATTAAATATGGAAATCAAATTATTTAAATATTGCGTTATTAGTGAATGTACAGTAGTTACAATGTACAGTTATACTGGAAGTTTTCAAAACCATTATACTGGATTGCGAAATTTAGAGATAGCTTAACTCGATTTGTGTGTGTACAAGCATAAACGCTTTTGATTTTTAACCAATCTTAAATTATTTATTCAAATTTCTTTTGGTCTGATATCAAAACTACTAAAGCTTTAAACACCCAGGCTCGCCAACAACCAAAAAATTAATATGGACACGCTCATCAATGATGAAAAATGTATCTTGGAACTATATTCCGATCCTAAAAATGACATATACTGTCCAAATTTGAAATTCTAGAGGTTAAAGTATTAATGAAGGATAAAACAAATTATATTATTTTGTATAGCGTATTTTATGAGCATTTAAAATAATGTATCTAATTTACTTTCGAATTTGTTTCGTTAAATAATGATGCTCAAAAGTCTACCTATAAAATAATGGAGTTTGACAACTAATCATAATTTACTCAACCGAATAATTTGTTACACTGTTTGGCATACTGACGCATGTATTATATTTAGTATTAACTATTGAAAGACACTTAGATTATCAATAGAATATTTGGTAATTTTTAACCACCCTAAATTGATGTATGAATAAAGAAAACTTTCAAACTTTTTATGTTGTGTTTATATTTGTATTTGTCTAGGGATGGAATGATGTTAGTTTTCATGGATCGCCTCAAATACCAACACCAAACATTGATGCTTTAGCTGCTTCTGGTATTGTTCTGAATAATTACTATACAGAAAGTATGTGTACTCCATCTAGAGCTTCTTTAATGACTGGAAAATATCCTATTCATACAGGTTAGCTTGTAGGTCTTTCTTTGGAATAACGTGCCATAATTTTAGATATGCATAACGTAACCTATTAAGCTATTAAATTTTTTTTAGAAATATCAAAATTAAAATGTATACTGAGTAACACTTAAATGAAGTTTTACTATTTCAATTACTCTACAGTAAAATTTTTCCGTCTGCATTCAAATTACAGAATATATATTCTAAAACAACTTTCTTTTAAATAGTTTTTTTTTCAAGTTGAGGTTACTCATAAGGTAAATAATTTTCTAATCTTATAATAGACAATTAGAACGGGGCGGAATTGTTTGTAGGAAAGAATACAATGCTTGACGTGTCTGGTGACGTCACTGTGGGCATGGCCGATCCAGTTGTCCATTAATAGTAAAATTTCATTTTTAAGTAAATTTATTAAGTAATTTTTTAAAAAGAGAAAAGTTTAATAATTTTATAAATACTCTATAACATTTCCTTTTTACATTCAATTTATTGAATATATTCCTTAAAAAAATTAGATAATCTAAAACGGTCTTACGTTATCGAAAACAATAAAGTTTAAATTTCGATTAAAATTATTTTTTAGGTCTTCAACATTTGTCAATAAGATGTGGAGAGCCAACAGCACTTTCATTGGACCTAAAGATAATGCCAGAATATTTAAAAGACAAAGGTTACATGAATCATATGGTTGGAAAAGTATGAAACGTCATTTTCTTAAAAAAGTTTAGGACATATCACATGGAGACGCTCATTCATTACACCACCAACCCTCAATGCAACTCAATCTTCAACTTTTATCTCAATTTCGACTTCTCGAAGTTGGGCCTACAGTTGCCTGCGTTGAATGAACGGTTGCTCGCATATTCTATATTCGGGCAGTCACAAGTAGAACTTCATCCTCATGTTTGACACAAATTTATATCAAAGTTTGCTGAATCTTCGTTTAGACTAAAGCAGTAATCTATGCATCTTATTGGTTCAAATATTAGGTTGGATCAACCAGGTCATGTGGGGTTGACGATGTTGAAGATACTTTCTTCAACCTCATCTTCCACAGCAGACGACAGGGGCAGATTACCTGCAACTTTCGAGTTTTGCTTTGATGATATGGTTGAATTGGAGAATTTTCGTTCGTGTGATATGCCCTTTTAAACTATTTAATACACACATTGTAAAATATATCATAAATGACGTGCATTTTGTAAAAAATGTGTTCTGTGGTGCATAAACTAACTAACCATTTAATTGTAGGCATTATAATTTTTCCGTAAAACACTGAAAAGGATTTCGACGCAGCCATTCACTGTACTTTATTTTTATTGAGTATTTTATTTTCAGTGGCATTTGGGATACTTTAGACAAGACTACACTCCCATTATGAGGGGATTTAATTCTTTTTTCGGATTCTACACAGGCAAAATAGATTACTTCGATTATACAAATTATGAGAAATCTGAAGACTTAGATGGAAAGGTAAGTACTTTAGGTTTAATTGTCCCTTTCCGACCGAGCTATCACGATCGTGCGGGCATAAAATAGAATGTTCAAGCTCTTCAAAAATATTGATACCAAAGCAGCTGACTTGTACCAGTCGTTATTTGTATAAAAAATGACTTTGTTTTTAAGGAGTTCCTGGCATTGATGCTGTTTAAGGCATTTTTTCGATAAAACTCTAAAATTTAGTCTCATAAACTTAAATCAGCGCCATCTGATAGCCGGTCTTAAAGGGATATCTAATAAGTAATAAGTTATTTCAAATTCGTATCAGATCTAGAATTTATTAGAAAAAAAGTCAATTATATAAAATTGAGGAAGCAAACAAATTTTTAATGTTAAGAAAAATAGAAATATATCATTTAATCATTATGATGCTTATATTTGACAAAATATGCTAGAAAAGTTATAAAATTCTAATTAAAAGAACACAATTTTCAGGCATTCTTTGGGGTGGATCTTCAAGATGGCACTGAAACACTCAAGACTTTTCGAGGGCGTTACGCAACAGACGTGTTTACAGAAAAAGCTGTGGAAATAATAAATAACCACAATGAGTCGATGGTAAGTGTTCAAATGCATTCTCGATTAAGAATTATTTGCCTATCTAAATACAACTGAAGAGTGATGACTGTAAACGACGCTGGTTGTTTTTCGTTGAAAATAATTTCGTAGTGTCATTTTATAGTTTATCACCAATATAATCCAAGCATAATCAGGTTTACATGAAGACTCTTCATGAAGAGTCTCATAGTCTCAATAAGCAGATAATGGACAACTTGAACATCCACGCCTGCCGTAAATTTCTCGATGTCTTTAACCCCATTAACAGCTTAACATCTAAACTAGAAGTAGAAGGAACACGTGCGTTACAGCAACGTTAAGCAATATGTCTTCTATTTTCCCAAACAAACCATACTCCGCCTCGTTCGAATCGACCTTTTGCACATAAAAATGAAATATGAAAAGTTATGTAATTATTATTTAGTAGTTTATATTTTACTTTTTTTTAAAGTTTTTTATAACAAATGAGTGTGCTAAACATAAACAAGCTATTATAAAATTTGTTATTTCTATTTAATAGCCCTTGTTTCTGTACTTGTCTCACCTTGCACCTCACACAGGAAATCAGTACATGCCACTACAAGCGCCCGTAAACTATGTGCAAAAACTGAGTCATATCAAAGATTCCAAACGAAGGACATTCGCTGGTGAGTATTAAACATATTTATATTTCTTGTTTACGTTTGAACGACCTCTCTATAAAAACAACTAAAGTTCAATATGAAAAAAAAGTGTATCTAATACATCGTACTCGTTTACAATTTTAAAATATTAAACTTTCTCTTGAATAATTGAACGAATAATCTAATGTCTAACGACGTATTTTACCAGAGAAACCATTTGTTCAGCAAAATTATAAATCTTAGTTTGGGTCTCCACACTCTCCTCTTTTCACATTAAATATAACACTCAGAGTCATAAAAAAAACTAATAACATAAAATAACACTCAAAGAAAAATTGTCCTCTGATATAAACTACTGAGAATTCGCCTTTTGTTGCTTTGCTTATTTCAATACACAATTCAAACACAATTCATTTCAAATTTCCTTTTAGGTTTTACCAAAAAAAAAAAATGGTTCCTAGTATCTACAACTGCTGTGTGGTGAAAACTTTCCCCATATTTTTAGAATTCGGTTGAGCCATTTTTCAGGTTTTGGTTTACGAAATTTGAAAAATGGCTCAATCTAAAAACAAAAATATCATGAAAAGTTTCACCTTTTTAGCCGTTGTCCAGTAGAAACCATTTTTGATGAAACCAAATCTGAAATTTTTAACAGTGTACTTTAAAAATGACATAATAGAAATAAATTGTACTCTCAATCCTCCTTAAATTGATTCAATTTCATTAAATAATAAGAATGTTTTTCCACACATTTAAGCTTTTCATCTTATATATATATATATTATTATATATATATATAATATATATATATATATATATATATATATATATATATATATATATATATATATATATATATATATATATATATATATATATATATATATATATATATATATATATATATATATATATATATATATATATATATATATATATATATAATATATATATATATATATATATATATATATATATATATATATATATATATATATATATATATATATACACACACAACAGTTTTTACTAAATAGGAATGGTTTCGGCACTGGACGCATCCGTCGGAAAAGTTGTCGAAGCACTAAACCAAAGAAACTTATTACGAAACTCCATTATTGTATTCACTTCTAACTCTGGAGGAGAAACAGAAAGTTCCGGACAAGGCAAAGGATCTAACTGGCCTTTGAGAGGACAAAAATTAACTTCTTTTGAAGGAGGTATCCGTGTCCCAAGTGTTCTGTGGAGTCCACTGTTGAAGTTGGAGACACCTCGAACTGCGAATCAGCTTATGCATGTTTCGGACTGGTTACCAACGTTATACTCTGCTGCAGGTAAAATATAGTAAATATTGACATTTTTAAACTAGTTACGATCAGCTTGGACCAGTAATTTCTCTTCTTTAATAAAACAGGAAATTTGATTTTAATTTGATTGAAATTCTGTGTACCTTTACGATCCCTTTAGATGGCGCTGATTTAAGTTTACTAAGCTAAATATTAGATGTTTTATCTAAAAGATGGCTTTAAAAAGGGATGTCCAGTCGTTGGTCATCAACCCTTTATTTAGTAACTACCATTCATTAAATTACTCAAGAAATAATTGCAGCTAGGCATTTACTAAGATTTCTATATAAAACATTTGTTACTGACTTCATGACAAACCCACAAGATTTTGTGAGTCCGAAATTAAGGAGTTAATAACAAACCATTATCTTTGTTTTAGTTTTTGCTACCGTCTTGTTTAAAAGTCGATTGCATTCATTCAGCATGAAAACTTATCAACAAGGCATTTGAAATTGACGTACTTGGGTAATGAGTATACAAAAAAATACAAACCTAATTCTACAATGGCACTTCTTTGCTCCGATGCATAGTTAAATGGACAAGTCCCCGTGTAAGTTTCAAATTATAAGATATGCAAACGGTTGTACGTTTAAATTTAATAACCACAGATGTTTAATTTCATTGATTGGGTTTTATTTTCACACTCACATTGTCCTTGGCAGTCCAAACGCCGTACTTATTAAAACGCATTCTACAATTTTTATAATGATATTAAACTTTCTTTTTCGATAACTATTAAGTGTTTCAAAAATAATAATTAAATTAATTTTTTCAAGTAACTTAACAAGTTTTACTTAAGTTGGCCGGCCTAGGGAATCACACACAATTTTTTTTTGTCATTCAAAGCGTTTTTCGTTAACGCATGATTTAATTTAATATAACAACTAGCCTACTTATAAGTAGGGTAGATTCCCAAACTAAGATTTTCCCAAACCTAATTCGATCATCGAAATGCCCCACTTTGATCCCGTTGTGTTGCTTTGCATTCTAATCACGAATTTTTCGTTAAAGAATTTTCGATTTAAAAAATCCTGTTGTGACTATATGAAATTAGATATAGTGATAAAGTATGCATGGAGCAAAATTTTGATTCAAAATATGTTTTTCAAAAATGAAGAAGAAAAGTTTAGATTGTAATTTATTTCCATGCATTCACAAATTCAATTTGCCAAATTCTTTTTTTTTTCATTTAGGAGGTGAATTAAGTGATTTGGGAGAAATAGATGGCTCGAACATGTGGGATTCCTTGCAAACTAATTCCCCATCACCAAGAATGGAAATCCTTCATAACATAGACCCCATAGCTGGAACCTACGCTCTTAGAAGAGGAGACTACAAACTTATATTTGGTCCATTAAACGAAATCACTAACAACTGGGCTGGTCCAACTGGCTTGGAGGACATGCCAGCTCCTCCATCAATGGACGAGTGGGTTTTCAATAACGATAGCACGGTTAAAAGCATTCTTCAAGAAGCAAATTTGTGGATTATTGATACTCCTGATGTTTGGCGGACAAAAGCTGTTGTAAAATGCGAAGGTTCTGCTCCTCTTGATGGTGGTGGATGTGATAAGAGCAATTATCCGTGTCTCTTCAATGTTCCAGCTGATCCGTGTGAATATCAGAATATAGCGCCGAAGTATCCGAAGGTAGGTTGGAGATTGAAACTTAAAACGGAATAATAATGTTTTTCTAGCGTTATGTCTGTATTTCACGTGCGATTAGGTGTCCCTCCTTTGTACCCGAATTGCACCAAAGCATAATACTCTGGGTTTAATCCGTCTTAAAATGGTTTAAAAACGAGAAACACTGATAAGAATATAGTAAATTGTCATAGAAACATAATTTGAGCAATTTCGTTTTCGAATTGATTATGATTAGTGTACACTCTTAAAACAAAAGAGTGAAATCCACTCCTGTAGGAGAAGTGCATTTTCGGCACCGGAAAGGAGTGGAAATTAACTCGGACTGAGTTAAATCCGCTCGTTTTAAGAGTGTGGGACGTAGATTGTTTTCTTTTATCTCTTTTACCCACTCCGAAAAAGAGTGAAATCCACTCCTATAGGAGAAGTGCATTATCGGCACGGAAAGGAGTGAAAATTAACTCAGACTGAGTTAAAACCGCTCGTTTGTTTTAATAGTGTAGTATGTATAGGATGAAAAATTCGAATTAAACTATAGAATAAGGACAAAAGCAGCCTACCTCTAAATAACGCTTTTTTTAATTGCTCATTGAAAATATTTTTTAAGATGGACCCATGCAGAAGCGGACTGGCTAAGTTGTGCCCACTTGGCAAAATCAGGATATCAGCAGCCCGAGCAAGTCGTCTTCTGGAACCATGACATAACGTCATATTGCTTTCGGATGCAATTTTTCCCATTCTATTGCTCCACAAATATATGTACCTGTAAAATTTTACTCAACTCAAAATATTACTTCTCTTTTTACAGTCATTCAAATCTGAAATTTAGTTATAATAACCCAACCAGAATAACTGTTAGCAGAATAATATTTCCGAAGACTTGTTTAAGATTTCTTAAAACTGTATGGAGGGTTGCGTTGGCGTGAGTATTGCTCATGTCTGAACTAAATGGTTTCCTTTTATTCTGGATGGAAGTTGGATACCCGGTCTAATGTTTAAAATGTAAACAGAAAATGCTTGGTGATTTTAACGTATTGGCGTAATTATGGCAAAAGTTGATTACTGGTGCCATGTAGGATCCGTATAAAGCACCAGAGTAGCCAGGGAGAATTCAATCAGAAGGAGGTTTGGGCTATATCATTCATTGCTATCGCTACATTCCGCTATTCCATTGCAAAATTACTCTACGTAATCAAAATTTCGTTGTTGTACTATCACTGCTGTATAATCTCTTAGCATTTTAACTAGTAGTTCTCATTTCAACCCTTTTACAGAATTGAAACTTGTTTCTTTCCTAACGGGGCTGCACTTACTGGTTGCTTAGCCTTTGCAGACTTGGCATATTCCCCAAAACTGAGAGCCATTTTTTGTGGCACCATCTAGGCGACTCTCACTGCCAATTTTGACGCCCAGATTACAACAAATCTGAGCTTCCTGTGGATGTTAAAGTAGGCCGAGAGAACCCAAGCCAAATGGGTACTCAAGGGATCTTTTACATTCCACATATAATTATATAACATGCGTGCCAAAATTTTCCCATCCAGAAATACTGACGGCTCAGCCGGGACTCGAACCCGCAAACTTGGGCTTACGAGGCGGACATGTATAATACCTCTCAGCCACTGAACCGCTGAATTGAAACTTGTAGTTCCGTCTATTTAAATAAAATTATAATAAATAATTTTGATTGAGGATGTGAAATGCAATTCTTGCTTGCACGTCAAAAATCGCTACCATTTCCTTTTTATTACTTTTAATTACCTAATATAAAATATAAGGTAATGAAAGTATTGCGATGGGGTCGAAAATACGAAATGAAGATTTTGTGTTTTCTACACGTTTTGAAGGGTGCTTATTCTAAAAAAGTGATTTTTAAACATTAGTCCGTTTGTCTGTCTGTCTGAAGCCTCTCCACATCTCGAACTAAAAGAGCTACTAACTTCAAATTTGGCACACGGTTGGACGTCATAATAAGGTTTCCGAGAGAATCGCGCATACGCAAAGGGTAGCTGCCTTAGAGCTTTTTGGTTTTAAAGGTTTTAAATTACCATATAGAATATATAATTAGCTTTAAATGTATTGATTTATTGAGTGGTAATTAAAAATGTCGTGTAGTGTTAAACGCACCAAGTTTTTTTAAATTTCATTTCAGATAGTAAAGTCAATGCTGGAAGGAGTAGAGAAATGTAACGCGTCGGCCTTAACACCAACATACACGGATAGAGATCCTCAAGGGGACCCAAGATGTCATGCGTTTACTTACGCTCCATGGCTTGATGAAGAATTGGGGTTCTGAAGAATCTACATCAACTTATACATTATCGTGGTTATGAAATAAAATAAAATTGTTTTCAAAAGGAAACTTCCTTTGTTTCGTTGTCTTGGAATTTTATTGCTTTTAATACAGAAAGTGCAAGAAATTCTTAATAAAGAGTCAGCTGATATCACGATATAAGTGGAAAAGTTATACACTGATGAAGAGCCCAGATAACTGGTATAGGCATACATCTGCGAATAAAGGTGTATAAAACCAATCGGAAGTTCGTCGCTATGCTCAGCAGCGTCTATGTGCTGCTATCATGGCATGTTAAGAAATTGAAGGGATTTTGAAAGTATCGGGGGTTGAGAAATGGAATTCCCTATACATGTATCTCCGAGGTGGAGATGAATTTTGGATTTTCACTTACGACAATTTCACGAGTGTACCATGAATATCGATAATACAGTAAAACATTAAAACTACGACACAGCTGCGGCCTAAAAAAGATCATGCAAAAACGGATCATCGACTTCGGACGAAAATCATTAAACATGATATATTGCGGATACGTGATATATACGGCTAAAGAAGCCCATATCGGTGAATTTTCATTAAATGGTTAACAAGTCGACACTTGTACGATATAGAATCGACATAGACGTTTATTACATTTAATGGTCAGTTGTCAATGGATCCCGCTTTGCACGTTGTTTTTAAGGTCAAAGCAATGTCGTAGATGCATTACTTTTTAAATTTAAAATCACGATTAAAATGAGTGTTAATTTTTTAACCATTACCTTGAAATTGAATGTAATAAGGAGTTTAAAATGTTTTTCACATTTTGTGTTAAGTTAGTTGTGTTATTAATTTATTTAATTGCATCAAGTAATTTAATTTATTTAATAAATGATTTATTTGTATTTATAAATTTAAATACTTTAATCTATCAATTTAATTTTGTTTGTATTTAAAATAGATGAAATTCAGCATTGATAATTTAGGGAATTTTTCTCGATTCTAGAATTTTTTTTCTCGCGTTATAATTTGTAACTTGATAAATTATCTAAATGAACACATACAGTGCAATTTAAAATTTTATTGTTCATTATTTCGCAAAAAAATATATTTCAATATTCGTGCAATGAAATTACTTCTAATAAAATTACTGTTTTTATTACTAATTTAAATTTGGAAAAAGTTTAAATTATAAATTGATTCCTTTGTAATATATATCTATTACAAATTTTAAAAACCTTTTTAAAATTACATTTAACCTTATTATATACATGTAAGGATAAAACTTTTAATTCGAAAGTACAAAAGTAATTAAGAAGTGAAAAGAGCAAAAGTAAAAAAAAATCATTGAGCTAAAAATTCTTTATTATAACTTTTTACTTAATTTAATTTATGTAATTTTGAAGCAAAAATACAATAAAATCTGAACATTATGGTGATATTAGAGGTGAAGCTCGTTAGCGTGATTTCTATTAATATAAAACTTCTCTTACTACGGATTGAACAAAAATTCGGTAGTTTTTCCTAATTAATTTTTTTCCTGAAATCGGAGTAGAAAACTAGAATAAATATTAAATTGATTTTACTATATTCTCATCGTTTTCATTTTTTATAGATGGTTATGTTTCATGTTCTTTTTCTTGGTTCATATTATAAAATGTATATCATATTTTTATTAAAAGAATATTATTAGTTTTGAAATAAAGTTTGATATAAGTTTCCAAACTAGTATCAATTTGGATGCGTTAATGCTCCTCACGGAGGATAGAAATAGACAGCCGAATCAATTAAAAAAGCAAACTAATATGAATCAAACTTTTCTTTTTGATGAACATAAAATTCGGTTAACGTGAACCATTTTGGCGCTCCTTCCAAGTTCATGCTAGTGAAGTTCGACTGTAGTAGTCATTTTTGGAAACTCTCAGTTGCTTAAAAATCACTAAACGTAAAAAAAAATTGCCAAGTTCATTGAAGAGTTCAACACCACATTACCACAAATATTGAAATAGAGCGGTACATTTGTTTCAATTGGGGTTACTCTTTTAAGAGGGAATGGGCCCGAATGACGGCTGGTCTCCAAACCAAAATTCCTCTGTGTTAATCATGGCTAATGATTAGATAGTATTAATCATGGACATAATTAATAATGGACAAAAAACATTTTCTAAGCCACATTTTACCGGCTGTATTAAATATTTTACAAAGGTTTTTTGGATGAAAAATGCAGCTGACTTACAGGTCTCTATAATTCCACTTTTTGAAATTGGTTAGAATATGTATTTTTTAAATTTTCAATAAGTAATTGTACACAAAATATTCGAACCAATTTTAAAGAGCGGGATTATAGGGACCTGTAATGCAGCTACATTTATCATAAAAAACCGTTTGTAAAAATATTCAACACAGCCGGAAAAATGTGGCTTAGAATTTTTTTCTCCATTGTACTAACACAGAGGCAGTTTGGTTTGGAGACCCGCGGTCATTTCGGTTCATTAGCTCTTAAGTCCGAAACCAAGATCCCCAATGAAAAAAAAGAACCATTTACAGTAATCGTTCTGTGAACTTGGCTCCTTTTGCGTTTAGCGATTCACATATAAGTTAGAATATTTTATCTAAAGATTAAACTTCATCTTGTTTCCATGGAACCCACGCGTATCCATGATATTTGGGGTTGGATGCTGGGTCTAATGGCCGGTTTCTTACAGGAACAGCTTGCGATCGGTACTGGTCTAACAATCCTTCCAATTCCTGTACAGTCTGAAAGTACACGATAAGGAAAATGAGTATTGTAGTATTAAAATTCAGCAAAAATTTATTGATCTTAGGATATTCACATGACCATAAAATATACAAAAAAGTAACAAATAGATTAAAGTGTTTTGATTTATAGAATTTTTAGTTTATACTATACTTTACGTGACAATTTTCGAATGCAATAAAAGTTCCGTTTGCAAATAGAAATATGTATTTGCAATCTGAATAAAGTGAAGTTGGTTCAATAGTATTCGAAACAGTAAGTAAGCATAATGTGGAAAATAATTAAATATTTTGAAAAAATGAATAAAAATGAAAAAGAAAAAATATATATTTAGTAAAATGTTAAATCAAAATTAAAAAAAGCAAGGTTATAAATTTTCTAAATTCGTAAATATTTTTTTTCAATGCGTTTCCAAATTTGATTTTTGACTAACACACACACTTTTTCTTCTAAAACATAACACAAAATTGTAAATTTAAAAAGTACTAAATTTCATTCTTTTTTTTTGAAATATTAAAACTTTTCAAAATATCAATTTTCGAATATTTCTAATAATATATATTTCCTTTGAATATTAATGTGAAAATGGTACATTAAAACAATTCTTAAAACTTTAAATTAGTTTTGGTAACTATCTATATGCAATATGACATCTTCAAATTTTACTAATTTGTTTCATAGGCTTTAATTTTAAGGATTGCTACCATAATGAATCTTTAGCACTATGCACAATATTGCAAACACATCACATTTTTTAACATTTACTTACCCTTGGCAGTTTTGTAGCTAAATTGTTATATTCGCATGGATCATTGAGAATATCAAAGAGGCATGAAGCTTTCATTGGTTCACAGATGCTAGAAGGGTCCGTATGCCTTTTCCCACAATTTACTTCCACTGACCTCATAAAGTTCTTTTCAGGCTTTTTAACACACTTAGTTAAGGACTCATCAGGATTTTTCACGTATTCTATATTGAAAATTTCAGGATTCTTACAATATTGGGTCTTTTTCTTATGAGTCTTTCTAAAGCTTTTCTCTGAGATTTCCGACGAATCATAAACTCTTGAAAGTATGGGCAAAACTTGAGATTCATTTGCTAGCAAAGAATAAACCTAAAAGGAATGTAAATCATCTTGTACCTTAAAATAATAAGTTAGTACTAAAATTTAGTAATTTATATAATCAATGATTATATAATATAAATTATACGATTCAAGCAGAATTGGAAAAATTATACGAAAAACCTTTATCGTAAGCTTAATGTTTAATAATGTCGTATCAGGGAAAATCTATAGCCATAAAAGTAGTTATACCGTTTTATGAAACACTCAGTGAATTCAACCAATAAGTAAGTGTAGTTGTAGTAAAGATTGAATATTTTAAGATAAAAAAATACTATTGGTTTGTTTTGGATATAAGGTCGTTGACTAACGCAAAATAGAAGTTTCTAGGTATAGTAAATTGCTTATTGGAAAGGAGTGGAATTGGCATTTAAAAAAAAATTCTATTACCTAAATATGTAAAATGTGCCATTATATAAATAGAAAACTGTGTAAAAGATTAAAAAAAATTTAAGAGAATTACCTCCCTTCGTAACTTTTCATTTTATAGTACGCTCCATTAACGATGCAGGTAAATTAACGCTAAGGTAAGGTAGTCACACCTGTCCAGAGTGCCCACAAAAGAGCAAAAAACATTGAAAACACTTATTTCACGGCTATTAAAGAATTTTCAGTAAATATTGCTTGACATCAGGATTGTTATTACTGACATTTGGCACGGGATAGTAAAAATTTTAAAATCGACTTTCACTTCACTCTTTTGCTTATGCTCTACTTGAAGATACTGCTGAAAGTGCCGACAAGCGAAAAATATGAACTATCTAACTAACATGATATTATTTGACTGTTAGTCAAGATAATTGAAATACACCTTTTTTTTTTAATCTCAAAAGCTACTCGAGACAGAATAAGCTGCCTACCAGACTGTGACTACAGCATTTTCGAAGTCATTAAACATTGCAACATCACTGGTTACATTTATTTCTTACCTTTGAATGAGTTTCTAGTTCTTGAGGTGTAAAAGGAACATTCTCTTTGTGCTTTCCTTCCTTATCAAACCACCCATCAAAATTTCCATTGAAAACACTTCCTTTTAGTAACTTGTATTTTCCTTTACGAATAGCTTCTACTTTCCAGTCTGGATCAATATTGTATAATATCATATTCCGTAAAGATGGAGAGTTACAGCAAATACTTTGCCATTGATTGTAGCCATCAATGCCTTGCAATTTTTTTGAATCTCCGCCTGTAAACAAAGGCTTCTTAAACTAATGATATATGAAGAGTCCAGGGGAAAAAACTTCTTCATTGTATTGGAATCTGTCTGCATCAGGCCTCTTTGGCGATGATAGCGAGCTATCGCCTAAACTGGTGTAAGAAAACCGGTTTCTTACTTGGTTCTTCTTTTGCGGCAACTCTGATTCCCGCCAGACACGAGTCCCATGCTTGTACTGTGGGAGAAGAAGCAAGGGAGAAGCCGTTTTAATGTCGCCAACATCCGCCAAGAGGATCAGATTACGGGAAGATTCCTGTGCAATCAAGGGTTTTTTCCTTGAACTCTTCTTATGTGCATTGTATTAATGAGCTAAAACATCTGTGAACCACATACACACACAAAAAAATTCTTTACATTAAGTTCCCTTTGGTATGTCATATTCCCAACAGAGGAATTTGTAATCTGTAAATAAGTTTAAAAAACACATAGCTTATTTCCACACAATGAATTAAATAAAGGTATCCTGTGAAAACTAGAGTGGAATCGCCCTTGCTGCAAAAAATGAAAAAAAAATATCGTTACAAATTCTGTATACCTGATTTCTCAAAATTTATAAAACAGATTGTATTATATTTAGAGAGTAATGCAACATGTAATCTTAAAGTAAACTGTATAAGCTCTGATTTGATATAAAATTTAAAAAAATAAACAAGTTACAAATTATCTTTCAACAAAGACTATTATAGCCCAATATTTTAAAATGATGTATTACATAACTCTCTAAACATTATATTAGAGAATATTTCATGATTTTTAAAAAAAAAAGTATACAGAGTTTTTAACGATTTTTTAAAAACATTTTTTTGTTCAAAAGAATTCTTAAAAAAATGGGGTGTTAAGGTTCATATAATTTTCTTTTAAATGTACTTTATGCAATTCTCTAAACTCCCTATGTATAAAACGGGTTTTATTGTTTTTATAACTCATCAAGTAACCAAAAAGCAAATGTTACAGTTTTCAATTATTCATAACTCTTAAACTAAGAAAAAAAACCTAAATCTTAACACACATGGTCAAAAAGTTGTTTTTTTGAAAAATGGAGGTGGTTGAGTTGAAATTGAACGTTTTTTGATTGGTTTCAAGTGGACTGACCCCTTACTATAAGACAATTTTCTGCTGAACTTTGAATATTTAAGTTTGATGTTAATACCTGCTACGTGATATAAGGTAGGTAACCAGTCACTCATGTGCATCAATTCATTGAAGATCTTTCCAGAAGCTTCGCGGAGCAGCGTGCTCCACAGAAAAGCCGAGCCTCGAATTCCGCCTTCCCACATGTTGTACTTGCTGCCTCGCAATGGCCAGTTGGAGCCAGTACTTTTGTCGATACCTTCGACCGCTGCACCGTTGTCAGTTGTGAATACTATTATGCAGTTCTGGAGAATTCCTGTTTTGTTTAGTGAAGAGAATATGTCACCAATGGAGTCGTCAAGGGCTGATCCCATTGCTAGAATAAAGAAGTTTACATTATAGTGTATTTTATTAAGTAACTCTTTGCGATGCAGAGTTGTATAATTGTTTAAAAGTTAAATACGCATTTTTGAGTTAGCATTTGAAATGGCTTTTAGTATTTGAAATGGAGAAAAAGGACTTCGTTGAATAATATGTTTTAGAATCTCAAATAGATATTTAAAAGTCTTGCTATGACTCTCAAAATGTATGAAAAAATCAAAAACGAAAAAAAAATTAAAGAATATATTTTAACTTAAAAACTGTCCTCGTTTCAATCTTCAAATTTTAGACTAAAAAATTACCAGAGTAAAGGTTCCTAAAACTTGTTTAAGATTGCAAAAGGCATATGTATCTAGCATGATTATATTTAGATCGGCCTTATGGCTACTTCTTTTCCCCATTCACGTTTTGCCCCTTCTGGGGATATCTTCTATGCGTAGAAAGGACGCTCAGCGTCGATGCTACAAATAGTTATCTCGATCTCCGTATCTAACATGAAAGAGAAACGTTGGTAATCTTGGTATCCAGGGCCGTAACTTGTAGGGGGAAGGGGGGGGGCCTCTCCCCCCCCCCCCCCCAATAATTTTACAAAGGGCGCCAAAAAGGCGCCATCTTTAACTTTTTTAACAATTCACTTTTTTAAACAATTATTTAACAATAATACGCAATTGTATCATTATTTTATTTTCTTATTTCCCCTCAATAATTTTTAGAGCGCTATTTTAGCCTAAAATGGCACCATGTGAATTGTGAATGGACGCCCTCCCTAAGATTTTATAATAAACAATAGAAGCTTTAACTGGTATGAAGAACATACTGGTATTTTTAAAAAATAACGAAAATCTTTCAATCCAATTATTCTTTTCCCCCCCCCCCCCCCCATGAGATCCAAACACTTATACTAGTTTCCCTAAGTATGAAACTAATACCTAAAGCCCCTGTCAGACGTGATGGTGAACCGCAGGTTTTCGGTATCCCTAAGTAAACAAGAGAAATCCGAAATTTGGAGAGAACCTGCATAAGAGGATTGGGCCCTGTCAGACGTGATGGTGAACCGTAGGTTTTTTTAAAACCTTTAGTAGGATTTTCGGAGTGGATGAGTGGAATTGAGTGGACATTGTGTATGCCAAAGTGTTTTCAGTATTTTTCCCAAAAAGGTCAATAGAAATCTATTTATAAGAAAATTAATTCAAAATTTCACAGAAATTGAAACAATTATGTTCAATAATTTTAAAATTTCTTCACTAACAATTAGTTCTACATATTATGAAAAACGGTTAATTTTCAAAATTGATCAATTATTTCAAAAGTATGCATAGAGAATTGTATCCAAATTTACAAAATAACACTTAAAAAGCATTGAATTTTATGTTTTTTTTACTGCAAATCGAATTTACTGTGTTATTTTATTGATAGGGTATTTCTTCCTCTTTTTATTGCATACTAACATATAACAAAAATTCCAATAATTCATTATTTTTTTTTACTTCAGTAATTCTCAAACAACTATTTTGAAGATAGTAAGAGTGTGACGAGATTCTCTGTTAAAATTTAATGACCTCAAGGAAGAATTTGCCATTTGATAATTAAATTTCTCAAAACTTTGCTAAAAGAACCCGTAAACTAAAAATTTACCTATAACCTAACTCCCTTTCTAAAGCTACATTCATTTATTATGAAGTACAATTATATATGATCCAATGGAGGAATATTCACCGTGCCGACAACTTTTGAATCAGAAGTTCAAATAGATCTTTCTTTATAAGTATCGACAGATGGCGCTTTTTTGCGGATTGTTTTAAAATAAAAAAAAAACGATGGTCTCATTATTTTTTCTTTCCATTGGCCGAATCCAGATGCCGATAACTGAAAAAAAAATCAAAATTCGGTTATCTCATGCAAAAACAACCAATAAAAAAAATTAGACCGCGACAATCTCAACAAACTAAAAAAACGACTCAAAATATAAAGAGACATAAAATATTAAAAACCTTTAAAGCTGCAGTAATGACTGGTCAAGATAATAAATTCCTAAGCATGAAAATAGTACAGAGGAAACGCCTGTTGTTAAATAAACAAGTAGGCTTGTAACATAATCTGTCACTTAGCCGCTTTCACACAACATTTGCGTTCAACGGTAAAAAGTCGCCAAATACAATGTGTCCAACTTCTACTCCTTAATGAACTTAATCTAAATATTGAATAAGTATCACATCCCTCACATTTTTGAAGGATGTGTATGTTTAATAAGGTTAAAAATATTATGTAAGGCAACTGCATCGGAAATCGATACTAACTATCAGAGCATCGGCGCGAAGCGCCCTTTCTCTTTCATCGAAAAAGTGCCGTAAAGGCGATAACTTTTACTAGGAATTGGACTTAGGCTCGAAGGCCCGCGTTCTATGGCTCGATAAGGTTGAAGAGAGCCAACATCTTGTCGGCCTTGGTAGTAGCGGCGGAAAGGGCCGCTGCCTTCTTGATGAATGTGGGGATGTCCCCGAAGACGTCTGTAATGGCGTCTCTCACGGACGTGAGGGCCTCGAAAAGCGACGCAGGGTCTTCTGCAGTCTGGAGGCGGGGCTTGGGGTGCTGCCACCTGGCGGCACGCTCGGGAGGCTCCCTTTTGGGGAGCTTTGGTCGCTCCGGACAGGTCACGGAGGAGCTAAGGTGGGGGCCACCGCAGTTGGCACAGCAGTGGACGTTGGAGTCAGCTCGGGTGGGGCAGGTACGGGAGTCGTGGCCGAGGCCGCAGTACCGACATCTGGCACCCATGTGGCATTGGCTACTAACGTGCCCGTGGTTCTGGCAGTTGTAGCACTGTGGGATGCGAGGTACCTTCCTGTATGGTTCGAAGTTAACCTTCTTACCCAGGAGGCTGCATTGTTTGAAAATCTCTCTGAAGTTTCCAGTCCGGACAACCAGGACTTGGAACATCGGTAGAGGGGCTTTGGTACGAGCCCTTGTCATCTGGGCTACTCTTTCAGTGATGTAACCCTCCGCGGCAAGCGCGGCAGTTATGGTTGCTGGATCGGTGTCTCGGGGCAAGCCTTTGACAACCGTTTTGAGGATGGGGCGTTTGCGATGCGAGTGGCGAAAGAATCCTGCCTTAGCATCGGCAAGTATGGCCAGGATCTTAAATTCCTCATCGAGGGTTCGTGGATAAACCTTAACGAACTTGTGATAAGGTTTGCAGCCTATATCACCTCCCACTGCATCGCGAACGCGGAGGCAGATTGCATCGCCGATATCTCCTCCGAGGAAAAGAATCGGGTCAGGTCTGCGTGCCACCTGGAATTGGGCATCAGTTGTCTTAAAATCAACCGCCTCCGGGAATTGGGCATCCGGATTAAGCTTGATCTTATTATCAACCGCCTCCGGGAATTGGGCATCCGGATTGAGCTTGATCTTAATATCAACCGCTTCCGGGAATTGGGCATCCGGATTAAGCTTGATATTGTCAACCGCCTCCGGGAATTGGGCTTCCGGATTTAGCTTGACCTTCTTGGCCGTCGGGACATCCATGCTTCCCTCCTGGGACCGGGCATCCGAGCTTCCCTCCGGGAATGGGGCATCCGGGGTTACAGTCCCTGCCGCCGGGAATTGGGCATCCGACGACAGCTCCATGGACTCGGCCAAGGCTTGAAACTGGTTGGAGGTGGGGATGTTAGCCACAACTTGCGGTACAACAACCGTCTCCATAGGAACTTCCTTCTCAGCCATTTTCCGTTCCATCCATTCCATTTCATCCTTCATCTGCTTCATCATTGCTTCCACTCCGCCAGGCTGGCTGAGTTTGAAGCGAAGTTTATTCATATCGGTCTCCGCATAGGAAAGTCCGCATGCGCTGCTACGTCCTGCCATCGTAGGAAATGTGATGAATGTTCGTAAGGCAACTGCAGTTGAAACTTAATTTCTATGTATTGTTCATTCAAACAGAAAAAGTGGTAATATAAAATAAATGTATTTTTACTTTAAATTAAATAGCATTTAAGGTATTCGCAGATTGATGTAGTTTAGTTTGAATTATCGTCGCACTAGAGCTACACGAGGGCTATTGGCGACGGGCGTCGTATTTTCGAACCACAGTCAAGTGACGAGCCGACACTTGAGTAGGCACCCAACGCAACCGTTAGCAGATTGATGTACGGAAAACTGAAATTGCAATTGTTTTCATGGTAATATATATTTTTTTACACTTAGTCCATATGAAAGGATTGTAAGAAGGTAGAATGAAAAAAGATTCTGAATTTATAAAGAATTGGTATCAGTCATGCGACATTTGTGATGGACAATCCTTAATATTGTGACTGTAATCATGATTGTTATATATTTTTCGATATCCAATAATGATCGGCTGCTATTGTTAAAATAAAATTATTTAATATATATATATATATATATATATATATAATTATATATATATATATATATATATATATATATATATATATATATATATATATATATATATATATATATATATATATATATATATATATATATAATATATATATATATATATATATATATATATATATATATATATATATAATATATATATATATATATATATATATATATATATATATATAATATTATATTATATATATATATATATATTATATATATATATATAATATATAAATAGCTAAAACTAATATTAAACCGATCAGCTAAAACTAGAATTAACTTGAGACTATTAACTGAGTTAGTTAAAACTAATATCCACTAGCTAAAACTATACTTCTCTAGCTAATATTAGTTTTGACCAATTGCATTGGTTAAAACTAGTTGTAAATAGCACAAACTAGAATTATCTGACATGTTTCAGATAAAAGTCGAAATAACTGCAAATGCTTGACTTAATTATTGTGAACGTTAATTTCTTTAAAAAGAAGTGTTAATACGTAAACTTAAAAAGATTTGTTTGTTGTTGCAATGCGTCGTTGTTGCACGAAATTTAAGATCTTCCACTTTGCTTCATTAATTAAACATGAATCCATTATTAAATGTTTGAAAAGAAGAATTTTATAATCGTATTACGACAATGTAGTCCTTAAAAAACGCAAAGTATCGTTCTTAAAGGAGTCTTCCAATAACCATAATGCCTACATTGCATTTCAGCAATAATTCGAATAACTACACTAAACCAAACCTATTATCCTAAATCGCGTTATTTTCAGTTAATTCTAGTTTTATCTAATAGAGTAATAAGTTTTTTTTATAGTTAAATCTAGTTTGAATCTAGTTTTCTTTTATTTCTTTTACCCACTCCGAAAAAGAGTGAAATTCACTCCTATAGGAGAAGTGCATTTTCGGCACGGAAAGGAGTGGAAATTAACTCAGACTGAGTTAAAATCGCTCGCTTGTTTTAAGAGTGTAGGTTTCTACAAGTCACTCCACCCTTTATAACTCGATGCTTTTACCCAGATTCTGGTCTCCTGCCCCAACACCAGATCCAAATCCTTTCTCAAGGACTAGAAAGTATTCATTTTTTTAAGGCCGAAGAATACAAGGGCCTGGCAGATAATAAGTTGGAATAGTTAGTTTCTCCACGCAAATCGACGATCCAAAATTATTAAAGTTGTAGTTTTAAGACTGACTAAATCCCCAAAGTTATTAGCTTGTCCACAACAGTGGGAACACACTAGCCGAGTCTAAAACTTATGTTGTCTTGTGAAACTTTTTGAGCTAACGAGTCCACAGCGCAAAACTGCACTCTACTAACCAACAATAAAACCCAAAGTCTCATACCTGCAAAAATTCTTCTATCCTCGTCTTTGATGTGTGAAAAACGCTTTACATATTCCGGTGGAGCTTGAAGCGGCGTATATGAGTTGCCAGCGTGGACTGCTTGATGTGCAAAGTATAAAAATAAAGGCTAAAACATATAAGTCATTCAGTTATGAAATAAATTCATGTTTAAATGCTACAGATAAATATTCATAAAAGATATTGCCTTCCAAAATATTTTGGTAAAATATAATTCTTATGAAGCTTTTTCCATATAAATCCTCTAACGCTGTGAAGGACGATTCTGGATAATGTCGTTTTTAAAGGTGGAGGGTAGTTCCGGGTTAGGTCCTTAGATTGAACCATCAAGAATATTTTAATGAATTATAGTAGGTCTATCTAGAATGCGAGCCTCGAAAGCATTTTCCTCCCCCATACCCGTATGTGGTTTTCTTCGAAACGGCGTGAGCGTCGCGGTTTCGGTTTTTTCCCCCACCCTACTTGGGCTTGAACTGTTCGGATTGTTAACCTCACAACAGAACCTCAAACGCGTTAGGTTTAGAAAAGCGATGCTCCCTCCGTTTCCTAGAAAACCAAGCTAAGGGATGGGGGAAGAAAGTCTTTTCGAGGCTCGCGTAGTAAATAGACCGACTATAGTCAATTTCGAGTTTTCCGTTCTAAAGGTATCAGAACTTAATGCTAAGGTTATAATGCAATGCCAACTTTTAAGTAAATATAGTAGTATAAGTTGTTTGATTTTATTCTATAATTGTTTTACCTACATTTCTTATATCATAATTTGAATTGATTTTAGTGAATCTAAATATCGAATAGTTTGTAAATAGTATAAGTAGATATCAAATGTGAACGTCTAGAGAACTCTACATACCGTTGAAGTGTTGTGATTTTCAATTATTGTCTTAGCTTTATTAGTAAAGAGATTTGTCCCATAATGTCCAGTGTAATTCCATGCATTTTCATTGTCATCATGAAAATCAAGTCCATGTGTGCCTTGCTGTAAACAGGATTTCATATTAGCAATAATGACTCACTTAAGAAAATATAAAGAAAATATATATATTAAGTCGAACGAAAAGGGAATTGTTACTGTGTTACTTTTGATATTATAGGACAATGATATTTCTTTTTTTAGCTTCCACACTACGTTTATAACGTAAAAAGTGGAAGGTTTTATAATCGTTCAGTCCGTCTGTCTGTCCGTCCGTCTGTCTGTCTTTCACCCACTTTCACAGAAAGAACCACAAGTTCCACAGACAAGTGGGATACGTCATTTTAAAGCAAAAAATCAGATTAGGCTACATTCCAAATTTCATTAAAAAATTTAAATTATAAGTTTATTTAAAATTTAAATAACTAATTTTTTTTTTATCTACATTGAAATAACATGCAAATTCTATTTTTATTCATATTTTCACTGTTGTCATCCACGAGTCCCACAGACAAGTGGGATACGTCATTTTGAAGCAAAAAATCAGATTAGGCTACATGCCAAATTTCATTAAAAAATTTAAACTAAAGCTTATTTAAAATTTAAATAACTAAAAATTTAATCTACATTGAAATAACATGCAAATTCCATTTTTATTCAATATTTTCACTGTTGCCATTTCGTTAAACGTACGAGAAACTTTTGTTAAAATAAAAATACACTTTTAAAAAAATATTTATTTATGTGATATAATTCGGTTTGGATTGTTGTATTATCACAATAGAGTTCTTTTAATGGTTCTATATATATGTATGTAGAAAGGTGCATAGAGAATTCTAACTTGGCATAAAAAAAATATGCTAAGTTTCGCTTTTATTTTTAAAGCATCAATTGTACAAATTATAAATTTTTTGAACTGTAAATTAATTTAACAAACTATAAATAAGTGAATTTTCGAAAGAAATGTAAATGGGAAATTGTGGCGACAAAAATATTTATTAAAAAAGATTACATCATTATTCTTCGAACTTCAAACAAATTTAGCAAACGATAAAGTCTAATTATTAAATCTGAGAAAGAAGATTAATGAAAATAGTTAATTTTGGCGTTTAAAACTTTGAATTACAAATAGCTAAAGGCCCTGTTTTTATTAGAATTAAATCACATTTGCCATTCGCAACAATCGCTCGAGAAACTTTAATTCTTTTAGACAATAAATTAAAATAAATTTATTTTTGCGACATCGATCAGTTTGAAAGACGTCAAATATATTTCACTACGGAATCCATGTATGTTGATATGAAATGTTTTCATTCTATTTAAAAGCGAGGAATATGACATATTTATTCTTTAAAATATAAATTAATTTTTGCAAACGATAAGTAATAATTATTGAATTTTCGAAATAAAATAAATGAAACTAGCCAAATTTAGCTTGTAAATGTTAAATATAGAATTAATGTTGTGTTTGGCGCGTTTTTTCCTGTTAAACACAAATATGTGGAAGCGAGTTAAGTGACAGATTCGTTACAAACCTACTTGTTTAATAAACAAAGTTTGTCATTTTAGAAATAACAATCACTATGGTTCCAAGAAAGAAAATGTGATTGATTTTCACAATATTACTCAATAGTAACAAGTACTCAATAAATACACCAATAATAAAATTGCTTATAAAAGTCCTTGAGTTTAAAAATATAATTTCTCGAAATTTGACAGTTTATAAACTCGAATAACAGAATTTACAGTTTTAAAAGGTATTTAGTCCTGTTTTGAGAATAAAAGTGGCTTTTTTTATTCTTTGAGCTAGTAGTTTCGTTCGTCTGCCACAGGTTGCTGAGATCGAGGAATTGTGAGTATGTAATTTACAGTAAGGGACATGGTGCGCTGAAGTCAACGTAGATTACTACTGCATACTTACAGTTTTAAACTGTAAAATACAGCCATTTTTTGTTAGTAATTTCCCAAAAAATTAAAGGAAAAATACCTATTAGTTAAAGCACGCAATAAGTGTACTGATAATGAAATAAATTACTTTCGAAATGATTTTTTTCGGTGTTTCACCAGTGGATGTCGGACATTCAACGGATTTCCGACCTCCATCGTAACATACGCAACAAGTCAAGACACTTTGGCGCTTGGTGAGTGACGCATGTTCTCTATTTGGCTAAGAAAATATTTACGGGGATTTTTGAGTGTGTCCTAATTTATACGCAATGTAAATTGTGCCTGAAAAACTGGCATGCGATATAAATGTGCTGATTTAATTGCATGTAATGAACATATGTTTTAATGCTATGGAATAACAATGCAAAAGTCTAGCGCCAAAATTTTCTGAGAACTCTATTTGTAGGATAGTTCCTTTTTGGATAAGCTGGTCATTAACTACAACGCGTGTAATAAACATAATAGTGCTGAAAAACATAACACTATAGTGATTGTTGGCGAGCATAGGGGATTGTTGGATTAGTTTTGTTGGAAATAATGTGTCACACTAAAAATTCACATGGGTTATTGGTGAAAGGGGGATTATAGTTAATTGCTGGTGGCCGTCATCAATCGCACGCGTATTTCTTTTCTATCTTGACTTGATCATCAATAGATTTGCATCTGTAGTATGTATTATTTACCATATTCAGTATCACCTCTGGAAACGCTGGTTATAAGTTAAAATATAGTTATGCAATAATATAGTGAACCCGATGCAAGTTTGAACTGCCCTTTAGTTGAGAAACTGTTTCTAAACCTTAAAGAAAAGCGCCTTCAAAAGCAATGCATCGCCAAATGTAGTAACACTAGATTACACCAGAATCTTCCTTATCCCTTTACATTTTACGAGTGATAATTTGGACTCGTCTAAAACGCACGTCATAGATGCTGGGAAGTGATATGAAGACTATAATTAGAATTCTAGTTCAATAACAAATAATATTGGTGCTTACTCCTTCTTCAAAATGCGTGTAGAAATCTTCCTTTCCGTTCCAATAACCAAAGAAAGAGTCAAAACCTCTATTTACTGGTAGATAGCTTTCATTGAAATAGCCAAGGTGCCACTAGATGGAAAGTAGTTACTTGATTGAATTGCAATAAAAAAAAATCTTAAATTATTCAATATGTGATACACTCTTATAATAATTGTTTTATAACAATACCGAGAAAGTATTACAAGTCTTAAAGTAAAAAATTAAGAATTCAAAGATTTAAAAAAGCATACCAAAATGTAAACACACATGTATTAAAAGATTTTAAATTATTTTAACTACAGTAGAACTCCGAAAGATGACTATCCGAAACACAATTATTTCCCTCCATCAATCCATATAGTTAAAATGTAAGTGCTGATTTTCCATTTTCTTAAAAGCTAATTTTCTTTATAAATTGTGTTATCTCCCATTTTCAACATACATACAGTAAGTGATTAAATATAGGTAATTTTTTTCTGTTTTGGGAATAATCCGCTAATTTGAATTTTTGATTTTTTTTTATCTGGGAACCAGTCCCAATCGATTCGGTTAGTTGGAGTTCTACTGTAGTTTTAATGCAGAGACTAGCATAGATATTTTACTTTTCCAATACCCCTTGTTGCATATCCAAGTTCTCTGAGATATTGGGGAAGGATTTTTTCTTTTGGAGACAACCCCCAAGGTGCTTCCGCATAGATGACGTCATGCTGAAGACCTTAATTTAAATACAAGAATATTTATATCGTTACATTAAATAACGTTCTTATTTTTTTTTATTTAAATGCTTATCGATGGTACATTACACAGCGCATACCGTAGTAACATAAAGAAAAATGTTCTTTAATAATAAATACAGTAAGCGTTCCAGAACCACAAAGCCAGATAATAGAGCCGGAAATGCGTCATTTTTTGTGTTGAAGGTAGGTGTTGATATTGAAATTGTGTTGGATAGTTTTATTTAATTAAACAATTATAGATGAAACCATTTGGATTTTGTTTGGTTTTGTCTCGTCCATAAACGCTTGATAAATAGTGTCGAATACAAAATATATTTTAAATTGTTTTCTTGTATCTATATAATACAGTAAAGAGAAAAAGTGTGCAAGGGAGTACGTTGAGAACATATTATAGAATGTATTGAGTTATAAATAATTAAATATATATATTTAATTAGTGAATTACTTACCCAATCTTATGGGATATTTTCCCGCCATAAGCGTTCCTCTGGACGGTGTGCATATTGGTTGCACGTAATAGCTATTCAAAATAACACCATCGTTTGCCAAAGCGTCAATGTTAGGTGTTGGTATCTGTTTAGATCCATGAAAACTTACGTCATTCCAGCCCTAAAAATAAAGACAATATACTTTAATAAAAAAAAACAAAACATTCATATTCCTTACGTTACGGTTCTAAATTACGAGGTGTTATTTGGATGTGGTCAGGGCCTGACCATGACAGGTTGGGGCCCAAGACCCGAATTCTTTTGGGGGCACTTTTTGGACTAATATTTCAACAAAAAATAGTTTTTTAAAAAAGGCCTTTTAAAGTAAATCAATCTTTAAATTTGAAAAAAGCAAAACAAATTTTACTTTTAATTACTGTGGCCTTAAAATGATACGAAATTGTTAGGTGTAAGCAAAAATTTACAGCTTTAAAGGCAATTTTTCCCCCCACCCCCTAACATAATGGGTTCAAGACAAGGCCCTTGTAGGCATAGGCGATTCAGGGCCTGGATGTGGTTAAGCTTTAAACTTAACTTATTCTAACGTTTTTCATCACATAACTAATTTTTTAATTAAAATTATTTGATAAAAATGAGTTTTTATTACCTACCAAATCATCTACAATTATGAATATGATATGAGGTGGTTGTGAGCTGAATACTGGAATTGTGCATTGAAGGAATAGTAATAAAACGAAGCTGATGAGGCAGTGTAGACTTCTCATATTCTAGAATAAAAGTAATACAGAAATATCATTATTTTATTACAATATATATGATTTTAAGAATAAACACATAATATATTCGTACGACAGTGCTTGATACGATATTTAGAGACATTGAACTACTTTTACGCTACATATTCCAGACTCATACTTAAAAATTAACCATTATTATAACTTAGAGAGAGACTGAACCAATACTTAGTGCTAAACGAAACTACTAAAATGAAATTCTAATTTCGATATTATTCAAGATGTTGAAAACCGAAACAATATAATAAAAATTGTCATTGTCGTCGCGACTTGCAACAATTAAATAATTCCTCCAGCGATTTCGAGAAGCGAGTTTCTAGTTTTGGTCGTAGAGCTAACAAATTTTGGATAATCGGCCATATTTTATGTCATGGATTGATTTATGCAAAAAAGTTATTTGTTTCGACTTTCGAATCACTATTTTTTGAAACTATTATAAAATATTTTTTTACAAAAATGAATGAAATCTTCTTTTATTCACTCTCTTACATTTTAATTTTAAAGTAGGTGCTAAAGAGTGCACATTAATTAAGACTAAGAAATATCCTATATTGGAAAACAAAGAATAATATATAATTAACCGAATAAGGCTAGATTATCTATAATATATGAAATAAATTACCATTTATAAACAAAACAATTATTTTACAATAATAACTATATTGAGATGGGGGCGATTTTTCAAGCACTATTCATTATTATCATCTGAAAGTATAGATATTAATTACCTTATTATTAAGAAAAAAATATCTCAAATTTAAAAAGGAAATGTTTATACCATTATTTTTTGTACAAGATGGTCCTTCGACTAACACCAACAATTTTAGAATTTAATAAATAGCAAAGTCACTGAACGCTTTGTGTGTAAATCTCTTCGTATGACATTATATTATTTATAAATATTCTCAATGCTTTTCCTTTTTAAGAGTGTGACAAACATAAGTACTAAGTCACGATAAGCACTTTTTATGAAAATACGAATATGTTTCAGTCGAATGCTGGAAAAAAATGAAGTTTTAAGTATTGGGTTTGGACAAAAAGATGTAAAATCAGTAGCTCTTTTATGAATTGTTATACGACAAGACTGCACATTTATAAATAATTTTGTTTTGAAAGATGTCATAGACCCGTGTTGTATAGTGTACTTATCATATTGACGACTTCATAGATTGTCTGCATTTCTCTTTAAATATTTTTTAAAGAATAATCTACGAATAAAATGTGGTTATTAAACCTTTATTCACCGAATTAAGTTTTAATTTTAATTATTTGTTGAATATTTTAATGTTAGCTATTGCAATGTATTAGAACATAAATAGTTTGATAATAAAATGCACTTTATTTCCCGAATTTATTTTATTTTCCTCCTTTTTATTTATAATTACTAAATTACACTAACAATGACATTGTAATAAATGAATATGTTTGCCTTTTTAGTCTTTAATCCGTTGAAATAGCATACTGCTTTTAAAAAAAACCACTACCATCTATATTTTCCCTCACACGAACAATGAAAAGTAAAACAACGGTCTTTTAAGTGGTACTTATAAGTGCCGGTCAGGGCATCACGAGTTGACGCAGGATAACTAAAGTAAAAGTTTTAGGAAGAATTTACTTTACCTTTATAGTCTTTAATGTGTTAAATCCGAACATGTCAATCAAAAAGTTCCATCTTTCTCCGTTTTTTTTTTCCAAATTGAATAATGAAAAGTGAAACAGCGGCTTTTTAAGTTGTACTTATAAGTACTGTCAGTAGATAAAGGCTTAAGTAAGTATCCCAATATATGAAGATTTAGAAACATTAGAGATTGCGGTAGTTATTTTTAAATTTTATATTGTCGATATGTTACATGCAGCTGATATGATGAGTTTAGCAAGTTCCATAAAACAATTTTCTGATAAAATTTAAAAAACACTGCAAGTAAAAAGTTTTTTTAGTGTTGTTTTATGTAATAAATAAAACATACAATGGCATGGAACATTTATTTTTAGTTATTTAATAGCTTTTTCCATCTTAACAATTTATTAATACTTACTGTTATAAAATCTACAAAGAAAATATGGACCATTAGATCAATACTGGAAGAATACTACTTTTTCTTAGATTCATTTTTATTCCTCCCATTAATGCATGCCTATTAAAATTAATTCATCTGTTAACAACCTTGACGGTATGTCAACCCACGTTCAAAAATTGCCCTGGACTGTTAAAGAAATGCGTTAGCCAACTCGCCAAAACTACGGGTTGGCGTGTGATGATTAGTACAAGTCAATATTAAGTCAATCCAGTTTTCGTGCAAAAAAAGGAATTATTTATTTTCGTCTATTTATATTTCACAATTAAAATGCATAAAAAAAACACAAAACCCTTCATTAAATAGTTTCATTCAAACCACAATTTTTTTAAAAAAATACATCTCTCTCTTGACAAAGTTCTTATTAGATCAAATTGCAAACATTCCTTCATTGACATTTTTAGTTGCTAGTTATTTCTATCAGCGTTCTAATCGAAAAAAAGATAAATACTATAATATGGCTATACAGTTACATCAAAAGGTCAAAATGTGTTTAGATTATGTTTCGTAATCTATTTAATTGTTAAATAACATTTGAAATATAATAACAAGCATCTAGCAAACAATGTTCCCGAATGAGAAACCGAATAAAATTTAAATTAGTTTTTAAGTTTTGATATAATTAGAGGAGAGTGTGATTAACTAAAATTTAGCAAGATATTGTATTTGTAAGACCTTATAAAAATATAGTGACCGTGTATAGAATTTTTTGAAAAAAGGATTTATTGTTGCACGCAATTCTTATTAATTTTATGAACGACAAATACTTGAAAAATATCAACATGTATATATTTTAACTTATAAATATTTTATAAGAAAAACATACATAACATTACATAAAATGGTTTGTTTTACTAAAATAAGATCGAAACTTACCTAATCTATCGTTGAATAAATAACCTCTGTTCCTTAACTCAAAAATCTTTTAAAAAATCCTATCCGGATTCATTGAATTTTATAATTGTTATAATCTAGAGTTTGAGTAAGTTATTTTAGTAAGTCATATTACAATAAGTTATTTCCTCTACGATATTTTATTAATAAAAAAACGTTATCGCTCACATTTCCTTTTCTTTTTTATCTTTAGTTTATAAAATGTTATTGATAGAACTTGTTACCAGTGGTTATCTTTAGTTTACTACGGCATTCACAGATGGCAGCGCAAAGCTTTATCTGAAATTTACTATAGAGTAAATATTTCTGAATTTATGTGAAACTGCTTGCCGTTTTAATTTACTATTTTATTATTTATTATTGATTATTTTAATTGTATATTTTTGTTAAGTTATTTTATTCGAAGTTAAAGGCGTCGTCATTAAAAAAAAATTACATTAGTCGTTAAGCTGTTAAATTATACATCCGTTTCATTACTAAAATTTTATTATTTTTTCCAATAAAATGTATTGTATGTTTATCTCGAAATAATTTTGAAATGTCTATTCAAAATTATGCTCTTATTAATTGTTCACTACGTGACGTTATTTTTAATCTTTTTTTTTCTAAAATAGAGAGTTTAATTGAATTGTATTTTTAAAGTGTATAGTTTTGTATTTTATTCTCTCTCATTGGGACCAACAAAAAAATACTTTCTAAATTTTTCGTAAGATTCTAAACTTTTTCTACAGGTGATACGGACAATTTTCAAGAATAATAAAACGCATTAATTTATATTATTAAAGAATGTTTTCGAAAAATCAAACTAAAACATTTTGCTCCTTTTATACTCCTCAAAATATATTTAATAGCGTTTGAATCCGTGTAGTGGTGCCATCTATGTAAGTACTTGCGTAACAAATGAGAAAAAAAATTTAAATATATATATGTACCATCTAAAATTATTTTTAACTTATAATTTTTTATACTCAGATAGTATTTTCTTTTCTTTTAGAATATTTAATTTTTATTTTCCAAAGACTATGAGATTCATCTAAAGGGTGCACAAAAAAGAAAATATATACTTAAATTTTTACACGAAGTATATTTGCACATAATGTCACACCCATCTTAATATTTCTAGCCCTTGTGCTAAGGGCATGTTTCACGTATTGAGGGGCAATAGTTCCATAGGAGTAAACATTTTGGTGCTATTCTACGGTGGAGTTTACATAGCTTTACATTACTTTTTTTTTATACTTTTTTTACATTAACTTGGCGAATTTTGACTCCCTAATAAAAACAATAATTACAACGCATTTTTCTTACTTGTGAAAGAAATTACTACCATCTTAACATAAATCAATATTTGATTGTCCCATGACCGTAGCACAATTTTGCCGGAATACTAATATTACATTAATTTTTTATAATTGTAAATAAATTTAAAATTTAATTTACTTTTAATTGAAACTTTTTAGCAATTAGAAATTATTATACTTTTAATTAATTAATAATTTAATATCATTGACTACTTTTGATACATTTTTTTTGTGCTGTTTACAAATTTATCAATCAGCAAGAATATTCAGCATCAAATTTTTTTGTTCTTGGAAAGACGTAATGACGTATTTTACATGCTTTCGATTTACATAAAAATAATATTGTAATTTAAAAAAGTTATTAAGTATACCATATATATGCTAAATTAAACAAAATGATTAATTTTTATTTAAAAAAAACCTTTTTTATCTTTTTCCCTCCGTTTTAAACGGTGATTTTTATAAGCATAAATTGGCTTTGAAAAAAACTATTCGTTATTGGTGATGAATTTTCTTGAGGTGATAATTATCGTGCAACTAAGCTACAATAAGCTATTTGCGAGGGCATGTTTCAATATGTACAGGCGACACCTAGTGCAGGTGTACACCCAACGCAGCTATTAATTGGACTTCCATGACTTTGGAGCATAGTGTACTTGAACGTATTCAACGTGTAAAGATTTACACTATTTGGCAATCGTAATTTGAATTATAACAATTATATAGATTTTTATACTTAAATTCTCGAAGGTATATTTACAATATTTGAAAACACCTAAAAATACAATTTTATCGAAAGTAATTTATATAAGAACATAATTTTAAACAAAAATAGTATTAATTACCCTTATTTTAAAGAAAATCAATTGTGTCTTTCTCGAAATTTTTTGCTGTTTGTAATAGCATTATAATAGTTTTTTTACACGTTGGCTGCTATCAACTATTTTTTCGATTCGCCGCAACATTCTGATAAATTCATAGAATATTTCGATTTCTTTAGTTCAAGTTTAGTTTTAGAAGACATGTCAAAAATAAAGGCAGCTAAGTGGAGTGATTGTTTTGAATAATGATAATCATACGAGCATCATCGCATCGACGAAATAAAACAAAAACAGTGGACACCGATACGTCTTGTCTCTCAAACTCCTCTTTAAAAAAGTAAGTTTAAAAACAAAATAAAAGTACATACAAGATTTCTCGATCACGTAACCTCCGCAAGTAGCCTATGAAAGTATTGAAATTGAAAGACAAAATTCGGCTCACTGAAGCAGAGAGCACAGAATTCCAGATCAAGCCCTCAAATTACCTTATTATTAAATAAAACTGGATTGAAATGAGAGCAATTATACAAATACCAATATCTCCAGCTTTGATTTAAACCACTTTTATTAATATCCCCCCCCCCATCAATCCGCCACTTCATATCCTCGTATGAAAGAATAAAATAAATAGAGGGCCATCTAACAGTAAGAAATGTAATTTAAATTAGTTAAAAGCATTGTGAACATTAATAAACAGATATCAATAAACTTTTTTGCTATACTGTCTAAATTTTCTATTAATGACTTACTAATTATTATTAAAATATATATAAATGCCAGCTGCCAGCCATTTCTAAAATTTACCGAATGACTTTATGGTTTATCAGGAGTTTTGCTAGAGTCGTCATTTGCGTTGTGTCCGGATTTTAATCGGTGTGCAGATTTCACTAAATAATTTCACAGTTCGGTATTAAAATACAAACGACAAACATTTCTAAAATTTACTGAATGAATGTATGATATATCAGGAGTTTTGAGAGTCGGCATTTGCGTTGTGTCCCGATTTTAATCTGTGTACACATTTCGCTAAATAAATTTCAATGTTTGGTATTAAAATATAAATGACAAACATTTCTTAAATTTGCCGAATGGCTTTATGGTATATCAGGACTTTTGTGAGTCGGCATTTGCGTTGTGTCTGAATTTTGATCTGTGTACAGATTTCATTAAATAATTTCACAGTTCGGTATTAAAATAAAAATGACAAATGTTTATAAAATTTGCCGAATGACTTTATGGTTTGTCACAAGTTTTGTCAGTCGGCATTTGCGTTGTGTTCGGATTTGTGTGCACATTTTACAAAAAATTTCACACTTCAGTATCACAATAAAAATGACAAAAATTTCTAAATTTTGCCGAATGACCATTTTTCAAAAAACTTGGGGGGGCGAGACGCCCCCTTCGCCCCCCGCTCGCGACGTCCTGATCTTAACATAAATTCATATTATTTTTGTATTGTCCCCATGACCACGCACAACTTGTTCTGGACTTCTAATGTTTATCTTTGACTTTTTTGCAACCATTGTTGAAATAGACAATTCATATTTTATTATTTTACTGCTTTGACGCTTTATTGCAACTCTTGTTGCAATAGATATTTTGCTATTTTTATTTATGTAATATTTCATGATATTTTGACGTGCTTTTACTCGCTATTTTTGTTCCTTGTTTGTGCTGTTTAGTTTTGTCCCACCTTTATCATTGATGGAAATTTATTTATTTATGGCCATCAAATGTTTTATACAAGAGGTAGAGTTGCCATTCGGCAACAGACCTCCTTTGAAGATAATGGACGTACTTAGAAGTTAAACATTGACCAAATATGATCGAAAATTATAGAGGATAAATCAATAATACTTGCTAATTTAAAAAAGATTTTTTCAAGGTATCCCAAATATAATATCGTCGGTCAAATGACAAAACCACAAATGTGGTGATTCTAGGGGATTTGCGGTTTTTAAAAAACAAAACCGCTTCTCTGTTTAATCGGTTCTTTTTCCCCCTCCGGTTTTAACCGGGACTATTTAAAAGCAACTAAAAATTGGTCCTTTGAAAAAACCGGTTCTAGTTGCTTGATTGGTTGAATGAATCGTCGGTTCTTGATTGGTTGATGAATTATCGTCGCACTAGGGCTACAAGAGGGCTATTGGCGACGGGCGTCATAGTTTAGAACCAAAATCATGTGACGGGTCGACACCTGAGTGCAGGTGTCACCCAACGCAGCTTTTAATGGCGACATCGTACACAGCTGCGGGACTTTGGAGCATAGTGTACTAACTGTACTGTAACGTGTACTATAAGATGTAGTACACTAGGGCTTTGGCGACGGGAGTCGTAATTTAGAACGCTAATCATGTGTAACTAACTTGATATACCGATTTCTCTATACTTAAAATATCTCGAAGGTATGATTTACGAATACTTCCTGAAAAACATAAAAATAGCAAAAAACTTCTTATCAGAAAGAATAATTTATATTAAGAAGCCATTTTACATTTATAAACAATGAAATTTGTATTAAAAGTTACGCCATTTTTTTTAATTAAAAAATAGCATTTCCTGTGTCCCTTTCTGAAGATTCTTGTTGCCCCGTAATGTGTCATAGTAATAGCATTACCGGTAGCATAGTTCTTGATACCTTAACACGTTGGCTGCTAATCACACGCCAGCGCGTCTCGTGGTTCCGATTCGCCGATAACAGCACATTCTGATGAAATTCATAGTACCATATTTCGCCAACCGTTCTTATGAGTTCAAGTTCGTAGGTACGTATATATTCCGGCTAGTGTGCTTGATCAGAGACACGCTAATGAATCCTTCGTCAAGTAAGACAGACACAGAAAGACTTTTTTACTGTCACAGAGAAAGGAATATACACCCAGGGCGAAGGCGGGAATCGAACCCGCACCCGTTACAGCGCGCAGACTGCTAGCGTAATGGTCCAAACCACTCGGCCATCCTGGCCCCACAGTCAACGTGTTAAGGCATTATCCGCAGCGAGAGTGTTAATAAATAATAAACCTATATATCATACAAAACCATTATGATATATTTTATGACGCCATAATCCATTGATTTATTTTGATCAAGCACACAAGCCGAAATATATATGTACCTACCCTACCCCCGCCATTGATATATCTAAATACATTAAATTTTTCCTTCAGTTTATAGTGGTGTCTGCTCGTCACTTGACTGTGGTTCTTAATTATAACGCCCGTCGCCAACTACCGTCGTGTAGCTCTGGTGCAACGATAATGCAAACTAACAATAACCTTCAGTTTAGCCGGTTAAAATGTTTATTCAAACATGTTCTTCAGTTTTAACCGGTTCAGCTAAAGAAATGTTTTTGCGTATTTAATCGAAGCCAAAAACCGGTTTAACTGTTTCCGGTGTTCCATCCCTTTGCACATTCGTGGTTTAGTCATTTTATCGACGATATAACGTTCTATACATGATTTGAATAGTGTATTTTCTATTTCCTATATCCGAAACGTATATGTGGCGATGTTGACAATATTTTTTTTCACTGAAGTTGCAAACGTCTTTATTCTGCAGCAA
Organism: Oedothorax gibbosus; assembly: GCA_019343175.1. Classification (NCBI taxonomy): domain Eukaryota; kingdom Metazoa; phylum Arthropoda; class Arachnida; order Araneae; family Linyphiidae; genus Oedothorax; species Oedothorax gibbosus. The sequence goes on from JAFNEN010000103.1 coordinate 82,071, forward strand.
CAATTTATGCATTACCTTTCTCGACTCACTTCTTATATTGGTTACCTTTTTTTTTTTTTTTTTAATTCTGAATCCATAAACTTTTTCAACTTAAGGACCATTTTCGGTGTAAAAACCTTATATAAACATAAAACAATATAGGGACAAGGAAGCTCTCTGCATCCAAAGCAGGTGGGCAGCCAGGAAATTTTGAAGGAGGGGGCTCAACTTCAGAAGGGCAGTTTTACACAAATTCCTGAGGGTCTGGATTACACCCAGGATCTGAGGGGGTCCGGGAAATTTTTGAAATGTTAATTTTCCAAAATGCTATTTTTGAAATACTTGTAAATATACTAAATTTACCATAATGTTTTACAAACTTGACTACTGGGAAAAACGCTTAAGAAAGTGAGTGGTTGATAAAAAAAAAATCCCAGAGGAAACTAAAATTACTGAAATTCTGAAAATTGGCGCGAAAATAGTTCTTACATTGGAATTGGAACACCAGGGAAAATAATCGAAACCAAAAAAAAATCAAATTTGTGGAAATGAGTGAAAAGGAGTAAAATGTTTTACATAACAAATCTCTGATATATATCTATGTCGTTTTTGACATACGATTATGAAATTTTTAACAGCGATTTTTTAAAACTATGTTGATAAGTTATGTTAGCTAAAAATTCATTCATCTACCTAGAAATCGAATGAATTCCAAAAGCTATGGGATAGCGCAAAATTTTTTAAGATTTTTAATTTTTTTTTCAAAAGTTGCCAAACAAACCCTCGTCCAAAAACAAACATACATTTAAATTCAAAAGCATGTTTCAAGTTTCAAATTAAATAATTTATAAAAGATATACAGTTTCTTCTTTTTCTTTTTATTATTATTTAACGATCACTGATGATTCAAAAGAAATATTTTTCCTGAAAGTGATTTATTTTGTGGGCTTCAAAATAGAAATGGATATGATACAAGTAACATCTTTGCTGGTTTATCAAAATTCACAAATAATGATTGATATAGCAATAAGTAGCACTACACAAACTCTCGTGATTAATTATCAAATTACAAAATTCAGTCTCCTTTATTTTTGCTCTTAGTGCAATTTTATCTATTAGTATTATTTTTCCAATGTCAACCTTCCTTTATGTGAATGGAGATTAATGCCAAATTTGTTTAGTTTAGTTTGAATTATCGTCGCACTAGAGCTACACGAGGGCTATAATGCCAAATTTGATAAACGTTTCTCTCCCATCGTAGAACGAATGTTCGACGCATCAAAGTGATAAAAGTCCTTTCAGCTTTTGATGTTGTTACTGGAAGAACACAAAAAAATTTCACCATTTTCGCAACGTTTGGGAAAATGATATTAGTTTCAGGAACACTCAAAGCTTCAATCGATGATGTTGACTTTTGAGATTCGTCAAAATTTTCCCACTTTTAGCTTCCACACTACGTTTATAACGTAAAAAGTGGAAGTATTATAATAGTTCAGTCCGTCCGTCTGTCACCCACTTTCACAGAAAGAACCACAAGTCCCACAGACAAGTGGGATACGTCATTTTGAAGCAAAAAATCAGATTAAGCTACATTCCAAATTTCATTAAACAATTTAAATTAGAAGTTTATTTAAAATTTAAATAACTAAAAATTTTTATCTACATTGAAATAACCATGCAAATTCCATTTTTATTCATATTTTCACTGTTGCCATCCACAAAACCACAGACAAGTGGGATACATCATTTTGAAGCAAAAAATCAGATTAGGCTTTATTCCAAATTTCATTAAAAATTTTAATTAGAAGTTTATTTAAAATTTAAATAACTAAAAATTTAATCTACATTGAAATAACATGCAAATTCCATTTTTATTCAATATTTTCACTGTTGCCATTTCGTTAAACGTACGAGAAACTTTATTTAAAATAAAAATAACTTTTGAAAGAATATTTATTTATGCGATATAATTCAGTTTGGATTGTTGTAATATCACAATAGAGTTCTTTTGATGGTTTATTATATATGTATGAAGAAAGATGCATAGAGAATTCTAACTTGGCATAAAAAATATGCAAAGCATTTTTAAAGCATCAATTGCACTAATTACATATTTTTCGAACTGTAAATTAATTTAGCAAACGATAAATAACTGAATTTTCGAAAGAAATGTAATTGGTAAATTGTGGCGACACAAAGATATTTATTAAAAAAGATTACATTATTATTCTTCGAACTTCAAACAAATTAAGCAAACGATAAAGTCTAATTATTAAATCTGAGAAAGAAGATTAATGAAAATAATTAATTTTATCGTTTAAATGTTTAATTACAACTAGCTAAAGGCTCTGTTTGGCGAATTTCTTTCTGAGGTGTATAAATCGTTTGTTTCCTGATGAGCACAAATGTTGTGTGGAAGCGGTTTAAGTGACAGATTCTGTAACAAACCTACTTGTTTCTTCCAAAGATCAACTTTACTCATAATAATTAATTAATCGCTACTCAAATCACTCGAATAAAATTTCACAGCCCCACTTATATCATCAAAAGTAGCCTTATTATACAGTAACATGGAAGTAAATACTGAAATTTTGATGAAGTAGCCATACTACATATTTTCAAGCCTCCGCACCACCTCACTTATTATTTGGTCAAAGTACGGAATAAATAAAATAAATATTTTCTGTAATATGATTCGGCAGTTTCCAGCAGGTTGGGTTCCCTAAATTTTTGCCGTTTGGCCATTCCGAGAACATTGATTTCAAAATCGTATTTTAAACTAAGGGCCTTTTTCACACACATGTCTAAAAAACAATATTTAAAATCTTTTACTAGTTCTACAGCCTGAATAAGGTCTAGAGACTTCAGTTGTAGAAGCCTAGAAACAGGCAAAAGCAACTTTTTAAAGCCGTTATCCGTTTAGTCAGTCGTTTGCATGACAATCCGTATCAAATGATTAATTTTGGAAAGTGATTATGAGCAACGTTTATGGTTCCGTTTTGCAGGAATATTGTGCAAATTAGCTTTTTTTGCATTAAAATACATTTTTTTATTTCATTTATTTTAGAATTACACAAATTTGAGAAAATTAATTTGGATGAAAGGGCACTTTGTCGCAGTCAGGGGTGGGGCTCGAGCCCCTCCCCTGGCTGCGCGCATGATCCTAAGATGTAAACTAGTAAAAGTATTCTCCTAAGTCCTAGCAGGTACGGAACGCATTGTTATGCTAAGGTAAATTATATATAAACTATTTTACTTTCATAATGTGTTTCACAAGTGCAAATAAAAGTGATAAGCTAAAATTTACTCCCAGATGCAAAAAAAAATTGATGCAATATCCCGAAGCATGCGTTTTGAAAAGCCAACGGTTTGGCAAAAAGAAAAAATCCGACCGCTATTGTATGCGTCTTTGTAAGAAAGGCAGGTGTAGATTTAGTGCGACTTTGATTCAACCAACCAAACCTTTCTGCAAAGTTATATTTGAATTTTGAAAGTGTTCCAATGTTGGAAAAGGCTTACATTTGGGGAGGTGGTGTTTCTCGAACTTTGCTGCATTAATTATTGCCATCATATTAATTTACTATATTATCATTATTTATCGAAAATTGATGATTATTATTATAGGGATTAATCTGATTTTGTGCACCTGTCCTTGTCAAAAGTAACCTGAAATAAGGTTTCTGGTGTTTGCCTTTGATTCTTCATATGTGTTGTGAATAATTATTAAAAAATGCATATAAGAATGAGACACAGAGAAGGGGAATTGAATTTTATTCAGATATGACAGCCAAAACAGGAACACTCTTGACAAAAATACACCTCAATCGCATTGTAGCTGCAGTGACCACAGCAAAGTTTCCATTAAATTAGAGACTAGGCTAGGAAACTTTGAAAAATGAAGAGCGAATGTCTATTCACATAGATTTTGATTTCTGATCTTTCCAATAAATACAATGGGAGAAAGATCTTTGCATCAAACTAAGTCACGATTAAATTTAAAAATATATTAAATAAATTATGCAATTTTCTATGTGAAAATATAAAAATATGATATTAATTTCAGATGACACATAAATAATTTTTTCATTCATATATTTTATAAATGATTTCTCTTCATTTTTCTGCTGAGCCCCAAAGCTACATTTAACAATTATTAACTTCTTAAATATGGCAAAGTAAGTATTAACTGATGGCTACATAACTAAAGTACTTAAATAATTTGAAACCATACCAAATATTCTTACATTGACTATACAATAAAATGTCTTTACACAATTTTTTTAAACCCAAATATATTTCCAGGTAAACCTCAGCATTTGTTTGGAATATTAAAAAGTATCAGGATCCAAGTACCGGTTTTACACAATAATATTAATGTAATGAGTACAATGTTTTAATAAAACTGACTGAATTCATGCCTACAAAAATATAACTAATATATATAAAAAAAGCAGAAAATCTACATGAAAAGATGGATTAAAAAATTCAGCCCTTTGCTTAAATTATGTTTATAATTTTTATAACATTATTATTTCCTAGTTTAAAAACAAACTAGAAAGCTATAACAATAATTCTTAGCTTTAAAATCACAAAAGTAAAATAATTTAAGATAATTGTAAAAAAAATCCAAACATCACAATTTATTTCAAATTTCACCGGTTTTTAAACGACTATAATCAATAAATACCAAGTAAAATGTAACAGTACAATTTTTCATGTTATATAAATTGTCTGAAACAGTGCTGAGGACAGCAAATATTGCACAAAATAAGTTGTAATATTTTTTTTTATCCGATTCTTTACAAGTGTAACTGGAGAAAATACCAATATATTTCTTTTAGAAAAACACTTATATTCTGATATAATGAATTCAACACCTTTACAAATCGGTCCAAGAATTATTGCACATGGGATGAGGTTTAAGTGCTGTAATTAAAGAAAATTAAACGACAAACTTGCAATTAATTTAATCTAACAGATTGAACTTTAAGTAATATCATACTGTCCTAAACTTAACGAGAGTAAACATTAAAATATCTACTTAGAAAATCAGCAAGTTGTACAGTGAGTGACAGTAATTTTAAGGAAGTTATTTATAAATTTCTATTCAGAAGAAAATTTACATTAGATAAAATGTCTTTTAAAAGCCCATGCAAAACATTTTGTAAAGAAATCATTCATTATAAACATTCAGTTATGCTCATCAAACTAATTTTAGGTTAAATATTTATATTCCACAGATTATTTACAAACCTAAAATTCTGATTGGAACAAGAACAAAGCCACATCTAAGGCATGTAAAGCAACAAAAGTATGGGTTTATATAAGCAATATCTGGAAGAAATGCACACCAATATAGCCTTGAACATTAATCGATATACAATAAAATCAACACTATCACACTACTCACGTCTATTCGCCTAAGATTTATTGTAGTGCGAGCAGTGCTAGTGTTATCAATATTGCATTTATAGTGATTATATTCTTAAAGTATAATATTATCGAAAACATCTCAATGAAAAATAATAAGTCCTATTGAGTTAATGTGTTGCTTTAATTAGTGCTTATAGCCTTATTGATGATGAATGCACATATTCCTTATACAGAATTTCAACTAGCCGATGAAATCATTTTTGTGAGCCAACGTTTAAGGCAATTCACACTTATTTACTCTGACCTATTGAATATTTTTTTAGTTTAAACAACATAAAAAGTTACTTTCTTTCACAATCTAAACCAAAATACTCAAAGTGCAAACAAGACACAACATATCTAGGTCATACACTTTAAGTATTTCAGCAAATTGAAGATAAAGGTATGTTGTTTTTATATCAAAAGGTTTATTTTTTTTATTTAAATTCTTCAATTGAAGACTAGTTATCAGCTCATGAGCTTAGAGAATGCTGGATTAGAAAGTTGTTTGCGATGGAGACTTTGGTAGCTATCTGTGCATAACATTTAAGGATGTAAACACTATCACATTTTATCACATCACATAACTCTTAATTTAGAAAACTAAGATGGAACATCACTTTTGCAAATACAATTTTGGCATCATATCACTAAATGCACTGATTGTTGTTTTCTGTCAACTATATATGATGGTTTCATTGTTCCCATTCCATTTCCTCTTGTACATAACAAGTCCAGCTCATTGTTTCAGTATCTGTATTCGCGTAGTTATCATATGTTTAAGAAAGTCTTACAAGCATGGCAAATAAATGACTGTAATCACAGATATCTGAATCAAGTATGGTATGATGGGACTGCAGATCTCTGTATAGAACACCAATATTCGATTTCCCCTATATATAGCTATATATTTATATCATCCTTTTTGAACAAAGATGAAAAAGAAAACAGAAAGTGGTGTGTTCTGTTTCTGTTACACTCACAATTGGCGTAGATATTTACTTCAGGGAAAATGTTTTCCACTTTATGAGCAGGAGATTATTTCAAGTGATTTACAAAGATTAAGCTCATTCTTAACACACTCCAATTTATACACTCCTTAAAATCATGTCTTTCAAGTTTCATGCCACCGGCCTGAAGCTTTTGGTTTTGGAAACCACTGAATAAGAGGAGAGTCTGCTGGGAATAATACATTCATCTCCTGCTGAGCACACTACCGTAGGAGGTTCTCTTTAAGTGAAAGATACATTGAAAATTTAGTGTCTGTGTTTTATCAGAATAAAATCAATCAGACAAAGTACTGCACTGGTCACTCAGGACTAGGCAAGGTGGACGTCTAGGACTTCCGTAAAGCAGTTTGAACACACAAAACTCACAGCACATTGCAAGAGCACTGACCAGGTCAGCAGTGAAAACGTATATATATACGGATTAAAGAACAAATAATCACAGACATCAGTTAGTTTTGAAGTACTTGAATTTGTATTTATGTTTGTAGGTCCTAATCCATGGATGAGAGGACTTTAACAACCAGTTATTGCACACAAATATTTTATACTGCACCAATGGAATGGATTATACTTCAAGCCCTAATCTGAGCCTCTATGTAATAGTATTCCGATTTGAAATGTTTCTTTTTAATTATGTCGTAACTAGAAACTACTTTTGAAGTAGAAATAGCAAGTGTCAATACTGCTCAAAAGCAGGCTGCACACAAAATGGTAATTCTAATGTACAAAAGCAGTAAAAATAACAAGTCTAAAATTATAAAACATAAATAAAAGTGTGGATTCTGTAACAGAGTATACTAAAGAAAATAAAAATCTTTGTTAAAAATTTATCTACAAGAGAAATAGGAGAAGTTTGGTTATATATAGCATTTAATACTGAAGGCTTCAATCTATTTTATAGGCATTATTTGGGGAGGAGGGCTCTTGTTTGATTCCTTTTTGTGAAAAGGCAAGAAGGGCGTTGAGACTGTTGGAAGCTCCTTTTCCCATAGGCTCAGGAGAAGAAGTTATGTCAACAACAGGAGAATTGCTGCCGCCAGAACCATGCTGATGATGATGTTGATGGTGGTGATGATGATTGAGACCATTCGTCCCATTTGTCATTGGCATAGCAAAACCATCCACTGAATGAGACGAGGCACTGATTGGGATGCTATTACTATTGTTGTTAGTGTGAGGCTCAGAGGAGCAAGATGGACCATTCATAGTAGATGACATTGTACGTCCGTTTTGAGCAGATGGTGAATTTGCAGTGGCATTGCCTCCATTGCTGCCGTTGTTATTTGTGGTGGAAGGAGAAGGAGTAGAAGCTGGAGGAGGGTGGCTCATAGGAGTAGGAGCTCTGGACCCACCTCCAGTGGCATTGGCTGTAGAGATGGAATAGTCTCGATCAAGCCTCGGAGGTCGACCCCTAGGGCGATTTCCGGTTTCAGACTTGGAACTATTAGAAACATTTGAATTTGGACCATTGGAAGTTGTGCTGCTGCCACTGCTGTTGTTCCTAGGAGGACTAACATTCGGTGGAGCCAAAGCAGAAATTTCACAATCTTCTTTTATCTGGTTAGCCAGCTCTTTGACAACGCGCAGACCTTCATCAATCAAAGTTTCTTGAACTAATTGCTTAGTTATCTGCACGCTGGTTTTCTTGACCATCTTCATGGTTCCAAAAACATCAGTAGTGTGAACAGACTGGTTTGAGTCTTGTGAAGGAGAATCATGAGCATCGTGGCTTAAAGTAGGAGATGATGCATTGCTGTAAGCAGAGAACTGTGAATCTGCAAAAGAAATTAATGTGTTAAAGAAGTCAAATTTTGTAAGCAACTGTTTTTGTAGTGCTTTTAATGAAATATTTACATACACTATACACAAGCACAGCAAAACAAATGTTTTCACAATTATACATAAATTATAAAACTATATATTCTATACAGTAAATAGAATATAGTGATGTTCATAATAGACTGTAAAAAAATCGATTCTGAAGTTTGTTACACACAAGTTAATAATGTGAAAAATAACAAATGTAATTTGCATCTATGTAATATTTTGGCAATTTTACTCATATTAACAGACATCTCAAGAGCTTTTTGAAAAATCAATAAAGTTGGCTGAGTTTTTTATTATTAGTTGCAACTAAAGTGACCTATCCAGTTGTATTCCTATATCATTGGGTTATAACAGTGTGGATAAATTTGTAAGTTTTGGCTGAGTTAAACTGTTTCTCAAGGGTTAGAAATTTGTAGTCAGAAGCATACCTTTAAGTAATCATAAACCTATTTAATATAATTTATTCCAATTTATTAAAAACATAAATTGGATAACATTTAGAAGTTGAAATATTCAGATTGTCTGGTTTGTATAACAATGTGCTTCTATCACAGTTAAAATTTTAAACAGTTTAATGCTTCTATCAGCAACCTGCACCGATTTTTTTGGCCCTTCCCTCTTTTCCAAAACCCAAAATTACAAGATTCTCTAAAAATCCAAAATAATAATAAGAATAATAATAATAAACTATCTCAAGCAAACCTTTTTCCTTGTATTCATTTTTCTAATGAATTATTATATATTATTACAAAAACCAATATTTAATTGTAGATTAATTACTTAAATAACTATTTATCCCAATTATGGATATAAATGAAAGACAGAAACGAATTATGAATCACGATTTTCAGAATTTTCCTGGCTGATTTCAATCATGCCAAAACTGTTGAATTTTCAAAACAGTGTTTTACCATATTTGGGTATCGCTTTTTAACATCTTTCGAATGATAAGGTCAAATCTGAATATGAAATTTCTTCCAAATGTGTGGTTATCGATTAAGGATTTTATTCTATAATTATTTGTACCTCAATTGATATTTTTTATTGAAGAAAACAAAGGTACATATTTTAGCCTACTTTTCTCATTTTAATTCAATTTTTTAAAAAAAGGAAAGCAGGTATTGACATGGTGGAGATGTCTGTTTCCCCCTTCCAAATTCAGTTCTACCCATTCGATTTTGGAAGTTTTTTGTTTGTTAGAAAGGTATGACATTAGAGAACTATCTTTTATACTTTTTGTCCGTCTGTGCGGACATATGTTTACCTGTCTTGTGACGCCCTTCCAATTGAAATAGCTTTGAAAATTAATTTCTATTCATTTCAATAGCTATACCACCATCAAAAATCACATTATTTAAAATGAATATTTGAAGGAAATTCATACTTGTCATATAAATCAGTTTGTAATGACGTCATAATACATAGCACAATGTGATTCTTTGATGGTTCATTTTTTTTATTAAGAAAGCGGCACACAACAGTCTATTTTTAGCGTGAAATGGTTGCCAAGCACTGGTCCAGTGCATTAACTATTAGAAAATATTGTAAGATTTTACATATTTAAATTGTGCATAACTCCTAGGCAAAATATTTAATTAAATAAATCTATAATTGGTTGAAAAAATTATTAATGTTTAATATGTTAGCTTGTTTCTGCTAAAGTACAGAATGTGTATATGCACTTGTACACAAGTATACAGATTATGCATATGTAACATAAAATTTTAGAAATTGTTTAAATGCAAAAGAATCAAATAATTTTCTATATTTGCTGAAATAAAGGGAAAGTGAAATTAAATATGTTCAAAAACCAAACCTTGAAAACTTACTTTGAACTGTTTGGAAGTGACAATAAAAATGTTAACAAAATCAAACTTACCAGTGTCATCATTGTCTACTTTGTCAGGGTCAGAGCAAGAAGACAACCTTCCACAGCCTTTTCCACCAAGATAATACCTGCAGAATAAGATATAAAATTAAGCTGTGTACTTGCTAATAGACTTACAAATACTACATATATTATAATAAATATGTTTTGAAATTGTATTAGCGTAATAACTAAATTCAACTATACAGTCAACTTTTAGCACTCTCACTGTTGCGAAAATATTCTTCAGTAAAGTTATTTCCCTGTTTTTTTATATTGGCTTTAAATTCAATTGTTATTATTTGAATAAAAAAATGATAAAACACCCTTTAAGAATACCATATGTTATACATTTTAAATAAAATAATTATTAACACTCTGAACTTAAATAATATTTATTGAGATAAAGGCTTTTCAATTAAAGATAATAAATTTTAAGAATAATTTTTTGAAACTTTTTGAAAAGACATGATAATAAAAAAAAACAGGAAATAACTTAGTTTCAAATTTTAGTATAATTCACATAACTTTTTAAAAATTAAAAAAAAACATGAACATTTACAAGAAATCAACAAATTACAGTATGCTTTTTTAGATTAGGTACAATTCAAATGCTATTAACCAAAACTTTGATAACTAAGACTTTTTTAAATTCAATATTTGGATCAATTGTCTATGTATAAACTATAACTAGTGTATCATATATATCAAGACATATTTTTTAAATCAAATTTTAGTTTTTAGCTATTTTTATACAGTAAAACCTGTCTTTTTAAAACTTGTAGTTCTCGAAAAACTTTATACCTCAAAACTTTCGAAAAATCGTGCATTACCATTCCTAAAATTAATGTATTTTTACACGTTTATCCCAAAAGCATTATTTTTCAATCTTATCTTATTATTATCTTAAAGGAGCATCTCCCAAAAATTTCCCCTCCAACTGTCAAGGAAATGACCTCTATTGTCAAAAACAGGTGCTGTGTCGTCTGAATAGGTGTGTGTGTGTGGAGGAGGGGGGGGGGGGGTGAATACCGAATTCTAACAACCATGCTGTTTCTTTTGTTGGTAATCTCAAAATGACAAGATGGGTTTAAAATGTTCCTTGAAAATGATGGATGATTTCAGTTTGGGGAATGGAGATGAGATAGGAATAACCAAAAGGTTATGATATGGGGGGAAAGTCAACTCCTTGCTTACTAAAACAAAATGTCCATTTTAGTTGAAACTTCTAATGTTTTTGACAGAAAATGCAAATAAATATTCACCTTAATATTAAAAGTATGTTCACATTGTGCAATTATTAAGTTAATTAAATGAATCAAAATAAAATAATAGTCTTTAATTGAAGATTTTGTGGGTAGTGTGCATAATAAGTATAAAGTTAAGATTCTTTAAACACAATTTCCATCAAAAGAGCTTTTTATTTATTTAAAACTTTGTCTCAAAAACTATTTTTACATTTTTTTCTTCCTGTGAGATTTGAAATTAACAGGTTTGACTGCTTCAAAAAATATTATTTTGGTCAACAAGAGCCATACTTATCCTTAAACTTTTAAAACTAAGTTATTACAAACCTTTCCAGTCTTCTCAACTGCTTATTTATGTCACTTTGATCATTAATAAGTTGCATTTGTTGAGCTGATATTTGATCAAGCTGTGTCTGCAGGTGAGTTATTGCTGCATAATTTTGGATTTCACGAGCTTGCTGAAGACGTGTTTTCACTTCTTCTTGCTGATTTCCAAGGAGTTTCAGTTGTTCTGCAATAGCTTCCAATCTTTCCTATAAAAACAAAAGTATTCAGAATTAATATAACCTTTATTTAAAAAATTAAATATCACAAGGTGAAAAGCTATTAGAAAGGCAATGAAATGAAAGAAATATTTGACACAAATGACTTTAGCTGCGAAGCCCCTGAAAAAGCCCCTCTTAATTATCTTTTGTAACTCATTCCTCAACCAACTAATTCCTGCAATTTGAACTAGCACTTCTGATATTTGAATGGAAACACCTTCCAATTTTAATTATCCTGACCTTAGTCCAACAATTCTGACCTCTCCCAATGTATCTGATTCGTCCACTAAACATAGAAAAATCTCATCTATCATGGTATAAAAATTGTAATAATAAAGAAATGGTAATTATCATTTTTTAATTATTAATAAAGTTGTTGCCATAGTTAAGAGACAGATGGCCAAACTATATTAAAAAATTATACAAATAACACGTTATACATTGATCATTCAAAAAGTTTTGAAGAGCATATGCATATGCATGCACTGTCTCTAAACATCAATAAAAACTATGTAACTTAACATATTTTGTGCGTCCTCACTTTGCTACATATTTATGAACATTTATGTCACACATCTGTGTCTGAAAACTCTGTTTCAGATATTTAATATGGATTTTGACCATTCAAAATCTTATAGCTATTATATTACATTTATAATATATATATTCTATATAAGTTAATATATAATATAATATATATATATATATATATATATATATATATATATATATATATATATATATATATATATATATATATATATATATATATATATTATATATATAATATATATATATATATATATATATATATATATATATATATATATATATATATATATATATTATATATATATTAATATATATATATATATATTTTAAGACTGTTTCAAAAGTACAATAAAAAAACATTGATCTACTTTTAAACATTAAAAGAACAAGTTAATATATTCTGACATTCACATTATGTAAACAAATCCAAGTTGTGTAGTATAATTATGTATATTGAGAAGAAAAAAAAATCACAACTGGATTAAAACATAGTATAATTAAAAACATATGAAAATAATCAGTGCCATAGCACAAAAAAAGATAAGAAAATATAATAAAAACTTTATTAGTAGTTTATTTGTTATTAGCATGGGTCAATTATAAAGTAAATATGCTTGGGCTTCTATAAACTAAAGACATCTTGCAATTTTTGATGCATAAAGTTGTTTTCTCTATTTTGAATGAACAGAAACATTAAAACAAACTTCTACAGGGGCCAATTTGTGCCCTCATAAGTATTGCCCTGGCAGCAAATATGTGGCATAGAAAAAACTGACAATTTAACCAAACAATAGTAATTTTAGCTCACTATCAATACATTTAACAAGTAAACATATGAATTATGACTAACTTGTTTAGAATATTGTTACTTCACAAAATAATGCTCTTATTGAGTTTAGTTGCAACTAACTTGTTTTAAACAAATGTTGCAGAATTTTAAGATAAAAAAATACTTAAGTAGATAGATATAAGTATTAGTTACTTTCATATAGAACTACAAAAGTAGTTAACATTAAATAAAAAAAAACTTAAAAGTGTTCAGTAAAATAATGTCCATCTTTTTTTCGAAGACCTGTGGCCGAAGGCTGCCCTACCTCATGTATTATAATTTGAGAGCCTGGGTTAAAGTGGAGATTACTTATTTTAGAAATGGGGACATGTTTCAGAATATTGTTCAAGAAAATATTGGACAATCTAAATTTAATCAATAATTTCTCTAAGTAATAATCATTTAAAACGTATATGTATTAAATAAAATGGGACAAAAGTAAATAATAATGCAAGCAATTTACCATAAAAAAGCATGCACTCAAATACCTTTATATACTGAATTGTGTTAGAAAATATAAGGATATAGACTTAAATGAAAACAAAAAAATACCTTTAGTTATATAATCAGCCTAGTTACATCACTTTTTAAAGACAATTGGACTAATTATTTTAACTATGGTGTAGCACTTTCTTTAAATAATAATAAATATAAACTAGAATAATACTTCCTTCAAATAAAAATTGAAATTCAAGGTTCTATTTGCTGACCTTAATGTCATATCTTACCATATGGCTTTACTGATTTTTTAAGTTTCTTAGGTAGTGTATCAAGATACATAACCAACATTAAAGTCATTTTTTTTAGTTAATACTGTGCGTTAAATGCAGATAAACAATAAGAAACCACTTAAATTGAAAAGCAGAAGGGAGGAGAGTTGGTTGGTGAATAATATACCAACTGAATTTCAATGTGAGAATTAAAGGGAGCAAAAATGTATGTAGCGAGTATTCATCAATACCATTAATTTTTGCATTTTTTTAATAAATGTTTTTTTTTTAATTAAAACTAAACGTTTGGTAAAGGTTTAATTAAATATGCCTTCTATTTTCTGGTATTTGAGTGCTTAAAAAACTTTTTTTCTAAATTTTTAAATTATTACTATTTGTGTTGAACTACTTTTGACATATCTCATACTTGTTAAGATTAAAACTGAAGAATATAACATTTATAATATATTTTATAACTTAAGAATGCAAGAAAAGATTGAAAAAAAAATCCTTTTGTAATGTTGATTTTTTGTAGTTTTAATTAGGTAGTATGCAATTTTGTAATATTAAGTTTAAAACATTATAGATTAAGTAGCGATATAATAAGAAGCATCTTAAATCAAGCATTCTAAATTGAAAAAATAAATAAATCTTGAGATTTGTAACAAAAAAAACTTAAGCTGACCTTGTGAAAAATAGAAGTAATGAACATGAAAACATAAAAAAAATATATCACACATCATCATCAATAGCTCGACAGGCTTTCTCAAGGAGATTTGCCCAGTCTCTCCTTCTGCGCGCAACAGCTTTCCAGTCTCTGACCTTTATCGAAACAAAGTCCTTTTGGAGGCAGTCCACCCACCTCAGTCTGGGTCTGCCTCTTTTTCTAGTTCCATTTGGTTTAGCCAAAATTTATTTTTTGTGTTCTGTCATCATTCATTCTTATTATGTGTCCGGCCCATTTCATGCGTTGTATTTTATGATACTTCAGGATGTCCGGCTCTCTAAATAGTCTATAAAGTTCGGAGTTAGTTCTCCTTCTCCAAACTCCATTGTCACAAACACCACCAAAAATTGATCGGAGAATCTTCCTCTCAAAAGTAGCGAGGGTCCTCTCATAAGCCTGGGACAAGGTCCAGGTTTCAGACGCGTAGGTGAGAACTGACCTGATTAAACTTTTATAAATCAGCAACTTTGTATCTCTTTTAATGTTGTTAGATTTGAGAAATTTTCTAATGCTATGGAAGCACCTGTTGGCTGCGGTAACTATCTTTCTGACCTCTGGGGACAAAGAGTTTTCAGAGTTGATTTCAGAGCCAAGATAGGTAAACGAGTTCACCTTTTCAAATTTGTATTCTCCAATCTCGATGTGTGGGGAGAGTCAGTGTATAGTTAACAAATTGCATATAATTTGTCTTATTCTGATTAATTGAGAGGTGCATTTTTTTGGCCTCTCTTTCCAGATCCAGGAACTCCTGCTTGAGGTCTTTAGGAATTCTTGCTATGATATCAATATCGTCAGCGTAAGCCACAATTTGGACAGATTTTGAGAAAATAGTTCCCCTTGTATATCACACACTACTTTAAAATATTTTTCGAAACCTCCTTCTGTAGAGAATATAAAGGTTTATCTTGCATATAGTTTAGGATAAGTTCATATCGTCTATTGCAAATTAGACAAATCAATAATAAGTGACAGAATAAACTTAGTTATACATTTTAAGTAAAAAAAAATAATAAAAATTAAAAGATAAATTTAAAGCATGCACAAAAGCTAAAAATAAGTGACGTAGCGGAAATTTACTACCTTTCTTGCAAAGTTAAAAAATAAATTAAAAACACTATAATTTGTTCAGGTAATTTTTTTTAATTTAAGAATTTTGCTTAACACAGCAGAGTTCCTATAATGACTTATGTAGCTGCAAAACGTGTTTCTCAAGTATACAAATCAGATCATTAGTGAATCATGTCTGTTGGTTGTGCCTTGGCAGCGCTTCAATATGATAAGTTTTTATTATATTTTTTACTATTCAATTATGATATTTTGTAGAAACTACAAGTAATTTTGTGTTGCAACACTCATTAAAATATTAAAGTTGCATTTAGGGCAATTTTCAATTTCAATTTTATTGGACGCAGAATGATTGAAATTAAAATAATTGGCATGCAAACTTCTTACAGCTTTGTGTAGAAATTTAAAGAAAGATTAACTTTTTCTTAACTAGTATTGTAAATTGTACATAAACAATTATTTTTTTTGGTATTTATGTATTTTTTACATTTCAATGCATAATTTTAGTTCAATATTATGTATAGAAGCATGTATAGAAATGAAAACCAGAAATATAAGTAATCTGGAATAATTTAGAGCCACTGTAGTATAATGCAGAATACAAAACATAAGAAATTTTTTAAAAAATTGAATAAAATTTCCTATCAGCTTTTTAAGGTTTTATGTGTAAGTTAGAAATCTAATGAATACTGGCTGTAAAACTTATTGGTTTTAAGTCAATTGATAATTTATATATACCTGTCGCTTCTTTCGCTCTTCATCAAGTTGGGACTTGTCCCCAGTTTGGCCAGGACTGGCATCCAGACGTAGTCGTTTGCAGGTTTCTTCATCAAAATTCTTATTATACATTTGAGACCTGTAAATAAAAAAATAATTAATGAAATTGAAAATATTTTGACAAACATTTACATTTACTTTCTACAAAGTAAGCCCATACATGTAATTTTTTTTCGAGGGAACCAGGTAAGCTGATGTGGTAACATTACTGTCTAACACATTTCACCGTCTCCCCAATTTGGTTAGTCAAACTTGGTACGGGATAGTTGTTAGACATACCTATTCCTGGGGCCTAATCAAGGAAAACAAAGACTATAGGCACAACAGATTTCAGGGCCTCTTACAACTTTTTTTTGTAGGATTGTTGTTACTGATAACAAACAATCTGAGGGATCTCAGACGTATAAACACGTCACTTGAATGTCAGGTTTTTCAGCAACACACATGATTTTTAAAAAAATTATAATGTTTAAAATTTAACTAAATTTCAAAATTTAAAGTCTGGAGAAGTCATTTATGATCATCTGTTATGGAAATAAATTTTTATTCAATGCAATGAAATTAAATTTTCAGTTTAGGTTTCAAACTCAGGCAGTGAAACAAGTTTGCAACATCAGAAAATTTGCTTTAGAGGCTGAAAAAAGTGTATAGAGGGAAAGTTTTGGAACACAATTTTTGACTTTGTAACTTTGTTTGGACTAGTTAGGAGGTGAACATATCAAAAGTCCCCGCCCCTAGCCCCTGAGCCGAAGGGGGGGTTGAATGTCCCATTTTTCGTTTTTTGCTTATATCTCGAAAACAATGCGTCCTACCGATATAATTGTAATACACAAAATGAAAGCTGATTAAATTTGCTACAAGTTTCACCCCTCAAGTGTTTTAATATATTGTATAGTTTTCGAGATATCCGCCCTTAAAAGTCTGTAATTTTGGAGAAAACATTTTCCCCCCAACATTTTTCCTCTTTTTTGACCGGATAACTCTTCAATAATGCACCGAAACACTAAATACTGACCCTAGAGTGGTAGAGAATTTAATTCTTTTCAATAATATATTTTACTTTACTATTTTTTCTATTTTCCTTCAAATTTTAAAGCAGTTTCAGTATTGAGCGAAGAGTCCCATAGAGCTAATACATTAGTTTTGAAATCACAACTTTTGCAAAAAAATTACTTTGTCATGTTATCAAATTTTTACCAGGTATGGGAATCATCATAATATCAATTTAAAACATAATTGAAAAGAAAATAACATCCGGTTATTTAATTAATAATTGTTAAAGTTTTAAAATAGTGTCGCCATCTGCTGTATATTTTTAGCATTATAAAATTTCAAAAATATATAATTAAACTAGATAACATTTTCGTTTTAAATTTGTTTCATTTCGATGTTATGTTGATTCCCGTACCTGGGGAAAAAGGGCTAACATGGCAAAGCAATGCATCTGTGGAAGTTGTGATTCCAAAACTAATGCATTAGCTCTATAGAACTGACAATCCCTCTTATGTACACTTATTCTATACTGGATGTCTAAATAAATCCCAGATACTCATTTCATAGGCACGCTGTTACTTTAATATTTTATCTATTTTCATATTCTATGTTATCTATTTCATTTCATTCTTCGGACCTGAGTAGGAAAACAATCAGATGGTCCTCCTGTTCTTTATCTTCGAAGTCAACTTGAGAGACCCCATTGAGGCAAGTCCCCTGGCAATTTTGGCATGCTGAAGAACATTTGAGACTTGCTTTTTTTGCAGCTACACTTTAAGCTGGCAGTTTAATCAACATACATCATCATCAACATACTTAAGGTGAAGCTTGAGAACAATTGGATCAACTTGGATACAGCTGTGGAAATGTCGAAAACACAAGCTGTCGGCATTGTAGGTGAAGATGTCGACCTTATAGTCCTCTTGAATCTTGATGGCTAAAGCTGATGCGCGTAAGGACATTACTTTCATAAAGCCTGTACGTGGGAAGACACGGGATTCTTTCTTCTCGTCCTAAGAGCTTCAGCAACTGGGTTTAAAGGACGTGCTATTTTTGCACGCATTTACTGGATGCGACACTACATCTTCCGCATTTCGAAAAAGCAAGGTCGCATTTGCGAAGCTGTATCTGAAGTCGCCATAGGTCCAGAAAGCAGCAGCGGTCTTTTCGGACCTTTCCTCAACCACTGATCAGGTTCAAAAGGCAGGCGAAACCTGCATCTTGAGGTGGTATGGGGCTCTAACGAAAGAGGCCTCCCTCAATGCCTAAGTGATTCTTAAGATCAGTGGCCACCATCAAGACTGATATCTCTTGTCTATCTCCCACCGAGGGAACAGTAAAACAGCATTCCCTCCGAACATTCCACCAAGTTCAGCTGTAGCTGGGAAATGACCTGCCTCCTGAGATATATGAGTGGAAGATTGAGAACAACTGCCTGGTCCCAGTGCACAGTGAGTTAGCAGCAGCACCTGACGATATTTTGAAAATAATTTTCTGCAGATGCATGAAACACTGTTCCAGCTCAAAGTGTAGCTGTAAAAAAGTAAGTCTCAAATGTTCCTCAGCATTCCAAAATTGCCAGGGGACTTGCCTCAATGGGGTCTCTCAAGTTGACTAGGAAGATAAAGAAGAACAGGAGGATCATCTGACTGTTTTCTTACTGGGGTCCGACGAATGAAATGAAATAGATAACATAGAATATAAAAATAGATAAAATATTAAAGTAACAGCGTGCCTACAAAATGAGTATCTGGGTTTTATTTAAACATTCAGTTTTGAATAAGTGTACATAAGAGGGATTGTCAGTTCCATAGAGCTTATGCATTAGTTTTGGAATCACAGTTTCCGCAGATGTATTGCTTTGCCATGTTAGCCCTTTTTCCCCAGGTACGGGAAACAACATAACATCGAAATGAAACAAATTTGAAACGAAAATGTTATCTAGTTATTTAATTATATATTTTTGAAATTTTATAATGCCAAAAATATGCAGCAGATGGCGACACTATTTTAAAACTTTAACAATTAATAATTAAATAACCGGATGTTATTTTCTTCTCAATTTTGTTTTAAATTGATATTATGATGATTCCCATATCTGGTAAAAATTTGATAACATGACAAAGTAATTTTTTTGCAAAAGTTGTGAATTCAAAACTAATGTATTAGCTCTATGGGACTGACAGTCCCTCCTCGCTCAATACTGAAACTGCTTTAAAATTTGAAGGAAAATAGTTAAAATAGTAAAGTAAAATATAGTATTGAAAAGAATTAAATTCTCTACCACTCTAGGGTCAATATTTAGTGTTTCGGTGCATTATTGAAGAGTTATCCGGTCAAAAAAGAGGAAAAATGTAGGGGAAATTTTTTTCTCCAAAATTACAGACTTTCAAGAGCGGATATCTCGAAAACTATACAAGATATTAAAACACTTGAGGGTTAAAACTTGTAGCAAATTTAATCAGCTTTCATTTTGTGTATTACAATTATATCGGTAGGACACATAGTTTTCGAGATATAAGCAAAAAACCAACCGAACCCCCCCCCCCCCCTCCGGCTCAGGGCGGGGACTTTTGATATGTTCACCTCCTAACTAGTCCAAACAAAGTTACAAAGTCAAAAATTGTGTTCCAAAACTTTCGCTCTATAACTCTTCGTTGCCTGGACTACTTATCCATCGAAGGTTTAAGTCAAGCTAAAAGCAAAGTGGGGCCTAAAAAGTCAAATATACTAAAATTTTTTGGGGGGCCACAACATTTAGCATAAAAGAAACTGAAAATTAGTTGGGGGAGGTGGGTTCGAGGCCCAGGCCTCATGGGAGATCAGACCAACTCCGTGTTTAGAGAAGAGAAGGCTTCTGCACTCAGTCAGTGATGTCGTTGAAGTATTCAGATCTAACCAATCACAAAAACGAATAGCAATAACAAGACATGATATGTTAAGTTTTTAGGAAAGTGATTGGTCAGAGTGCACTACTCTCACTGCATCACACGTAAAATGGTAACCCGTGCAGAGGTCTTGCTTACATTCCTCAAAATAAGAGGCTTGTTTAGCTAGGATCAGGGCCTGATCCAGAAAAACTCGGACTACAGGCACAATTTTAGGGGCCCCTTAACGAAAAATGTTTTGTATGATTGCCCAGAGTGATGGTGCTAGTTGGTTGATGTATCATATTTTTTGCTACCATTTTATCATCTTCTTTATAACATAGATCAAACCAATCACATTCGGTCAATGTCTGAGTCAAAGTCAAGCTAAAAACAAAGTGGGAACTCTGAAAATCTTAAATTTTACTGAATTTTGCAGCATTTAGCATAATAAAAACAATAATTTTGTTGCCCCTTAAATTTGGGGGTCCTAGGCCCGGGCCTAATGGTAGATCAGGCCCTGGCTAGGATGCATTGGTACAGTGTGATGTATGGTATACCTGGAGTGTCCTTTCGAATATTGGTATCCACTATCTCGAACCACTTGTCTTGCCAATGGAAACAATTCGTCCCTACGAGTTAACAGAGCAGGGATGTGCTTGCAGATCTGCGCGGCAGCCTCATTCACCGAAACCTGGAACCATTCCTTTGGCATTATTGTACACTACTTTTGCTAGTAAGCTGCTGAACATACATTATTAGGCACACATCCATTTGTACACATATAAAGAAAATAGATTAATGTTAAATACACAGGCTTAATCATTTAACAACAATAAATTACTTTATACACAAACACAGAAATAAGAATATTTTTCAAACACCATTGCTTGGAAAGATATATTCAAATTATAAAAAACCCACAATGAAATTTTTGATTTGAAATTTGCAATCAAATCAAGGAAAACCACATTTTATTTGTTCTTTTTCATAGCTTTGCAAATAATAATGGCAGTGTAGATATGAAGAGTGTAGTTACAAAACTCACGATCTCCAAAGTATAACTAAGATATAGGGTCCAACACGTACATTGGCGACTTCATGTAATTGAATTTACCGTTATTAAAAGTCGCCAATAAACAGAACGGACCCTATAGTTATACTTAGAATGTGTGAGTTTTGTAACTACGCATTTCAATATAATTTCATGTGCAAAAGAACTAAATGCAAAGTTATAACAGTACAAATAACTTGCTGTACTAGAATACTACAGAAAAATAATCAGTATAAAATAGAAATATTCAACAATACATTTTATAGTGAGCTTCAGAGTTTTTTCTTTGATTATAAGAGTTTTAAGGTTTTATAAAAATAATTTTATAAGTGAAGTTTAAAGGCACTAGTAATAGCAATAGCCCGACTATCGACACTAAATAATGAATAATAAAGACATCTTTGATATGTTGAGTCCTTATACATGAAGGTTTATGATATATTAAATGAGCAATTTTAACCTTTATTGTCTTAGTTTATTTAATTATAATTACTAAATTGGAAAAGTAAGAACCCTTAACCAGTTTCATAAAGAATGAAAATTCAAACTTTTCTCAGTAAAATCACTAAAAACCAATAACAGAATATTCTTTTCTTCAAAATTTTAAGTTTAATACACGATAAAACTACCGTTTAAGGCAATGTTTAAAAATAGAATGTCATCGGATTTACAATTGAAGTAAAATTTACCTATTTGTATACACAAATATAAAACTGAGCATTTAAATTCTCTAACAGAACATTTTCCAAAAATAAATTCAGCGTATAATAATTAAATTTAAAACAAAAGCAGTTTTTAAAAACGCAACGCCTAAAAATATTTTGGATTCCTGAAAATTTCAACACAAAAATATTTGTGAAGAAAATTATATTGTACTGTAAAAGTTTGTTTGGAAAATCGATTTTAAATTACAATAGATTTAAAACGTTTTTTTTTTAATACATACACAGTTACACAAATAAGTTTTCAGTCTTGGTAGACAAACATATGATATTGAAAAATGAGAACTCAAATTATGCTTTTTATATTTTAGACCTATGCTTAAAAAAATCTCCTTGTTTTTATTGGAGAAATTTAGATATTTCAGGAGAGACATGTAAGTATTTTTTTATAAAAAAAATTACATTATTTATTAGACGAAAATTACATTGGCGATTTTCATTCGAAATTTGATTGGCGAGACGAAATTTACTTTAAAATCTGAGTACAATCCACTTAGATGTATTCTAATATGGAAGACATATTTATGCATTTGAACTTATTGTTAGATGGACTACGAATTTAAAATAAAAATATTCGTTAAAATTTAAAAAAAAATTGCTAAGTTTAAGAACTTTCAATATACAATCGTAAGTACTCATAATTTAGATACTTTTAAAATATATAGAGGATCCAATAATTTTAAATAGCATGATTATAGAACGAATTTCTTTTATGTAAAGTTAAAAAATTAATACTGTAGAAACTACGAGTTTTAAAAATGAGGAAGAATATATTATTTTGAAATTTCCCCTCAAATTTCCAGCAATCCCCACCCTTTCAAAAATATTAAGCATTAAGAGAGAAATAATTCACGATATTTTTTTTATTTAAAAGTATTATGTATATTTTTGCTACAATTAACCATAGTAACTGTTTTTTTTCAATATGCTGAATCAAATTCGAAATAATGCATTTTTTAAACACCCCAAAATAAACTTTTTAAACAAAAAAATGAAATTGACGTTTAAAAATACCTGTCTTCAACAAAGAAAGTTATCAAAACAAACTACAACAAAATATAAAACTAAACAAAAATTAACACTTTGCAGTGCAAAATATTAAAACTCAATCAGGAAAACTGAAAGGTGTGCAAAAAGTGCAACATTCAGTTTTAAGTTAAAAAGTAATTGCAAATAAATTTAAATGTGTGTGTTTATTAACAAATAAATAAAAATAAAAAAAAATACTAAGATCATATCGTACCCCTTTAGTCGTAAAGCAACATAACCAAGAGAACAAAAAATATTTTTAATTTTCTAATCGAAAACAAAAATAAATTATCCTTTCTGAATCAAAAGAGCAAAATAAAAAAAAAAGCACAATAAATAAAATAAATTTCAGAATGAAAGTGCGAAAATAGTGCAAAGTAAAAATAAAAGCGGAAATGCATTTGAAGTTCAGAAGTTAAAAGATAGATGGCGACACGAGTAGCAATAAAGAGAGGAAAGTCGTGCTATGGTTTTTTTTTCACTCTCGGTGTTTTCTGATTTTTTCCTCTACTTCTTTATCCATTGATATCGATTAAATTTGCAGTGAAAAATAGTAAAGTTGCTTTGTAGAATCTGTTTAACATAGCGTCATTTTAATTAATGCTGATAAAAAAGAGCTGGCGTTGTGCAATTGGAAAAAGGAATAACATTCGTCGTTTAAATTAGAAAAATACAATTAGGAGGTTCGCTTTGAATTAATAAGTAAAAGAAGATGTTTGAAATTCCCCAATCAATTTCAAAACGAGCTTTTTAAACTAAGTTTTTTCTTGAGGATCTATCTTATGAACTAATTTTAAATTTTAAAGTTTTTTAGGGAAATCATTGAAGAAATTAAAGAAATATATGACCAATAAGTAAATTGAAATCGGAATTTATCATGCTTGCTTGTTTTTTTTGCAGCATTTAAAAATAGTATTACATTTTAAGTGAACTTTTTGTAAAATATTTTTAGATTAAATAAACTGCTAGTGAATATTACGCGTTAGAAGATTATTATATAAACTGATACTTCCAACTTATACAATGCCTAAGCAACTTATTTTATCCTTTAACACTTCAAACATGCGTTACATTATGCTTTAACTGTACATTTTTATTACATGGGATTAATATAAAAGGAAAAAAACGGAATTATTGGGGTAAAAAGTTTCAACATTTATCATTAAAAAAATATATATAATATTTTTTTCTGCCCAGATGGTAACACGTGTAACATTTCAAACTAATATTTAATATTTTTTTAAATTTATCGAAAAAGTTTTTCAATTTCAAATGACTTAGGCCAATCATCCCATAAAACTTTTGGTAACTATCTTGAATTGAGTATCTTTGTGAAGAAAAAAAACAAAGATATAAAGATCCTTTTTAAAGGGAAAACGAATAAGAATTCAAAGTTTAGCCATTCAATAGGTACAAAAACTTCGAAGCTTATTCTAAATAAATTGTCCACATTCACGATTTTTTGTTTTTGTTTTAATCAATTGTGTCTATATGCAGTGAAGAAATGTGTGAATTTTAAATATATATGAATGCACATATGCATTCTATACGCATCAATCCACACACAAAAGTAAAATTTTTTTAGTGCAAGGTGCATTTTCAGAGTAAAATTATTCGAACTATTTTGAGATACATGCATTGTACATATATAATTTTTATACATACATGCATATACCACATAAAAATGCGTTTTAGTGCAAGGAGCATTTTCAATTTTTTTTCATAATAACGTTTCTCTTATCAAGGATAATTTATTAGCTTTTTCGATTAGTTAACTGTAATATTTTTTTATCTCCTTCTCTATATCACTTTTGTGTGGGGTGCCCTGGTATATTCTCCTTACTCGACGTTTGCGCAATAAATTGCACAAACATGTCTACTCAGCTGGGTCTTTGGTACGGGCTACCCGATATATGAATTCTGTATTATACCTCCGTTTCGACTATTCCGAATCACTGAAGAACTGAAAAAGGAAAAGCTTTTTAAGCACAGTTATAGGAGGAGCTATGTTACGAGAAGAAGATAGAATTGCTTTTCAGGCATTGCAAAGTTTAGCACTGAAAAGTAGAACTATACTCAATCAGAACGTTTTTTTTTTAAAGCTTAGAACAAAAACATTTGCAAGTTCAGCACTGAAAAAAGAACAACATTTAATTAAAAAGTATTTTTTTTAAGTCAAGGAAAAGAAAAAAAGCAAAATCAGTATTGAAAAGGAGTACAATTAGAAACAACCACACCCATTTTTAGAACATGTACAAAACATTGCAAATTCAGCTCTGAAAAGTAGAAGTATAATTAATTGGGAAGTCACACCATTGAACAAATTCACAAACATTTTCACCAGCAAATAATATTCTTACCTGTGTATTTTACCTCATACAAAACATGGAAGATACACCACACAATTGTCTGTTAACACCCATGGAATAAAGAAGAAATTCTTACCTTACACAAGGAATGAATCCTCCAATGTTAGCGATACTTACTAACTCAAAAAGCATTTACAACAATTGTAATTAAATTGCACATGAATAAACTTTATTAGGAACATCATCGACTTCACGCAGGAACATTTAGAGCTTCGTCATCATGACTCAATTAAAATATTTTCACAATAATGTAGCACGATTCACAAAAAGCAGTTTTTTCTTACATACATAAGTTAGAGTCAATAGTTTAGTTTTAACTTAAAAGTTTTCATAGTCAGTTTCTCAGTCCATTTGGTTATGGGTAATAAATAAAGTACTTTTTATCTTGGCTGGAATAGGAAAAAGTAAGCAGCATTTAAAATCTCAAAATAATGGACTCATCTACAACATATGCATGGAAAATAAAGAACTCATGATGAAGAAATCAAGAAATCATCATGAAACTCAAATGACTAGCGAAGCTCGTGGTCACTACGAGGCTTATATATATATATATATATCTAGATAATCTCATGGAATCTCTTTAAACTTTTTAAGCTCTTAAATTCTGCGAATATATGAAGCCTTATAGACTACACTAAACTTGAAAAGTAGACGAAGCTCACAGTATATGAAGCTTGTATATGTGTGAAATGGCTAGCAAAGCTCGAAGTCAATACGAAGCTTATGTATCTGGTGGATAATGCTTGTCCTAGGCTTATGGACTCATTAAGCACGATACTTGCAGATTTAACGAAGCTCATAGGTGACACGAAGCTCGCTGATGTACACGAAGCTTGTGCAAAGGACACAAATCTCGTGCATCTTCTTTAGCTGCAGAAATATAAATGAAAAGGAAGAGAGGAATATAGTCGAAGAATATTGTAATGTGTTATACCTCGTGCAATGTGAGCGGCTTCTCGGCCTTTCGTTTGCAGTCGAACCTTCCATAAATTGCAGCATATTTGCGGATTTCATCCATGCGCCTTGGATCATCTTCAGGCATATTCATTACATACTGGAAAGACAAAAGAGCAGTTTAAGAATCTCATTCGCTAAAATTACCCAACATTTTAAGTCAATCACATTAAATTGAATTGATCACATTGAATTTGAAGCAATAAAATTTAGGTTCAGTCAACCATATTAAGTTGAGTTAACCACATTGAAGTTGAGTCAACCACATTGAAGTTTAACCAATCACATTGAAGTTGAGTTAAGCACTTCGAAATGAACATTTTGCATTGCAAAGTCGAGGTGCAACTAACTGCTAACAAACAATTTACTAATCACATTATCTCTCAGAAGGCATTCCTACACTTCCTTATTCTACGATTTAAAAACTAATAATATTATTAAAAGTGCTTTGTTTATTTATAAAAATGGTTAAAAATAAATGATAATTACATTTAATCATTAAATTAGCCAAAGGGTTAAAACATTTCAATAACCAAATTAAAACTTTTTATTCTGATCTTTTAAACGTTTCTATTTTTTATTTTGTTATTACACAATACATTCATTCCGTGAAAGTTTTTTCTCTTAATATTTACACGTACCATTCCAATTACTGCGATTCCCTGACATGTTAGCCTACCTTGAACCACCTTTATTATGTTCTGGACTATCTTCATTATCCTACATTGTCCGAAGTATCATTGATTTTTTTTAACCATCATATTCCTCATCAACTAAATTTTTTTTGTTAGCAGACCAAAGATGCGTAATCTACTGAGGAGAAATAAGATTTGGCTCTTTGTCAAGGGCCCAACAAAGTCAATATGAACAACGCTAAAAGACACGTTGTTAATGATTTTTATTTTTAACCCTTTTTCTCGTGGTTCCCTAAGCAACCAGCCATGCATACAAAAAGTCCATTTACACAACCCAACGGTAAAAGAAGCTAAAGGAGGGGGCGGGCCATATTTCCTAACAAAGGGTTATGGTCAACTGACGCTCAAAGGATAGTTTTTTTATGGGCTATTCTTTGTTGGTTTTTTACGTTGGCAAGAATAGCCGCTCTTGCCCGCCCTCGTTAATTGTGTGGGATTCGCCAGCCAAAACGGTATTAAAAGAATAGCCACATTCTGGGTTTATGGCAAATCAATATGCAAATATAAGTATTAAAAGGGATTGAATGGCAAGATAGCCTATGTGGGGAAGGGGGATAGCAGGGTCTTTACATCAAAGCAGAAGTTCGATAAAGTTTTAACTGGCATTTCTCTTAAACATTATTTTTTGTACTCGAATTAACCTTTATATATGCTGTATATGCTTATGCTATTTTTTAACTACTTAGCAGCCGCGTTTATTTTATCAACAAATTAAAATAAAACAAATATTGAACGGCAGATTTTGGATTAATTTGGATCTCAAATCAAAACCAAAGGAACAGACTATGAAAAGAAAAAAAAAACGAGAAAACCCAAGAAATTATAGCCTAAAAAGTCAGGTTAACAAAATAATGGATAAAATGTAATGTTAAAAACGTTAAGTGGTAAATAGCCAAGTTCATGTAGTAGAAAGCACCATGATTATTAACGTTTCCAATCATCCTAGAACATCCCTTATAATTCACATATTCAAATACTATAACTTGCTATACAAATCAGTGGTTGGTAAGTTGAAACTGTGTAATACTATATAGCAGACGCATGGGGAAAATTTCACTGGGGAAAATTTAGAGTAAGTGGACACTAGGATGTATCTCATTGGGGTGAATTTAGAATAAGTAGAGCGGTGGAAAGGCCATGTAATTTTGAGATAAGAATGATATCTTTGTAGTGGTAATTTACGCAATAAATTCATTCCTAGATTTTTAGTAACACAATATATCAACCCTTTAATAGGATATGCTTCCGATATTTTTTAATAGCTATCCCAGTACATGAATCTGAGACGGTTGTGTTTGTACCCTGCTTGAAAGTTCCCTGGACTGTTGAGCGAAAACTTTTTACTATAATGTTCGCTTAAGGCGCATTAAAAATCTAACAAAGCAACAGTTACAGACAAATATAGTAACGGTGCACATAAAATTAAGAACACAAGCAGCGAATGTTTCATAAAATGAACAAAATGCTCAGCACATGTTGCAAATAACAAAGCACGAAACAGTAAACACCAGCCAAAGAGCAAGATATTAAGATAAAAAGGAATCATGCGAATACAACAAACACACAAAACGAATTAAAAACAAAATGAGCAAGACAACCAGATATTTAAAAAATCGAATTGAAAGACATGGCGGAACAGGGCGAAGCATTCTCTCCAAGGCATTTGATGCCAAAGAAAATGGAGAAATCATACCTCTAATTCTTTACTCATCCTCTTCTTGCTATTGGGGAGTTTGGGGTCAATCTGCATCAGGAGATACGGCAGCAAGGTCTCGGTGCACTCAGACAGTCTCTGGATTTGACTTTCGACCAGAACCGGCGTCAGAGACAAGAGAGGGTCACTCGTTGGATACTCCCCGCAGCCCTTTAAGGGACAAAAAACATCTTTTAGGTATCCAGTCGGTGCAAAAGCAGAACATCTGCCAAAATGCCAGTATTTAAATACAGAACATGCTTAAGACAAGGGCCTAAACAGTTAAGACATGGTCAATAATATTTGTTTGGCCATAGCATGTACGTACTGGGCGAATTCAGGACAATTTTTACCATTTAAGGGATTCTTTTTGATTTTAAAGTATTTCAGGTAAAATAATCTTTAAGTTGAATTTTGACCAGAATCGTTGCCATAGAACAGAGAGTTGGAGACTCCTCGCAGCCCTTTAAGGGACAAAAAACATCTTTTAGGTATCCAGTCGGTGCAAAAGCAGAACATCTGCCAAAATGCCAGTATTTAAATACAGAACAAAGGCCGAAACAGTTAAGACATAGCCAACAAGAGGCAAGGAAAAACTTGTTTGGCCATAAAATATGAGTTAGTCTACTGGACAATTAAGTGTTTAAAGGATTCGTTTAGTATTTAGGTAACGTGAATATTTGTGGCATTCGTATAAAACCGGCATCAACGCAAGAGGTCACTTGTTTTTCGCTGTCCATTAAGGGACAAAAAAAAAGCAGAACCATAACCAAAATGCCAGTACTTAATGACAGAACATGCTTCAGGTAAATGCCCAAACAGTTGCGACATTGCCAATATTTGTTTGGCCATAGCAAGTGCTTTGTGAATTCAAGATAACCGTAATATTTAAGGAATTCGATTTGAAAATACTAAGGATTTTTCTTTATTGATATTTGTTTAGAACGGGGGCAAGAGAGGGTGAATCTTCGGATAATTCCCGCAGCCCTTTGAGGGATACAAAACATCTACGTATACTGTTGGGGCAAAAGCATAACATCTACTGAAATGCCAGTAGATACTTTAAAACAGAACATGCTTCAAACAAAGGCCTAAACAGTTTAGGCGTTGTCAATAATATTTGTTTGGCCATAGCATGTACGTACTGGGTGTATTCAAGTCAATTTTTACCATATAAGGGATTCTTTTTGATTTTAAAGTATTTCAGGTAAAACAATCTTTAAGTTGACTTTTGACCAGAATCGTTGCCATAGAACAGAGAGTTGGATACTCCCCGCAGCACTTTAAGGGACAAAAAAAATCTTTTTGAACTCCAGCCGGTGCAAAAGCAGGACATCTGCCAAAGTGCCAGTATTTAAAAACACAACATGTGCTAAAACAGTTAAGGAATACCAACAAAAGGCGGGGGAAGATTGGTTAGGATATATACAGAGGGTTTATTGGGCAAATTCCAGACCAATTAAGTATTTAAATTATTTGTTTACAATTGAAAATAATAAGGAAAATAATCATTTAGTTGACATCTGCTGAGAAACAGAGTTCGTTTCGATACAAAAGCAGAACATCTGCCAAAGTGTCAGTACACACAGATAATTAATATTGCATTGACAACAAAGGGGGAAAAGATATTTACTCGATTAATATTAAAGAATATTTAAATAAGAGCTATAAGATTTGGTTAAAACACCTTTATATTTAGTTAATTGCAAAATAATCTATTACTGACATTAGAATTGAAAAAGGATTAAAAGAACATCTGCAAAAATATAATTACTCAAAACAGAAACGAATCTTCGATGGCAAGTGGGAATGGTATAATAGGAAATGTCAGAATTCTTTTACAATTACAAAGATTTTCTTGCAAAAATACTCTGGTAAAAGTATATTTTATTGACACCCTACTAGAACTGGAATAGGAAACAACAGAAGGTTAGTCAACAGTCACGGACGAAAAACAGCTTTAAGATCCAGTCGAAACAAAAGCAAAACATCTGCCGAATTGCTATCACTCAAATCGTATCGTATATGTAATAGCATCTCTAGAAGAGGACTAAGCTTCATTCTTGCAGGCAATTTTACAAGATTAATCACGATTTACTTTACCTAGTCAGTGCCTGATCTAACATAACCCGGGCCTAGGGCTCCCAAATTTTAGTTTCTATTATTCTAAATGCTGTAAACCACCAAAATTTCAGTAAAATTTAAAATTTTCTGAGACTCCTAGCTTGACTTTGACTCACGAATTGGACAAGAATAGGTACGCACGAGTAATTAATAACCCTTTGAGGTTTAATAACTTTTTTAGGTACTGACACGTAATGGATTAGCAAAACATCTGCTTTGCTATAAAATAGAATAGCTTCCAAAGGAAGGCCTTACCAGACAAATTCAGGATTAATATATACGGCGATATAAATATTGAATAAATTAATCCTTTATATTTACTAAATAGTAGGACACTGCATAATATTTTAGAAATGTTCGAAAAGAAACGGCTTAAAAAATATAGGGTCAACAGTCATAAGCCGAAACACCTGCCAAAATGGAACAGAATATGAAAATAATCACCAGAGGCAGAACCAGATTTGTTTGTAAAGGATGAGGTTACAAGACAAATTAAGAATGTTATTTCATATTTAAAGATTCGATTGGTATGAATTTTTGTTTACATTTGTTTATAAAGAAAATTCTATTACAAAAATATGTAATTGAAAAGACTTCGTGTTATTGTAAAGCATTTTTGAAAGATATTTTCACAATTGTAGGCGTAAATGAGCGATAAAGTGCGAAATAATTTAAAAGGTCTTTTCTGTGCTGTTGCATTAGAAAGTTTCAGAAAAGAATTATTCAAATTTGTATCTTCAAATAATGCATTTAGTCTCTAATGTAAAACCTATTCTGCTAACTAATTGTTGAATTGCATAAATACTCAGAATACGGTTATACTATTTTCAATCTTTATTCAGCATTATTAAGATTTTAATATTTCACAAAAAATAAATAAATAAACAGTCCAAAATCCTAAAAGTAGCCTTATAACTAGGACAATAAAAGCTGTTTTTAAAATCAGGATTCTAATGTAAAACCGGATTATAAAACACCAGTTAGTATTTAACAGTTCTAGTAGTAACTTAAAAATGAGCAAGTAATAACTTTATCAGTTTGGTAAAAAGAAGAATTAAAATGGATATAGAGCAACACCATAAAGATATCGTTCAATTGAAAACAGCTGACCCGGTGAATAACAAGTAAAAAGTTATATATTTGTTGCAAATAAGTGACACTATCAAACGCATAATGTAACAAGGTCAAGAGGTGTAAGATTCAGTTCACGTGCTAAAAACGATTGTTTATTCAAATTACCTTTTATGAATATTAAAGTGTTTGCAGAGAAGTCTATAGCAATCCAGTATGGTTCCTTTCACTGTGTTGCTAATTTTTGGAATCACGCAAACAATTTATAAAGATACAAATGGCTGGCATAATTTTTACGTATTTGTCGTTTGTGTATTTAGAGTAAGCAAATCTTTAAATAGGTACAAAAAAAATGAATATTTTTGTCTAAAAATATATTGGTTTAAACAGAGAATCATATGTTATGAAGGAAAGGTATTAAAATGTATTTTAGAACTGCATGCAGCTTTTAAATTAAAAGCACTTTGGCAATCAATTTTCAAAGTGAACATCACGCAGTTTTTTTTAAATTAAAAACCCTAAAAGTTAATTTGGTAATACGCTATTAATATTTAATATCATAATGACAGTCTGTCTTTTAATAATACCTTTATGGACTACAAAACTGAAACTAATGGCACTCCATTTCACATAATTAATCACATTTTTTTGTACAAAAAAGCCTCGAAGGTGACAACGCCCTAGATGCTCCCCCCAAAGCACGCAGACCCCTTTAAACAAATCGTCTTCGAACCTCAAATAATTAAAAAAGTTCATTAAATAACCAAAATTATGCAAAAAATCCCCCACCAGAAACGCCCATCTAAAACACATGCTGGATACAAAAGCAGGGAGGGAGAAACTCCCATGAGTTCCCCCATAGGGAAATGGGCGGAGCTTAAAGGATTCTATTTTTAGAACTCCCCAAGTTCTATTCGCCTAGGGGCGGGGCTTTCTCACTTCCACCCACCCACTCAAACTTTATCCCCATTTCATGGGGGTAAAATATAGCGCCCACTATTGGCATCAATAAAGTCGTAATTTTTGCAATTTATTTAGTCAAACATTTTACGTTATTTTTCCATTTTTGTTACCATTTTTTTATTCGTTTTGTTTCACAGCATATTTATTTTGCTGTCAAGTTTAATTTCGAATTTTAAAGGGGCTTAATTTTACACGAAAAAGGTAAGTTATTAAAAACAATGGTTAACAGCCCTGATATATTTCCTTCAGAAAAAAACGTATAATACAAGAAAATCATAAATTAGTGTAATTAAAAAGTGTTTTTACTGCATTCGAATACAATTTATTTCAAGCTATAGAAATTGAAACCGAGAACAGTTGTTTGGCATAATTTAGAACATATATATTTGTATAATTTCTTTTAATAAAAATATAAGTATGACCCTTTTATGAATGCAATAATCAAATTATACCAAAAAAATCACTATAACGCCAAAAATAATTGCACCATGCAAAAGCAAGTAAAACATCAATCCCTAACGCTGCTTCTAACGAACTGCTTTAGTGGAATTTATGCCTAAGCGTTATGAAACAATGTAAAAAGGCATTCAGTCATCTTTGACCAAAGGCGTAAAGCGCATGCACTAAAAATTCAGCGGGAGCACTGAATTTGCCAAGTCACGAATAGGCAAAAATGGTTATTAGCGCCGAAACAGGTGGTCAGGTTTCTGAAATAAGACGTCTTTCAATTTCAACGGCCTGTCTAATTCAATCTATGAAAAGGGTTAATTGATGGCATTGAGTTTTATGATAACATGTGTTGGGAGTTTCATCGTTTTCGTTTGGCTATTTTATGATGTTTAATTTCAGGTATTTAAATATCGGACATTTCGAAACCAGTAAAATGCACTGGCCTGGAAATGCCAGGTAATGGGCAAAAATGTATGGTTGTTTCCACTGCATAATTTTAAAATTAAATTTATTTCAAACAACTTAGTTGTTTAAAAAATGAATTCGTTTTATTTTTGGGGATATGGTCTTAAATACATTTCTAAATGAAAAATAGTACATTATGAATAAAAATTTAATATTCATAAATTTTTTTAATGTAAGGTTATTGGAAGAAAGACTGATGTACAAAATACAGAAAAATCCGGGTCTAACGCTCGAGAGGGAAAAGACTGTAGGTCAAATTGAAGTAAATTTCGGATCGTTCACATGGAAATAATATATTTCATAAGAAAGTACTGCGGAAGTTTCTAGTAAACAAGACATCTTGTTTTTTAAATTTTACTCACACTATTGCAAATGATATGTTTTAAAAAGTGATTAATATTGAAGAGAGGGAAAATATCACGTGAAAAAATAATTCCGAAAAGTGGGAACCCTTTAAATAATTCTATTTAAATGGTTTTTCTATCTACAACAATTTCTAACCAATTTCAATGAGCAATGAAATAGTACATATTACATAATCGTTTAGAAGAACAAAAGCAAGTAAGAGTGGATCGAACATTTTTGCATTATAGTTTTCCTACAATTTATTATACAATAATTAGAAACCTATACAATGATTGGTACCTTTAAGGTTCTTTTATATAATGTATAGATATACCAATACATTAAAGTATTGAAGATTATGGTAAATTTCTGAGAAAAGTATTGGATTTAATGAAGCTAATATTGCGAATGTATAGTATAAATATTTTTTCGAGTAGTCATTTTTATCTTCTCAATTTTATCCCACTAACAAAAAAAACACAAATTGGGATTTATTGCAATAGCTTAATATGTCAGAAAACTGTTTAATCTTTAAGTATATATAATAATATATATATATAATATATATTATATATATATATATATATATATATATATATATATATATATATATTATATATATATATATATATATATATATAATATATTATATATATATATATATATATATATATAATCTCTTAAAACACCAAGTTTTTTAATAAATACTTAAACTAATTTTCAAATTGAGCATTAACTTTTTATAATACCAACCTATATGAATACATTGAATGTTACGAATCTAAAACTAAAAGTTTCAATAAAATCTTTTCTGCATTAATTTTCACCGAAACTTAATTTTAAAACTCGTAAACATATTAAACACTCAAAATGATATGAATGAATACAGGATTAGTCTTAAAACTTTCATTAAACTGTATGCTGCATAATATTCTTTTCCTAATTAATTATACACTAAAGCTATTTTAAGAAAACTTTATTAGTGTAATTAATAACCACAGTTTCCGTAGTGTAATAGTTAAATACAAAAAGAAAAAAACATAAACGCTCTAAATTAGTCGGGTTTAATTAGACGATTGAAAGCAAGAACGTATAGGGAACTTCCAACTCAAAGTTTGATTACCAAAACTAAAAACATACGTCTTGTAAGCATAAAAAAAACGTCTTATTAGGGTGTAAAATTTAATATCCTATGGGCTTATAAATAAATCATTGTGCTTTGTTAGGTCCGTCGCGACCTAAAAAGAAAATTATTATTTGGCGAGTTAATTTTTGTCGCCTTTATGATGATAAAATCAATAATGACATCATAAAAATTTGGTTCTTGACATAAATCACTTTTAATGGATAAAATAGCTAATCCTCTTAATCTCTCTTGGTGCTTGCCTCGCGATCATAAACATATTTTTTTTCACCTAGTCGGCTCCTTTAAAACTTCTCGCACCAGTGGTTTTAATAAATATTTTTGGTGATATTGTTAATCGCTCAATATAAGATACCGGGGTAAGATATTTCAACGATATATAATTTTCTTATTTTTTCTCAAAAAACTTTTAATTAGCACGATGAATAAGAAACTTAATGCCTCAGTTGGTTTTATGTATGATCAGGGGATAGTTTTAACGATTTGAAATAAGACGGTGAGCAAAAAAACATTATATAGTATTTAGTAGCTATGAAAATTTGATTGGGTTTAAGAAAAAAATGGTTAAGGGCAATATATTTTGAAGTGTTAAAAACCAATTAGTGGCATGATCTTTATATCGCTTATAAATAGTTGTTGAATTGGAAAAGTAGATAATATAATAAATGATTAAAAATGATAGTGCTAATAATTAAATTTACCGGTTAGATAATTCAAAATTAACTTTTTAAACCATACAATATTATTGTGCATTAAAAGAAATTTATTTTAACTTATTATATATTGACCTAACAATTTGAAATTGGAATATTCTTTCGAATAACGAAAAACAATACAAAAAAATAGTTGTTATTAAAATAAATTTTAATTAAAAATATTATTCTTTAAATTTAGTTATTATTATTAACGAAGTAGTAAGTCACGAAGAAATTCAATTTATGAAAAATCAGAAGCGCATTTTGAGTATTGATGCAATCTTTTCACTAAAAGAAATTTATGTTTTGGAGATTATTCTTCGAGAAATAAATACCGTTTCCCATTAAATTCCCAAAGTAAAACTATGAAACATATATAGTTTCATTTCCTACATATTTAAAAGTTACTTTGCTAATATCCTGCTGTAAAATAATTTTATTTCCCCATAAAGGCGTAGAAAAGTCGATCTTTTTTACTCTTACTTTGTAAGAAAAAAAGGTAAAAGCATGAAACAACGTTTAGTTTAGTCCGTGTAATTTCTGAAGTCAGTTCAGGTTTAAAAAAAAAGGTCTGCCTCCCAATACCAATATGGTTACAACGGAGAATGAGCAATCAGGTTAGCGTGAGACAACTCTTTGCCATGAAGGTAATACTTGAGTTGCGAGACCTTGAAGAACTAAAGAAACTTTACGGACTATAGTACAATATTTACCTATTTAAAATACCCCCATTCGACTACGGCTACATTTTGTGGTGGTAATATCTAAAGAAAATCTGCTTTAAATCGGGTACAGTTAAATACATAGTTCTGTTCTCACTGTGATGTCGCGTTAATGACGACCAGGGAAAGGACAAGTGTGACCTTGAGACGTGTTTTATTCAAACAAGGCTCGTGTACTGTCTGTCTGCTATTGGAAGTCCCGAAGTGCAACATAAACAATGCACAAATATGCAACAAACATGAAAAACGGCACTAAGCAATTAACCAAAATGGTTCAAAGCATAAAATTCACAATTAAAAATGGATATATGTTTATATTTCGACAAACGACGTATGTTTACAAATTAGACCTCCAAACAAACAGACAGATAGCAGGTCCACACTTTCAATGACAAAGAATCATTCCACTTACAGGCGGCAGCGACTGGGAATACATCTGCTGCAGCTGACTGTGGGTGGGCGGAGGGGGCTGCTGCTGCTGCAACTGCTGTTGTTGCTGCTGCTGCTGCGCCGACGACTGCTGCGACGCCTGCGACGTGGCCGCAGCGTGCTGCTGCTGCGACTGGTGGTGCTGCTGCTGTTGGTGTTGCTGGTGCTGCTGCAGGTGCTGCGCGTGTTGCTGCTGCTGGTGCTGGTGGTGCAGCTGCTGCAGCTGCGAGGGTGACGTCACATCCTTGGCGGCGGAAGAGGCGCCGTGGGGGGACGGGGACGAGTGGGCGTTGTTGGTGAGCATGGGCGGGGGGATGGGAGGGCTGGGCCGCATGGGGATGGGGGGCTGCGCCCCGGACCCCATGCTGCCCCCGCGGCCGGTGCCCATGCCCCCCATGTGGTGGTTGGGGTGGCTCGGGGGCAGGGCCGGCACGAGGGGGGTCTGGAACATACCTGTGGGGGAGAGAGATACAGACATGTTAGTAAAGTAGAAGAAAGATGACAATCAAACTAATTTTTCCCTTTCTAGTAATTCTATTAGAAGATTTAAAAAAGTCTCCAAAAGTACAATGCAGCAGTCTTCGCCAAAAACTCGTATAGTTCATGGTAAGACAAAACTATTTTGCCATGGTCTTATGACGCCGAGCTATCAAGTAGTAGTCAGAGAAATATCATTTAGTTTAAGCACAGTTATATGCGACCTTAAGCACAGTTTGCCATAAGCTAATAACAGGATTTTTGCACAAAAAAAAAATTAAGCAATTGTAGAAAAGACAATGACCGGCATTGATGTAAACCAGCTTGTTTGAATGTTAAGTAATATATTTTAATATTCTTAAGTATAGATTTTCAATAAAAGAAAAGATAATCAACCAATCAAGGATTTCTAATTAGTTAAACTTTATTAACAACCTATAGTTTTCTGGTTGTTACTTCAAAACAAAAATCTACTGATTCAACATGAAGATCTACCCTAAAACATAATATTTTCAAAAATATTTCCAAAAATACCTCACATGGTGTTAGCCGAAGTTAACGTAACACCACAAACTACCCATATAAAAAAACGCAATATTTGTAGAAGCACGCTATAACAAAATAGTAACTCCCTTTTCCCCTATGGCGTGGGTGGGAAACTTGTCAAAAATCCCCATCGATGACTCACAAGACCCGCCCCCTCAGCCCTGTCCAATGGAATGCGTGTTGGGGGGATGATTGACGGGTCGACACGCCCATTTTTTGTTACATGTCAGCGTTTTACGAGTGATTGTCATTGTTGAGGATTCGAAACCTAATTTTGGATTATTGTTTACATTTGGAAACAATTGTTCACATGGGGGTTTGCAGTTGCGCAATAAGAGAAGTCGTGGGAAAAGCTAGATTTTTTTTTTTTTTTGGGGGGGGGGGGGGGAATAGTTAAAATGTGTCGTATGTTCTGTTGCGAATTTTTGTTTTGTTTCATTTTATAAATTATTAAACTAGTTTTCATAAATGTTTCTATTTCCTTAATTTCAGAAAGTGAAAGGATATAATTGCAATCTAAAACTAAAGTAAAGTTGGGGACAATTTTCCTCTTTATTACAATTTTTTTCCTAGAGAGAGAAATATTTTGTTTTATAAACCAAATTTATTGTTCATAACCACATAAACAAACGTTGAACGCGTGAAACACTTATTCTAAATGGCGCGCATTAGAATTTAAAAAGATGATTAGATAACCTTAATAATGCTGAAAATTTAATGACTGAATTCACATCATATATGTCACGAATTTTTTAAAAGAAATCAATGAAAAACGATTCAAGCATAAATGCATATTAAGTTGTAAAAAGTGAATTGCTAATGCAACATATACTGAAAGTCGTGTTTTTACAGGAAAAAACGAAGGGTTCCGAAATACTATGTTATTTATCATAATTGTTAACGCGAAGCTGTTTTACAACAAATGTTTGAAATTAACCCAGTCACCCAGACACGATAGACACAATATACTGAAGATAATAAACTTCGAGACGGCTGAACCCGATCTTTACCTTAAGTCAACGTTCTCCAACTGGATTTTCAGCCCGTTAACAAACCTTTAATGTTGTTCGTTTCTTCGTAAAAACGAAAAACTTTTGAATCACAGCATTTTTTTACAAAAATTTAAGAATAACAGTATTTCTAATATTTTTCTGTAAATGACAATTTTCAGTGCACTTTGGGTTGCTGACCCACTCTTGCAGAGCTTTCTGCAGCCTCCGTACGTGCAGCGGTTTGCTTGCCATGCCTACTAAAGCCATTATTTCCAGGAATTCTTCCTCACCAGCCTCACACAGTTGTTGTACATCATCTCCTCCTGTAAACAATAGAGAATCTGCTTATTTCGAACACGTATAGAACTCGACCATCATAAACATATAATGCTCTAAAGAATACAGAACTGTAAAATCATAACAATATAAAGCTGTAGAAGCATAGAAGTCTGAAATCGTAAATTAACGGGGCTGTAAGGAGTATAGAACTTTAAAATCGTAAGAGTGTAGAGGTGTAAAATTATAACCATGAAGAGTTGCTGTAAACTGATTATACAAATGTGTAGTTTATTTATTACTTAATCGATCGTGTATTCCTCTATTTGGAAATGGAATCTTCCAAATGTTTAAGGACATGGAAAAATCTGAAATGCTTTTATAAAAATGTCTTATTTTGTAAAGAAAATGTCAAAGAAAGAGAAATTCCAAGTAGTAAAAATTTGGCAATGATATCATTTAATTTAATGCTATAAAACATCAGGCTTATTTATGTAAAATATCAAAAGTGAAACTAAAGGAAATTTGTCATAGTTCTTAATATCGAATGCCTTTTCTATAAATAGTATTGATACACTATAGACAGGGACCTCTTTAGACTAATAAG
The DNA here is from genome assembly GCA_019343175.1 of Oedothorax gibbosus. Lineage (NCBI taxonomy): Eukaryota > Metazoa > Arthropoda > Arachnida > Araneae > Linyphiidae > Oedothorax > Oedothorax gibbosus. The sequence goes on from JAFNEN010000103.1 coordinate 122,303, forward strand.
TTATTACGTATACTAAATTAGTTTACGTTTTTAATTAATATAAGCTACCCTGTAATATTACGGCAAATTTCTGGCAGCAAAGTTGCCAGGAATTATGCATAAGGGCTACGGAAGAAATGTGTTGACAGAATTTTCCTGTTTTAACCTTGCCATAACAGAAAATATTCGTGCATAACAGATACTTTCTGTTAGGTAAAGGTACGTTAAAAATCAAAGGTGAACCTATGACCGGTATACGAACCCTCGCCCACGGCATAGTAGGCAGGCCCGTTGACCACTACACCACCGCGGCCACGGATGAAGCTTTTATATTTCAAATTTGTTTCGTAATCAAAAACAGGAGTGACAGATTTTTTCTGTTCGCAGAGAACATGTGTCTTTTGACAAATTGAGATGCACTTTTACAGTAAATTCCTGTGGTTTTAGGAAACAGAAATTTTGTGAAGGCAAATAACAAAAGTTTTCTGTTTTAAATTATTTTACAGTGTATAGACAAACGGGATAGTTTCAATTCTTGTTTCTTAGTTTCAATGATAAGTTCTAAGTTAGTAAAATAAAGCAAATAAAAAAGAATGGCTCAAGTAGCACACTGTTCTGTGTTGTGTCGTCTTGAATATCATAAGAAAAAAATGCCCGGAAAATATGAAGGTCTACTTAAAAAAGTTATCTATACTCCCAGTTAAAACTTAAAATATAAATAAAGGTAGCATACCCCATGATTTAAATTTAAAAAATTCAAATATTATTTTGTACAAAAAGAAAAATAACTATACAACAACAGCATTTTAAATCTTTTTCAAGTAATTTTTAATTCCTTTTTCCACTCTTGTGCATAAAAAATATATTATTAGAAATAAAATCAAGATTCCAATGAAATGAGTACGAATGTACAACAAATTCGCTGATGTTTGAAGAGTTAGAATCACTATAAATATAGTTATGCGTATAACTATATGTACTCCAAACCAACATGTACTCCAAACATTAATATTCAACTAGTGAATTACAAACCAGTTAGCTCAAGGCTGAAATAAGCAGTTTTCTTTATTTTTAAATAGTTACTTAAAAATTTCATTCTATGAGTTAATAGAATTAGAAATTAAATTAAGAAAACAAAAATTTTCGCTACCACTGTATTTTAACGAAATAAATAGAAAACATCTGTAATCTAGGATTTCAACATTTGATGTTTTAAATTAGCTCGAGGTCAAATGAAACGGAAATTTCATCAAAGATATCATAATGACATGTTTGATAAATGCATTTTTGTGTTCAAACTTGCGAAATATTTTATAAAACATATTTGATTGCTTAGATTTCGAAAAACCCGTAATTCACACATAAACTTTTGAAACAGGATGCAAGTTTAATAGTCAACATTTAACGTGATTACATAATGTGTTTTGAAAAACTTCAAGTTAAAAATGAAGTTTTGATTAAAAAGTTGGTTTTGATTACACGATCAGTTTTAAGACTTCAAAAAAGGTGGCCGAATGCTAAACAGAGGTTATTGAATTTAAACAAAAAAAATTTAAAAACAACGCCAAAGCCAAAAATGAATGACACTCGAAAAGTCAGAAAACCAGATAATAATTTTCAAAACACTGGTTTTGAGCCGGGTTTCACAGACAAGCAAACACGTTTTAATTCAAAAACTGTTTTACGGCAAGTATACGTTGTTGAAATTCGTGATAACACTTATTTCCAAAAAATGATTTTTAAAAAATGCCATTATAATTTAAAACGTGAGATTTTTCGAAATTCAATTTATTGTCCGAAATTTCTTTGATTGTTAACTTTGAAGTAATTCCTAACGTATAATTGATTTTAAAAGAGGTAAATAGACGGTTTCCTTAGATGCAAAAAATACCCCAATAATTTTCCCCATACGCATTTCATTCAAATTGTGGTCATCACCGAAGGAAAAGAATGGAGTAATTCAGACACTATAGTAAATAAAATCCCGAAAATAAATTGCTTCCAAATAAAATACAGTAATTTATTTTCTGTATTTGGGTTAGAGCACGCTTGACAAAAAAAAGTTTTCCTTAAGACGGTTATGATACGACAGGTAATTTCCAGGGATGTATCCGCCTTTACACAAGCTTTTAATGTATTGGAAAACTGGAAATAAATATTTCAAGTAATAACCCAGAAGTGAATAGAGAAAAAATTCGATCAATATAAAAAAAAAATTTGGATGGTTTTAATTGAAGTTTAGATTGAAAATATCTGTAAAAAGAGAACTATTGATCAGAATGATGTGAACTTTGAAAATAACATGTTAAGAGAAATGAAATTTTATTTCGTAAAGAATTTTTTGAAAGCTATGAAATAAGGTAAAAAAATATACACGGACAAAAAGGTTGAAACTTTAATATAGGACATACCGCTGTTATGATCAGATATTGAAGCAGTATATGCGTGTACAATTTTTGGATTTTCGTTATATCATTGTTCTATTGATCTTGGCATTTTTTTTTTTTTTACAGTAGGTCTTATCATTTTACAGCCTTTTTAAATCGAAACTTTAATTAGCTTGTAAAATGAAATGCTACACTCTTAAAACAAACGAGCGGTTTTAACTCGGTCTGAGTTAATTTCCACTCCTTTCCGTGCCGAAAATGCACTTCTATAGGATTGAATTTCACTCTTTTTCGGAGTGGGTAAAAGAAATAAAAGAAAACAATCTGCGTCCTTCAGTCTTAAAACGAGCGGTTTTAACTCAGTCTGAGTTAATTTCCACTCCTTTCCGGTGCCGAAAATGCACTTCCCCTATAGGAGTGAATTTCACTCTTTTGTTTTAAGAGTGTACAAGAAACTGTGAGGCAAAGCTGAATTATAATGAATTTGATATTTAACTTTAAGATGAATAAATGCGCAGTTATTATTAATGTCGTCCTCAAAACTTGCATCGACTTCTCTACAACGACTATAAAATGAGTATTTGGATATTTTTCTAACCTTCATTATTTAGCAGACTATATATTTCTAACTTCATTATTTAGTTTTACCAAATAACGACAATTTTTCTAACAGTATAACATAAGGGATAAAAAAAATAAAAAAAACAAGTCGCATATTAAAAGTTCTCAACCCTTTTATAAATAAAAAATACACGTGCAAAAATAATTGTGAAAAAAGCTTTAAAAATATAACAAAGCCTGCACCATAACAGCCTTACATGAACCCATTTCAACCTCTCCTAAAAATTCACCATTGATGAAAAATCTCCCTAAACTTACATAAAAAACTTGCCTATAAGAAAGTAACCCCTTCGAAGAAAGTTCCCAAACCTTTAGAGTTTAAAGTTCGATCACTTTTCCCGCTCAATCAGTTCAGAGACCTCTCACCCCTTTTTTATGCAAAGTTTTTTATGCACCAACTTCCGGAGGCACACCTTGGGAAAAAAGAACAGGTCCAAACCCTTTTCTTTAGCCCCTGCATGGGAACGCAATCCTAGGTGCAATCCTTTGAAAAAGGGGACTTTCAACCCTTCGTAGGGTGCAGAAAAAAATCACAAAGGGCCTTAACCTGGGAATACGTGGGACCTGAAGCTTCCACCAAGGTAGGCTTTTTCAAGTTCCCCCGTCGAGCACTGCTTTGATGAAAAAGTCAAAGACATCGAGGGAATGCTATGGGCGATTCGGTAGTTGAATCAATTAGATTGAGCGCTTTGGTTTAATAACAGCAGATGGGTTACGTCAAAACTAGTGCTATAAAATAGTTATTGGCTAAGATTTGGCAATAGATATTTGGGAACAAAGTTCCGTAATATTAGGTAGGGGACTATCTCCAGGATAACTTTGTTATTGCTTTATGAAGTTGACATTCCTATAAAATGCTTTAAAAGTCAAGGAGCAAGAAAAATTTATGAATGTTTAGATAGTAAAATTAAGCGTTTTTTGTTATAGTAAAAAAAATGATTGGAATAATTAACACGAGATTATAACTAGACCTTAGAAACATTTGAAAGAAAAATATGAGAAGCATTTTACTAAATACTAAAATTGAACTATAGGTGAACAAAGCTAATTTCAGGTCTGGTTCTGAGTCGATAAGAATGACAAAAACCATTTATAATTTTGACAAATAAAACGTTAAAATTTGAAAGAGACTCAAATGGATAATATTGAATTAACATTATTTTAGGTGCGATACCACGTTTTAATAATATTTAGATCCACTTTTCATGTTTATTGATCAGATTCTGATATAGATAGCACCTAAAAACTTGTATGAAGAATCAATACAACAGAAAATTTCTTGCTTAAAAAAACAATCTCCAAACAGAAGACGATTTTATACTTAAAAAAATAATTTTATTTATAGAAAATTAGTTTTCGTCGCAAAAAACGATCACATTTTCGGCCCTGCAATCAGAAACCGCAATCTCAAATCAGCGCTCTAACCGCACTAACAAACCCAAAACATCTCTCACCCCAACAAGTGGCGAAATGACTGACAGCCACACTCTTTCAATTGCCACTGACCCACAGCATTGTAAATATGTCGTGACTGTGTATTTAGGTTAATGAATTGTCGCAATTATTTGCAAAGCCAGGTTCTTGCCATCCGATCCATCATATGCGACGTCTTTTAACGTGCAGCCAAAGATAACGCTTAACAATTAGTCGATGAGGCGCACCAGAACAATAGTCGGAATAAATATTCAGGAAGCTCTTCAAGTGGTTGCGATGACAAAAGAGCGCGAAAAAGATACTTTATGGCTCATTGTATCAGTTTACGGTCTTCTTTTGATTCCACGTGGTTAAGGTGTGGGTTGTTATATTTTTGGGAATTATTAACAGCGATTTGGGTAAAATGGTGTAGGTCATGCATTCGTTCATATTTGTAGGTTTTATATGATTTTATAATGTATCATTGATTGTATTTATATTCTGTAAATCAGTCGATGAAGATCACCAAACCAACGAGGAATTAAATAATCAGGTAGTTTCTAACATGCTGTGATACAAAAGCTGGTATGGAGTTTCCGTGTTAATTATGCTGTAATATTTTGGGTGAAGGAAAAATGTATTTGGGTTTGGTAAAAATATTAAAGTCATGCATTTGATATCATATTGATCATCTTTTTTTAATATATCTTGCATATTCTGTTTTTTTAATTATAATTTAAAATAAAACAATAGAGTAATGAATGATTATTTGTTTAATAAAAAGCTATAGATGTTACAATAAACATGACAAAAATCATAGCCGTAGCTGTTGAATTATATTTCTTTATGGGGTTTTAGTATTTTTTTTACTTATGTTACTTAGATGCAACAAACTGCAAGATGAAGATTTTTAATTTTTTTAAGGAGTAACATCTTTCTGCTCAAATTACGCAATGCAAGCTTAACATTTGCATGAATAAGTTTCATTAAAATGAATAAACTGGTTCAAAGATTTTAATTCAAGGTTATTCGCAAAACAGACAAACTAAACCAGTCATACTGACGTTTTTACCCTTTACCTTGAACTTCTAGTATAGTTTTTCTGGCTACTTTGGGGACCCACTAAAATAAATAATAAACACTAATAAATCCTAATAAAAAAAAAACTAACCTAAAAACACTAATAAATCCCCTAGCAACCTTTCACCACCCCTAGGCAGTCGTGTCCAAGCACAGCCTATTTCTATCTCGTAAAAAAATCAAAATCTTATTTTGCATGCATACTTGGAGATCCTGGCTGTCGGCCAATCTGCTAATAAGAGGATGTGAATAACACATGTTAGCGGCGACACATTTATTTTTTTATACCCGTCGCGTCACCATCGCTGTATGTATGCAAAACAAGCAAAAAACTCAGACAATTTTTTTGAATTCTCGTTTTTTGACCCCGCTGAGACGAAGAGGACTGCTCTATTTTCGGCACTTACCCCAGTGAGCTCTCGTCCGAGTTCTTCGCCATGTTTTGAAAAGGGTTTTTACTTTTGAAAAAAATTCAGGACCAACTCCAGGAATGGTTAAAAATGTTCTATATAGTATATCAAGACATGTTTAAACATTTAGTATCAATTTAAATGTCTAGATATTTCCCACCAGTTTCCATTAATGTCTAAACATTTTAGGGTTGCTACAGGTTTTGGAAAAAAATTCAGGACCAACTCCAGGAAAAATGTTCTATAGGGTTAATCAAGAAATGTTTAAACATTTAGTATCAATTTAAATGTCTAGATATTTCCCACCAGTTTCCATTAATGTCTAAACATTTTAGGGTTTCTACAGGTTTTGGAAAAAAAATTCAGGACCAACTCCAGGAATGGTTAAAAATGTTCTATAGGGTAATCAAGTAATGTTTAAACATTTTCCATTAATACGCCATGAATATCTAGATATTTCCAACCAGTTTCCATTAATGTCTAAAAATTTTTTGTTCTTTGCCATGTTTTATAACGGGTTTCTACAGATTTTGCAAAATAAAAATTTCAGGACCAACTCCAGGATTGGTTAAAATGTATTATGAGGATTTTCAAATATAGTTAAAAAAAAATTCTGTAAATGCGCCATGAATGTCAACATATTTCCCATCAGTATTCTATTAATGTCTAAACATTTTATAAGATGTATCAAAACAAAATAACCATGCCCCATTATTTGTCAAAACAACTAGTACATGGTTTTAGAACAAGAAAATATTGATTAAAAATGAAGTAATATTCGTTTACATTAATAATTATACATAATGTAACAATCTACTAGTATATATTAAAAAAAAGTTTTAACTATGAAAAAATATTTCAATTTGGTTATTTTTAGGGCTCAAACGTATACTTCCTAAGCGTCTCGAAGAATTTGGTTGCATTGATTTAAGATTTCCCGGCCATGGAAAAAGATAAATCTATTTTCAGGAGTTCTTCAGTATTTCCAGGGGGCGTGAAAAGCAGTAAAAAATAAGAACTAAAAAAAGTATAATCGCTATTTACACATCTCTATTATAACTATTAACGCCAGTGTCATTACCTCTAGATCAATACCTTTAAATATTATCAGGCTCGAATTAGCATTTTGAACCATTTTAAAGGCGACGTAAACTGAATACCCAAAGTAATGTATCCACTTAAAACCCTCGTATTCTTCATTCGCATTCCAAATGCTACCTCATTATTTCCTCTCGTTTTAAGATCTACCTTTAAAAAAGGCCAATGTTCTATAGTACATCATTGAACATTAGCCCGTTTTCTGCAAAATTAATCCTTGGATAGATTCCTTAGAATGGATGCTAGAAAAAGGGCCAATTTCTTATTCTTCAACACTGAATATTGGTCTTTTTTTCTGCTAAAGGACAAAATAAATTATTGGCCCTGTGAGATGGATTCCTTCCTGTGGTAACCCGAGAATATAAAATTATGATTGTTTATTCTTCTGGATCAAAAAAGTTCGTATTGGATCATATTCTAGAGATCACTTTGGGGAAAAAAACTAACTATAATAGTCGAATGTTTTGAGAAAGAACTAGAGAAACGGCTAGTTAATGTCCGTGAACCTATGAGGCATGGTGCACGCTCTTTGCACTAATCGTAGCAGTTAATGCGTGATTAGCTGGTTAAATTAATCGTTTATTCATCCCTTAGAGGCGACACTGAGGAATTTTTATTGCTGTTAAGTTCATTAGCGACAAGCAGATTTTTTTTTATGTTACTAAACAAAATCGTTGAATTATTTCGAAAATATAACGAAACACAATTGAAAACCAGCTGCCATGTGGATATAACTAAAAAGTAACCCAACTTAAATTAAATGTTTAAATATTATGAATATCGACTTATTATATAGATAACGTAATTAGACAAAGCTTTATAATATTGTAATGTTTATAGCAGTTATAGTTCCTTGACACAGTACTTTAATTCATACCCAAAACTGCTAACCTGTATGTAAACAGTTGCTTATAAAATTTTAATATAATAACAAATGGAGTTAACCATTATTTTCTTTTAAAACCTATTTTATAAGAAAATGGAAAAATACATTAATAATGTTTCTACAATAGGTAAATTTCCTTGCGTTTATAACTTAAGATGGTAAGTTAAATAAAATTTCTTTATCATACAAATAGTTTTACTTACACGAAAATAAGCATTTACTTAAAATCCTACATTTAAATATTTAAGCTCCTTTAAATAACAACAAACTGCTATATAATTAGTATTTACTAAATTCTAATACTAATATATTAATTTAGTTCAATTACCAATATTTAAATATTTCAAAAACTGTCACTATCTTTTGCGATTTGAAAGGTAACGTTTCATAACCTAATGAGTTATAACATCAGTCTTGTGACATTCTGTTGCAGAAAAATCTTAAGCCTCTTAAACTTTGACTTTATAATACGAGACATAATCTAATTTGAAACACTGCAACGTCAAAACTACTTTAGGTAATATGTGGCCGGGGAGAGAAGGACTATATACTAGAAAATAGCCTCGTAAAGAGCGTAAGAAAAATACAAAGAATGTATAGCAATTTCTGTTACATCTCTAGACTATTTTGAATATAATTTTTTTAAAAGGACCAGAAAGAGTGTTACTATTAAATATGCTTTCACTCCATCTAATAAAGTAATTTCTTTGTGTTACATGTTCGAAAAATGTGAAATAAGTTTTTTATTGCTAGCAAAAGAAATTGAGAAAACGTGTTTTTACTAAGAAGCGCCCAGCTTATTATAAAAAGTTATATTTGAATAAGTTTTAGACGTGTTTAATATTTTATTACTTTTAGAAATAATAAGATAATTTTTTCCAACGTTACATTTACACAATTATTGCATTTTACTTAAGTAATATTTAAAGAATAAAATTTTGGTAAAAAAAATCAGACAATCGGTTTGTGCTCAAATGTGTTCAAGTCATTAAAATTAAAAATATACTCTCAAATACTTGACCGAAAAACAGAATTAGTAGTTTTGTTTGCATAAAAATCGATTTATATTGTGAATAAATAAAACTGATAAAGAAGTGAAATTATTGATAATTCTTAAATTCAAAATGTCAGAATTGCAGAAGATCACTCGTACAAGATAATTAGTGATAGTTTTCGTAAAGATTAAAAGTAGGAAAAAAAAGAAATTAAAAGGAAAATGTGTTGATATAATGAATAGTTGTTCTGATACTCAATTAACAAGATAAATAATGAAGGAATAAGAAATATCAAAAATTCAAGTAAAAAACTAAGTCATATATATCATAAAACGTTTTATAAGACATACTTAACTTAATCGTGCCAATTTCGATTAATGTTACAGATACCATCATTAATTAGATGAAATTGATGATTGATGTAACTAAATCATAGCAAAAACACTTCGATGAAGTAAATACACTAAGCCATGATTATTTATAAAAATGGTACGGAATTGAGGTAAGACTGATATTATCTACAATATTATTTTTCAAAAATTTAAATTTTAATTTTATGATGTGATTAGAGAGTTTAAAAAAAGAGCGTTTAACGACATAACGTGCTTGAAAAATATGAAAAGCTTTATCAAAACTAATGCGCATGACATCATTAACTATTTAATAAGTTCGTGTTAATCTCTTGGAGAACATTATTAAAAGAATTGCTAAAAACAATGCTTATACATTCGGAAGAATGAGTAGCGTCATTCATTAATTTTCAGTTGTGAGGAGTTTTTAAATGCAAAATTAATCATATTATAAAGAAATATCCATTTAGTTCCGTTAATTGTGCTGTAAAAAAAGAGATCTAGAGCTTTTAAAATTAAAAGGAAAGACAATTTCGTTTCTTGAGCTTATAACTAAAGATTTTAAAAAGTAGTATTAAGGGAAAGTGTTAACAGATTAAAAAATGATCCACAAAACTTAAAACAGACGAATCGAAACACTTTTAATTATAATGAATTTTAGACGGCTTTGATTGATTTGAGTAAGATTAAACGAAGCACTAAACTTTTGAGTGCCTCGTTTGAGATCGATTTTTTGAAAATTATAATTCATTTTTTAAAACACACTCCATTTCTGAATTTGAAAGACTGAACAAGAAAAAAAATCGCTATTTCTAATTGTAAATGTTTGTTTGAAACCTCACAGCCTCAGAGAAAAACAAAGAGAAGTATAAAGAATGAGAAAACAATCAAATGGGTGTTGACTGATGAACGTGCAAATATATTTTTCGATATTTAATAAATAATGGGCGGTAAAATCGTATGAGTTTAAAAAAATTATAACGCATTTTTAAAAACTCAAGCTTATTTCTGAATTTGAATTTCGTACATAAAAAGTAAACTCGCTATTTCTAATTCTTTGAGAACCTTAAATGATATATAAGATGAGTATGAACAATAAGAGAAAATTGAAGTGTGGGTGCTTAAATAATAAATTAAGTATGTAAATATGTTTGGGTTAAACTAAATAATGTTACTTAAATAGTGTAAATTATGCGCGTTAAAGCTTTAGTATAGCTGTCTCTTGTTTTGAATGGCGAAACAATAAATGAATTACTTCTAGTTGTAAAAGCTTGTTTGCTACTACGCATTTGCGCGTGGGCCTCAACATTACGAGCCGTATATTGACTGCGATGGAGCTCTGAAATAGGCCACCGGAAATGTTGCCAAGTACCTTGAGTTTGTATGTAAACTAACCACATACATTTAGCATGCTTTTTGTGTTTAAATGTGCGCATATGATTAAAAGTTAAAAAAGTTGAAGAAGTTTACCTTGACAAATGAAGGTGTCGTAATATGCCAGCAGGTTGGCCCTCTGTAACACTCGATACAGTTGTAGTTCCGACTCATTCGTCGGCTGAGACGTCATGGCGACTGGAAAAAAAATAAACAACTATAAGTTACACAAATAAATTACTACATTATTTTTCAGATACTCATATTTCTACAAAGGTGCATACAATAATTTAGTTAGCAAAATAAACTTAATCCATTTTTCAAAATATTTCTTTAACCTTTATGTTCCTTTAACACAAAAGCATGTATTTTTTTTTATAGAAAAGAGCCAATTTCTTATTCTTCAACCACTGAAGATTCGTATTTTTTCTGTTAAGGCACAAAGTTAATCACTGGCCATGTGAGATGGATTCCTTCCTTTGGTAACCCGAGAATCTAAAATAAGGATTGTTTATTCATTAAGAAAAGTGCCAATTCCAAATTATGAAAAGTTATACTTTATTCGAAATAAAGCAATCTATAAGTTTAGATAATTTTTTCTCCCTACCTTACATATTAAATAAAATTTTGCCTTTAAGAGCAAATATCCTTTTATATGAAATATACAAGTAACCTAAATATTTTTATTCAACACATATAAAAAATCAGCTAAAAATTCATTTTGTATCTTGTCAAAGTATTGCTATCCATACAAGTAATAATAAATAATTAAGTGGAAGTAAATTGAATTAAAAGATATTTCACAAAATTAGAATTTTTTGTATTGTCAAAATAACTTCTTATCAGCTTCTTATTTTTTTCTAAAACAAGAGAAAAATTTCAGTCCTGTGATGAGCATTTTTGGTTAATTTTGAAATACAATAAAAGCATCTTTTGAATAGTTATTGGCTGGGCCTGAACGTTGCACAAGATTTATACTCGGTCATGTCGCCACAAATAAAAAACAATCGCTTTCAACAATAACAACCTCTAAAACCACGAAATTTCTTTTGACGAATTTTTTTCCCAAGACGCGAGAAATTTTCAGTCCTGTGATGGGCATTTTTGGTTAATTTGGATCCCGTGTTTAATAAGCAGACTACGTGAAAGAGGTCTAATTTGTGGATAGCGTGTACGAGCTCCGGCAGCTGTGCTTTTCTAAAAGATTCATTAAGTTTGCATTTTTCTTCCCCAGGAGCAGCCTTTGACAACTCTCACAAATGTGACAAGTCTTTCACGCCCGGCAGGCAATAAACCGAGAAATTCTGTTGTTTTTGCAAGGCCGTCTTAAAAATTTTTGTGCGTGATGACTGCCTTTAGCCCCAGGTTTTTGCAATTTTTAAAAAGGTCCCCAACTTTTTCTCTTTTGTTTTATTTTGTCGAAAAACTTAAAACTTGAGGTTCCGTTCGTAGTTAGTTCTTAGTAAGTGCTTCGGACGACCACTGAATAATTAGCGAGGGACGGAAGAATGGTATATAAATTATCTCGAGTTGGACTGTTAGAAAAAGCCTTTTTTGATATTTAAATAAAAGTGGACGCATTAGGAAACGGATACTCAATAACAGACTATTTTTTTAGCTGTTTTTATGACATATTTAACATTGAAAACTTTTATATGTGTTTTAAATATGAGTCTAACATTTAAATTTATTACGTCATAATTTTATATCTTAAGTCCCTCAAATTATATTTTTTAATATATTTCTAATAAATGTTTTTATTTTTTTTATTTTTAAGTACTTTTCCAGACCAATGAATGATGATTGGAAAAATACTTAGATTAATTTATTAACATTTTTTTTTGATAGTCTTAATGACAAAAAATAAACAACTGATATTATTATAACACATAAAAAAATATAGTCATTTAAATCTATATGTTTTATTTGAAGTTTTCCAAATTTTTTTAAGTCATAATTTATATTCAAATAAATACAAAAAATAAATTTTCGTTTTTAATTTTCTATATAACTTTTGCTTTAACTACCAATATTACACAATGTGTAGTTTTGGGGTAATAAGTTGAATTCCATTTTTAAGTTTGAAAGTTTTTTTAATTTAATTATAACGAAATCTGATATATGTATCAATTATAACATCATTTTTTAATGAATTGTTTATAAGTTGCTGCTAAATAATAAATATTTGTTTTTTTTTCTCTAAACCAAATACTTTAATCAGTGTCAAACAACTCAAAAACTTTATATAACTGTCCGAAATGAAACCTTCCATCAACGCATTTTGCCACACCATGGGTCCAAAGGGACTAAAAAATAATTCAAAACAACCGACACTATTAATGATAACCCCCGCCATGTGCAATCAAAACAAACCAATCAAATAACAGATAAAATCGAGAAAAAAAGTTCTAAAAAATATTCCGGAGGACATACCCTAAAATTACATTTGATTCTGTTCTTCCGATTAATCATGAACAAAAACGTAGTTCACGGCGTTTGTTCATATTTTACAGTAATTTGACAAAGTTATAGTTGAAATTTTTGACAAAAATTGTTTTATTTTTTTTAAGAAACATTTGATTTTTTGAAAATCTTTTAATTATGGCGTGGCCCTGTAACCCTTTTCTGATATCAAAATAAAATTTTAAGCAAAATCTTTAACGGAAGATTTTTGGGGAGTTTTTAACAATCTCATTGGAATATTTTTATTTCCTGAAAATGAAATTGTTATAAAGATATATTTATTTGTAGCTTTGTGATTTTATTTTTTATTTTTGAATTTTATGATTTCTTACATTGGAAATGATGTTAATATTTTTTTATGAAAATAAAAAATATCTCCTGGTTTTTATTCGCAATCTTAAAATAGTATTACAGTGTTCAATGAAACTCCTGAAAGACATTATAAAATAATTTTTTAATAAAAAACAACAATTTAACCCCCATTCCAAATTCCATATTTTAAGATTTCAAAAGTGGATTCAAACTTGTTAAATAACAAAAACAAGAAGTGGTTTTTTGAATTTTGCCCATTGAAGTTTTTTCTTTTTTTTGAAAAATTTGATTATATGTAATGCAAAGACTTTTTTTTAAATTTCCATAGGACTTCATTAATTTTTATTTTATTTTCAAACAAAGTTTAAACAAAACTAGTTAAGCCTAAGCATTCATTAGGACTGTGTCCACCCAACCCAGTACAGTTTATCCTTTCCGGGAGATTCCGCATAGAAGATACTTTTTTTCCGAATTCTTCTTATTATTCCTTCTTTTTCCCTCCCCTCTATAGGAAAAGGACGCCATGTTTAATTATTCCAACAAACGTTCTTATGAAATATTTCCTTTTAGGGCCTTCTCTTCCCCCCCCCCCCCTCCACCAAATACCCCTTGTAATTTGTTTGTCGCTCCTCTATTCTTCGCTTCGGTTTTCTTTCTTGAGCACGCGAAAGGGTTAAAAAGTGGGGAAAAAATAACTCGGAGCCGGCGCCCAATCGATAATTCGGGAGCGAAAGGATTAGAATGAAAGAGGGGGGGGGGGGATGAAAAACGGGCAAAAAAAGGAGGGTGAAAAACGAGCAGGGTCCATCGATCTTAGGTGCGTGGTCATCTTCCGCGCATCATAATATCCACCCCCTCCTTTAAAGACGACTTTTATGTTTTTTTTAATCACCTGCGATAAAAATTAAAGGGAGAATAACTTTTGGCTACTTTTTAGGAGGCTTGGCGATTAAAATATTTCACTGACATTTATTGGGTATATTTTTTAAAAATGTCGTTTCAAATATTAAAAAAATAATAATTTTTCCCCTACATCGCACACATTTAGTTTTAAAGAGTATCGTGAAAATAGTTTAGTAATATGTATGTATAAACATGCATTAATTTTTATTATTTAGCTGAATCTTTAATCAAATTTACATAACAGATATAAAAAAATGACTTTATTCATCAAAAACTTATATTAATTATTGAAAATTTAAAGGCAGAGTTAATTTAAATTTTTGACATGCAGCAACAATTTTTGAGGTAGGCGAAAAAATTCTTGGTATACCTAGTACCTCAAAGAACATTTAATTTAAAAAAAACATGAAAACTTTCTCAGGTTAAAGAGGCCGCTGAAGGTTAATTCCTTAATACCCCTTTCCTCAAAATATTTACTCGAAAAATAAAGTCTCACATTTTGCACACCCTTCAACGCAGCAAGTCTTTAGAATTTAAAATTTTTCCGAAAGCCGTTTTTGCACACCCAAATACGCTAAGCCGATCATCATCCTTTAATTTTTGCGCGCGCAAACGCCGTAAGTAAAACCTGCACATTTTTCCACGAGGATGTATAAAACGCGCCAAAAAGAGACCCCTTATTCATTCCTTTAAAACTCCTCCGCTTCTTCTATAAAACCCTAGAAAATAATTTTCCTTGTCTCCGCAGAAATGTGACAAAATTGCAACTCGCATTTTGGCCGAAAATAGGGTATATTTGGATACCCTTAAACTTAGTTTTTGATATAGGCTATTGGAATAGGTTACTTGTAAGATAAAAAGAGAATTTTTTTTAAGTTTTCAATATTAATGAAATCTCATATACAGGTCTTTAGAGCTGTGCGTAAAGTGCCTAGCACAAACAAGGTCTCGCGCAAAACATTTCAAATTTAAGAATATATATTTTTTAACAACAATGCAATATATTCCGTTAAAAAATCGATGAATCAATGTAAAGAAAAATTAAAGATAAAAAAAGTCATGCCGTTTGGTTCGCACAGAGCCTCGCACCTTTTACAAGCTCTCTGATTACACACAAACCCATTTCACGGAAAACCAGCCAAGAGTTACACTTCACTCAAACCATCGCCAACATTTCTCCTTTTGGCGTCACAACCCTTTCCTCCCGCAAATGGCGGAGGTTAAAAGCGTTGGAAACGAGAAAAGAAACAGAAAACAGAAAAAGCGCCGAGCTCCGGCTCCTAAAAAAAAAGGGTTAAAAAGAGGGGAGCAACGCGTACATAGCAACGTCATGCTATTTACGAGGTGCTCCCATGCTGCCATCTAGCGGTCGCGTTCGGCGAACTAACCCTTTCGGCACCAAAATGATCGCCATGTGTTCTTTGTTGTGGGACGCGACTCGCTGAGTGCTATCTGAGTTATACTGAAAGGTGCTAAGCGGCCGATTATGAAAGTTGGAGATATTTGTGCTAGGGTGCAGTTGTTTTGTAGCAAAAAATGGTAGTAAAATGGAAGCAAATATATTTTGTAAAATAAAAATAAATTTAAGTTCATAAAAAAGGGGGGATAATTTTAAATAATTAATGGGTTTTAAAATAAGAATTTGAATAGAGGCCAATGGAGATAGAAAAATTAACTATAACTAACTTCGGTGTTTCTCAACAATGTTTTTTTTTTTTTTTTTTAAAGCAAGTTCAAATGATAGACCTGATGTTTATTGATTCAATCTAAGCAAATGAATGAAAAAGTTTAACTAAATTTTAATTACGTTATTTTTCTTAAAAATAAAATTCATTTTGTTTGAGATTTTTTACAGGATAAAATTTTGATTAGGCAAAAATTAATAACTCATCGAATACTTTTTAAAATTTCAATTGAACCCACAAAAAAAGCTTAGCTTCTAAATGAACATTAAAAAAAAATACAAAATTAAAAAAAAGAAAAACTAAGTAAACGAAAGAAAAGACAGTATTTAAATTGTAGATTTGAATAAACAATATATCAGGAAAATATAAAATGTAATGCATACTGAAGAAATATTTAAAAAAATATTAAAATTCCAATTAAATAATCATTTATAACGTACAAAAATACTGGAAAAAAACCCAACCATTAAATGTTCTACATTAAGGCAAAACTTTCAATAATTGATTAAAAAAACACCTCACATACTTCAACAGAACTGTATTTCTACTGTTGATTTCGAAATTTAAAAAAAATCGGGAGTTTCAGTTTTACATTGCAAAGAAGGAAGCGTAATTAGATACAACATTTCAAAACACATTTAAATAAGCAAGTTTCGTAGTTTTGTACTTGTTCATAGAAATGAAAGCTTCGTTAAAAAAAGTGAATAAAAAGATCGAACGTGCTGAGTATATTCAAAATGTGTTGAACAGGATAAAGTGCTAAAGATGCTGAAGAAGCTTCGAAAATGAGTCAATGAGAGACTTAAGTGTTATGTTTAAGCATATGAAGGTAAATACACAAAAACATTAAGGTATATTCATTGCAATTTGTGTTAATAAATAGCTTTGCTTAAAAAGTATGAGCAATCACATAAAATTTTGATAAAATAAATATCGTTTGCTTTGAGGTGTACAATAAAAATGTTGCCATTCATTGAATTAGAAAAATGAGTTGGTATAAAAAACGCAGTAATGGAGATAAACAGAATGCGTTTCGGTCTAAAAGATAGGTAAATGGAAAATCAGCAAATTAGAAGAAATACTTTAAGAGTTGCCTGGTGAGTTTTTTTTTAATGGAAGCATAAAATTTAAAGCGCTTTTAAAACGTGTAATGGAGTTTCAAGTATAGAAGTAGGAAATGTTAAGCTATCGCAAAATGGAAAAGAAAACTTCCTCAAGGCAATCACGATTTGTTTTTCTTCATAAAAATGCGAGTTTTTCCAAAAGAATATAAAAACGTGGTCCAGCCTTATTAAAGGCAGAGAAAATATTAATTAGTGAGGAAATTGAAAAGAAGAAAAACTCAAAAACGGAGTTAAATAAAAACCGAGCGAAATAATTTTTGAGTTTTTTTGGGGGAACTTCTACGTCATTAAGCTTTTCATACTTAATTCAAAGGCGGGGATAATAACCAATGAGAAGCAAATGAAAAATTCACAAGGGGCGGTGAAAAAACACGATAAAAATTCACATCAGGAATGAGTTTGGTTTAATAACTACTTTTATATTTCTGAATTAATAGAAAAAGGGTAAAAACCCGCAGCTCAATGAATTAAAAACAGTAATAATACCTTATTCAAATAAATTGAAGCTATCAAAAAAAAGATTATTCATGATTGAAAATGGAATTTAAACTGTTTTAATTAAAAGTTTTTAAAAAATGAATAATTTCTTTTTAAGTAAAGATAGTATTTTATATTTGATATACTAATTTAAAAAATGAACCAAATTATTAATGAAATTGTAAACCTGATCAAATTCCGAACAATTAAGAGATAAAACAATACTTTTTTTTAGTTTCTTTAGCTGGTTCTCCACTCTTAAACAAAAGTATCCTCGATCACAAGTTTATATTTTAAAATGAATTTCTAACCTCTATTGTGAATCAAGTAAGTCGACACAAAAAAAGCCGAAGCTTCATTAAAAGCAAATGGTTTAAAAATTGAACGAGTACACATTGTTCAGTGCGTCGATATTGGCTGCTATTCAAGTTTCTTTCTTTAATTACAAAATGCAAAACAATTACGAAAAATAACTCAATGATAAAGTGGAAGCTCCTATCGAAGGATTAAAAAAAACTTTTCAACTTCCTTTTGAATGGTGCAAACAAAATAGCATAGGTGAGATTTTTATAAAACAAAAGCTCGCTATCGTACACGAGTAGGGCTTGATAAAAGTAAAGACCGCTACAACTACTTCAAGTATGAATGTCTGCCAATGTCAAAATCAAAACAAACTGGATGAAATACTTAAGAGAAAAACCAGAAATTAAAAATCTTGATGATTTGATAGCTAAATTTTTTGACGAGGTAACATTTTAGTTGTAGATTCATATCTGAATGATAGGCCGATAGCAATTTCTTTTAAGAAGGACGTTTCTTCAATAAGTAAAACAATAGCATTGAACATGAAAATAAACAAAAATAAACTTCAAATAGAATGACATCGAAGACTTTATTTTAATTAGATGTCCGAAATGAATCGACCCGAAGTAATAATACCAATGCATAAAAATTAGGAAAGATAACTTTTTAAGCATGAGAAAGGTAGTTACGAGTTTTCAAGCGCTACAATTGGAATTCTAATTAAACGGAATGATGCAAAAATTTATGGATAAAAAATAACACCTGTAAGTTTTATATTTAAAAAGAATAATATATGCAGTAAAGTTTCGTTAAAATTAATATTTGTTGGTACATGTTTAAAGAAATAGCTTCAAAGATTGCATTTATGCAATTTTTTTATTAATTTTTCTGTGGAGTAATTGTCACATGTTTAGGCGACATTTTAGTAAAAAAATATAATAAAATGGTACTTGTTTAATATAAATCTAATTAATAAATAGATCCACATTAGTATTTTCATATGGGAGTAAAAAATGAAAATGACAATGAATCTTAGCCATTCTTTACATTAATATAATTTTAAGAACACGTTTTAAACTATTTAGTTTTTTTAGCATCAGTTTATAAATTTGGTATCCAACCAAAGAGTTAGAAAGTTGTTGAGCTGGTGAAATTTACATCTACAATACGACTTCATACGAAAAAATCAGGAACGTGATGTTCAGTTCTTTGTTATTTTTAAAGAGTCATAGCTTTTTTGAGCCAATGATAAATTTTAAATATTGGTGTGGTTTTCATGTAGCTTGAAATAGAAAGACATTATTCAGACAGTGAAAATCTGAAGGTCGAAAACTCAGACAAAACAATAAAAAAAGTATGAAAATAATTGATAGCCCGACTGATACATTATTTTAGAAGAAAATAATTATATAAGAAAAGTTAAAATTTTTCTCCTGGGGAAATTTTAAATAAACAATTTATTTCAGTGGTTGAAAAAAAATATCAATTGAACGACAAGGCTTTTGACTGAAGTTAAAAAAAAATATCGATTACCATTTGAACTCCTGAATACAAAATTTCTTTTTTTTAAAAAAATTGCCGCTGGTAATCGAGTGAAAAATCACTCATGCACTTATCTGTATTAAAAATAACGACTTTAAAAAAGCGGACGAAGCCATTAACAATAACCATTTTAAAAAATGAAATAATAACTGCGTTAAAAACGGCGCCATTATAACTCAAAATGCAAAAACCTTGAAAAGTAAATGATGACAAAAACAAAATTAAATACAACATTCCCATAACAAGAAAAAAAAAGCAGGCCATTTGCAACAAAAATCTTAAATACATTAACTTTATATTATTAGTAAAACGGCTCATTTGCCGAATTATAAAACTGGATATTTGACACTTTTCTACTAATGAAACATCATCTTTTACTATCATCATCAGTCGATTGTAATCTAAGAAATGTAGCAAAATCCTCAACAAAAAACACAATGAGCAGATTTATGGTATTTAGTGACACTAATACCATTAGAAGATCCGGCACTAAGCGACGGATATCGTGAAAGGACACCGGTAAAAGACGATTTTTTTTTGTGTCGTAAACTTCATGTTTTTAGAAATTTATGACGACGAAAAAAATAGACTGTAGGCCAAGCGTGCAGAGCCGCCTAAATAGACATTTGAATGAGGTGCGGCATAGACAAATGAATGAGTCTGTCGTATGTTGTCACGCACCTGTTTGTTCGCCTAACCATTTCATTTGGAGCTGGTTAACCAGAAAGGTGCTACTCTCTAGATGCAGAAAGAAGGTGTTTGATGTCCTCAGTTTACAGCTATTGTACGATCAATTTAGCAAATACTTGTTAACAAACAATTTTAGATACCTTCAATCCCCAAACAAACTGTATCCAAAGCATCTTTTCTGAACATGTAGATTTTTTTTGCACAAAAATCCAACGAATAAAATTCTCCGCGTATGACCATGGGGGGGGGGGGGGTGCATTGCACATGCAATCCGATCATTGATAAAAATCAAGAAACATTGTTTCCGGGTCTATCTTTTGCGATTCGCGCATAATGTAGCTAGTAAGACGACGCATCAACAAACCAAAACTCCTTCGATTCCACAGATGCGATAGTTTGGTTTGGTTGGTTGAATTAGAAGTCACACGAGGGTATGTATGCTATACAAGCTATTTTAAAAAAAGAAAAAATCGTAGTACAAGAGCGCTTAGGCTATCAGCCAAACATAAGAAATAACGTGCGAAAATTAAAAAGAACGAAACATGACATTTCCAAGGTTCGGTCAGTGAGAGAATAGGTAAAAGTTGAATTTCCAACTGTGATCAGAGAAAATACAAGACCATGTTCTCCTATAAAATTAAACTCTAGTGATTGTTTTTCACAAATTAAATTCTAAACCATTAAAATTGCCATATTACCAATAGTTAATAATGTCTACAAGTTCTTTTCGGTTTAACTTGGTTCATTAAATGAAAAAACGGCGACAAACATTTACGTTGAGGAGATTATAATACCCAACTTCTTTGCAAATGAGTTTAAGTAGGTTGTATATGAAATAAACTAATCTAACTAAATGTAACCAGGGTGAAGTATGATGTATTTATAGTTAAATTATATAAATGAGGTGTCATTTTTAGAGTATGCATTAAAAAATGATAAAGGTGCTACGTTGCAAAAACACAAGTCAAAAGAAAAGTATTTTTTGTTTTAGTAAGAGGGTTGTGATATAAAAAAAAACCTCATGGAATTTATCGCAATTGTAAAGGAAAATGGAATTGGCATTTAGAAGTTCATTGAACCAAATAATAAACGATGTTTTTTACTATTATTCATCGGTAAGAGGTTTTCTAAAAAAAATAAAAAAATCAGTTTTCTAAAAAAAAAAAAAAAAAATCACAATAATAAATAAAAATACTTCTTTAATTACCGTTGCACTAGAGCTAAACGAGGGCTATAGGCTACGTCGGATCAATAAAAGGTTCGTTTCAGATGAGTTTTTTTAATCAAGAAAAAAAAAACAGAATACAGAAACAGAATAAAATATCATTTAAATATTTAAAATGACGTTATCAGTCATAAGCGATCGGATTAAAACAAATTACAAATGGATAAATTAAGCTTTGAATTTATTCGTTAGTTAATACTGAATATTTTGCTATAGAGCGATAACATATTCTATTTAAAAACAGAAAATGTCGTAATAATACCCACTTATAAGTCATTAAATGAAAACTGGCATTGGCTTATGAAAAACTTATCCTTGAAATACAAATCTAATATAAATACAATAGTAGTTGATCTAAAACCTTTTAAATAAACGGGCAAGACTGGTTCGTGAATTTTAAATACAAGTCGCTGAATTTATTTGACAAAGCTTCAGATGATATTTTTGACAAAAACCTAGTTAATGTTTTTAAAACTAGTTTTAGTTATAAAATTTAGTTATTATCGAAATTGCTAGGCGTTTTTTTTTAATGGACAAACTGTCAGTTACTTGAAGGAAAACGTGAATTATTTTTTTCTATTTCCATAAGCAATATATTTATCGTTTCCAAATCTACCTGTGTATTCGAAAGCAAATAAAATTCTTAATTTTAAGTGCATTTTTATTATCACATAGAGCTCAGAGTGAAAAAAATTACCAATTTTCAATAATGTTCACATAGTTAGCGCACTATAAAATAATACATATGAAGTGTCATCGGGAAACAAGAAAACTTTACTAAGTAATTTTACCATTTAAATATATTTTACCCAAAAATTAGCATATTTAGACAATTTTTTACTCGCAAATCAATGATTCTGAATATTAAACTATTGGCTTTTTAATTGCCCATTTTCAGAAATAGCTAAATTTTTTTTTAAAAAATTACAGTCTACAGATCAGGTCTGTTGTAACCGTGTGCTTCAACCAAATCAATCAAAAGAAAGGGCCTAGTTGCACAACTCGCATTCTTCAAAGTATAAATAAGATCCATCTCCTTTATTGGCGACAGTGTCCAATTGAATTTACCACTATCAAAAGTCGCCAATGAACGAATCGGACATTATATCTTAGTTATACTTTGGAGAATGCTAGTTTTGAAACTAGCCTTCAAATATCAGTTACAATTTTGGTACACCAAAACAACTAGCTGATTTGAATTTCAAAACATTTAAATAGAATTCCCACGACGTAGAGGTCAAGAAGGTATTTGTTGTCTTTCCCTTTTTATCCAAACCAGAATTAAAACAAAATCGAACTGCAACAAGAAAAGAATAAATCGAATAGAAAGCAGTCTTTTACTATAATTCTTTTAAATGCAAAAATAATACGGTGCCAGACTTAAACGCGGTGATTATAGTTCAAGTTTTAAATTGGCTGTTAAGTTAGAGAAACTGGTCATACTTCTTTTGCATGGGAATTCGTGGAACAATGATATATTTTTGTATAGACTAGCAATTATATAATAAATTATCTACATTTTCAGTTCGTAAAGTTTTTTTTTTAAATATAAACAGACTGATATATAAGAAACTGGTTAAATGAAATCTATGTAACAAGGGAAACCCATTAATAACATTGAAATTTTTTCAACGGAATTATCTATTTAAGTTTTGAAATTTTATGTAATTTTTTTCTAACTAAAGTTAGCCTTCCTATCCCAACAATTTAAAAATTTATTTTTACTTTAGCATAGAAGTATTGAAAATAAATTAACTAATTTTCAAAATAAAAATAAGCCAGTTTCACTTCATACTTTACGCATCCACTGAAATTATTTTATCCCTTTAAGACCGGCCGTCAGATGGGCTTTGGTATTGATATTTTTGAAAAGCTTGAACATTCTATTTTATACCCGCACGATCGTGATAGCTCGGTCTTAAAGAGCTATGCATCCAGTGGTCAATTACAAACACACGTCCAACTGTTCAATTTTGTACAAAGTGTCAATTTTCAAAACTAATATTAAATTTCTTAAAACAAAAACAACAGTTTCAGTACTTCGTAAACCCACTTCGAATTTCTTCGATAGATAAAGGTTCAAAGTTTGAATAAATGACACAATTTCAAAACGCCACCAAGAAACTTTGATAGTTTGAAACCACTCTTTAAAACAAAAACTTATTGCATGTCCATCACAGCCATTTTTGTGTGTCCAAAATCCTTTCAATACTTTGGGAAAAATCAATCGTTTAAGAAATACCCCAAGTCCAAACTTTGAAAAGGACTGATTTTTCAGATGCACCTATGACAGCTGCTCATTAAGAAACCTTACGTGTCTACAAATAGGCCGAGCCAGTTTAAAACCAAAAGAAAAATCCTCATTTCCATTATTATGAAACTGCCCAATTTGTTTTCAGCGGCCGGATTTGGAAAAGTCCTTCTTTCCATTAGTACACGACCACAGGAAAATATTCGAGTAGGATTAGATGCTTTAGAGTGAGAAAACTGTATCTCACATTTTATATATGATTTAAATTTTAAAAGCTCTGATTAAATAGAGATGTAAAGTCACATCACATGTCAGAACTCTCGTGAATCTATGGAATTGTGTTTGGCAAAAATCAATGGAGAGATGAAGCAATGGAGCGAGACCAAAACTCTGGCAAGAGATTTCGCCTTTTAGATCATGAAAAATAAGGATCCATACGAAACATTGTATTATGACAAGAAAAACTCTCGAGACAGAATTTTTTTTACTCTATTATTTTTATGGATTTTGCCAAACTAAATGCTATGGTCTCATGAAAGTTCGTATCAAATTTACCATCATTTTAAACAGTGCTTCATCGGGACATAATTTGTTTTACTCTATTACTTTATGTATTTTGCTAAACAAAATTTTATCGCCACATTAGTGTTTGTGTCAGACTTATCATCACTTTGACCAATGCTTCAAATTTTACACTCATATTAATTCTGAACTCTAATTCAAGTCTGTATATGTATAAACTCTGTTAAAAATGCTCTTTTCCTGGCAGTAGTAAATAGAAAAAAAACGAAAGCTATATTAAATTACACTTTTCAAACTCTATGTCCTATCTTCATTATAAATCTTATTTGCTTCACAATTTACAGCCTTACTAAATCGTAACTTAAATTACAATCACCATTTATTGGTAAGAACACCCTAAGAAATGAAGTTTTCTTTGATAGTTATGAGGGAAAAAAAAACCGCGAGTTAGATTGAATTACATTTCTGATGCATAACATAAGGCCACCATTTTAAATTTATTTTTCTCCTAATCGGTCAAGTTTCAGATACATCCCTACCCAACCAACATTTCTTACTGTCCTTTGTTTCATACAACAATGGCCAACCCTTTGATACCTGAAAGTGTAGAACAGCAGATGGTGTTCGAAACGCCCCTTTCCCGTGGTAACCTCAGCTCTGGCCGCATGACAGGGGTTACTTTAGTTACCCCCTTGATTACATGGTGTGTCAGAATCGAAGTGACCAGTGGAGGGGGGCTTATTTTTACCCCCCCCCCTTTAATTAAGTTGCGTGTTTCGAAAAACACGAGGCTTAACGTTTGGGTACATGGTGTCATCCAATTAAAACCATGATCGGTCCGTTTCTTTAGGTAGAATTAATGTTGGGTATATAAAAACGTGTTTTGTTCGTTGTTGGTTTATCCGGTAACAAAAATGGATTGGTATTTATTGTATAGAAAAACACATTGGTGGTATTAATTTAATCACGGAAAAAGCCATTGATTGCAGTAAATTACATTGTGGAAGCGTTAGATTCCCCCTTTTTTGAACGGTATACAATCTTATTTCAGATATAGTCTTTGTTACAGGAATAATTTGCAAGAACTCTCGGAATATTTTAGTATTACAGTCCAAAGTATACAGAAAAAAGATGTAGCGATATAATCAATTCCTATTAAATATGGAAATATGAATCCTATACAACAACCATTTGTGTATATTTCTAGATTAGTAAGTAATACTTAAAAGCTGTAAGAAAGTTGAATAAAACACTGCTTAAAAATAAAACTAAAAAGTATATGCTAAACGTAGTTTGTAATCAGTATATATTTTTATTTTGTAATAAACCAATAAAAATATAATCGAGTTACCTACACGTTAGTAATTTATCATATTTTCCTATAAAAAATTGTCTCATCCAAATGTAGTTTTTGTAGTTTAACATAGTTCGGAACAGCTTTAGACACAAAAAATTCATAATAGCTACATCTTTCTCAATTATGACGCAATTATTACATTAACTGTATCTCCTAATGAAGTCTAATAACCTTAATTGTAGTTGGTGATAAACTAATTAATGTAATTATTTTGCTTGATGTTTACTTTAAGAAGCCAAACTGTTATTCTTTTCAGACGTAAATTCTAAATAGAAAAGCAAAAATAATAATCGCAGTTACAGTAACAGAGTTAAAAAACTAAATAAATATAATAATATTACAGACCCAGCAATACCAGATGTGACTAGTGATATATAACGACAACAAAATTTTTACATAAAAAATATTGTATTGAAGAAAATTTAAATTAAAAAATATGTACTTTCAGTTAAGTTGTGGAATAAAACAAAAGTTTAAAAAGAAATCCGAGCGACGAAGCAAGTTTTTTATTTATTATTATTTGAAGAACCTAATCGAGTCGATTTTTCTTATAAGGGATATTATCTGACAAATGCATCAAAGAAAAGTACAAAAATTAAGCTTCAAGAGCTGCTTTGTGCTTCAAAAACGAACGATGAAAAAACGGTAATTATACCAAACTAATTTTATTTTATCTAAGCTTTTTTTTGTACCCTTCAGCTTCAGAAGTGACTATTCTGAATACGATAATATGTCAGCCTTTCAACTCTGAATTTTTTTTCTAATAAGCCCGATGGAGCTAATTTTCTAATGATCTGACAACCAATCAAACAAATAAAAAAGATAGAAGTAAAACAATAAAAAAAGACGATTTCGAAAAAAGCTGTTGCTTCAGACTTAACTACGCATGCGTCGATTTTGTTTATCTCGAATTTCTTTCAGGGTAATTAAAAAAAAACCGCAAGATAAGAGTTGAAAAAAGAATTTCAGAATTTATAAACTGCATTTACCGAGGTTAGTTTAATTTCGAGACTTACTGTCTCCAACGCCATTTTTTAATGCTAATTTCCTCATGATCTGACAAGCCAACCGGAAAGAAAGGGAAAAAATATAACCATAAAAAAAGTTGTAGCTCTAGATCTAACACGCATTTGCGAATTATTATCTCAAACTTTTTAGCATATAAAAAAATACGCACAAAAAAAGTTGGCGGTCACTTCCTGTTTAAGTGCATAATTTATAAACTGTATCGACCAGCGTTGGTATACTTCCGGAGCCCCAATGTCTCTAACCCTTTGATACTAAAAAGTGTAAGAGTGACAGCTAAAAATACGACTCACGTACATAAAGGCAAGACGAAGAGAAAAACATTACAAAAAAAATATCGCCAGAATTATTCTATCCTCGCCAATCAGTCGCCACCAATACACTGGGTTGGTTTAATAAATTAAAAACAAAAAACGGAGGTCACGAATTCAGCGTTGACTTATAGGATTGTAAGTTTTGTTCTTTATACTAAATTAATATTTTATAAGCGAGTTATCCTGGTCTTTTATACTCAAAATAGAAAAACGAATGTTGCAAATAGCCCATTAGACACCTGCTAGTAAGATGTGTTACTAACAAATGTAAACCTAACTAAAATGTATGAGAGAGATAAATAGCATTAATGTACACACCTTAAAACGTATGTAGCAATTTTTTCAAGTATAATCCACCATAGAACTATTATTCTCGAATCACGATATCTTTCTATTGAATCAAAAACTCCCCTGTTTTTGCACAAATATCATTTACATCTTTGTTATACTATAACAGTCGATAAAGGATTTTTCTCATTACATTTTTTTTCACCGCCAGGCCTGTTCGAATAACGTAAGTAAACACGACAGAGAAAAAAAATATCGATCAGATAACTCATAACACGAGTCGCTTTTTCAAATTTTTTTCCCCGTTTTCGTTTTCTTCCGGAGATTTTATAGGATATTAGTTGTCATCGTGAACGGATTTGTAATTAATTTTATTAATTTTTTTTCATTATCAAGTTCTCAGGCTTTCACTAGTAGAGTACGGTTGAGTTGAGAAAGAGAGAATTTTATTAGTCAAAAAGCGATAAGTCATTATTTTCTAAGAAAACTTTTTTTTTTGTCGAAACTTTTACTCGTTATTCAATTTTATACAGGATTTTTTTCATTTTCCAGCTTTGGTTAAACAGATAAAAATAGAGTAATCTTGAAGATGAATTCAAATTAAAGATTTTTTTTAAACAAGTTTAGGTTTAATGAAATTTTTAATAAATTTGGTTACTCCAAAACAGCCAATATTAAAAAAATTATGAAGTATCCATTCGATTTTTAGCAAATGAAAAACCGTTAAAAATATTCATAAGCTAATTATTTTAACGATTGTCAAATAACATTATTTTAATTAGCAATGTTTTTTCGTTTTAAAATAAAAAGTTTTATTTTTAGCTTCCCAAATAAAATACGAAAAGCCATTAAAAATTTTAATCTTTTTATTACTCTATGGAGAAAAATAATAGAAATAAGTTTGTTGCTTTAACCATTAATACAACATAGAAATATTTACATACTGGGAATTGAAAATGTGGTTGAAATAAACTTAAGAACGACAATGACAAAAAAAAAATATTAAAACATCAATAACTTCGAGGCATCAAAAAATCAAAACCGTTTTGATTTCGTCAGAAACGATAAAGTCTCCAGGGAATACTAGGAAAAAAGTAATACAGCCAAAAATCACTTCAACAACTCTTTTGCATAAAAACCAAACATTGTCGATTCTGCGGAACAACGCATTGATAGGTTGCTTTGACACAATAGCATCTAACAATTTGCCAAAAGTTAGTTTTACTTGTGTCGATCGATATATTTTTTAGCAGTGTTTTTATTAAAACTTGGAGTAAGTTTTAGTATATGTGTGAACTAGACACGAAGCTAGTGAGTGTCTTGATATACATTTCTTCTTGCTGAATTACTCTATACATTTTTAAACTTAAAAAAAATAAATTAAAGATGCGCAGTAATGTAAAAGTCGATATAGTTCGAATTAGTTTAGCATATTCACTTTAAATTTATTAATATAAAATTATATTTCAATTAATTATTTTAGTTTTATGGTAAGCAAGAGGAACTGCATAAAGAACCTCATAAAGGCGGCTCAGTTAAATGCTTAATGTTTTAATAAAAAACATACTAGAAATAATTAGGCTTTAATATCTCCACAGTCTTGCATTACCTATTATTGATACAAAAAAAACCTACTTAATTATTAATACTTAATCGAAACCCATTTCACTGATAATCAATCGAAGGTCAGTTACAACGTTGTTACACTGGAGCATTGACATGTACATTTTTTTTCGTTAGCATAACGCATGCATAAGCACTGGTTCTTTATTTTCCTGAAAGTTACACAGTAGCAAACCACCAAACGCGCCCCAAAAACTGGTCGATAAGCGAGCCAAATGTGGCGCCGTCGAGCTACAAAGGGTTAAAAAAAAGCAACGCGGAGTAAGTAGGAAAAAAATTTGGAAAGAAGCAAAAGCGCTCTTTGAGTGAACTTCCTGAATCTAACCCTTCCCGTGCAATCTTCTTCATTTTGCACCTTGGCTGGTGTTCGGCGATTGCCCAAAGCAGCTGGTGATCAAAGGGTTAAGTCTTTGTCGACAACAATGAATTTGCTTTGCCTGGAGTACTTATTATTATTCTACCTTCGGCGCTGGCATTGTACCGCCACGCCCTGAAAAGGGTTAAATGAAAAAAAAGAGGCTAAATTACTCCTCAAAATATCTTATAATATTTGTATCAAAAAGTTTTCTTTTCTTTTGCCGTTATCGTTTTTTTTTCTAATCTAGAAACAATTCATTCTAAATCGCTGTTTATTTCTCAAGTCGCCATCTGTCGAGCGAAGAAAAACTAGTCTACCTTTTTTTAACCCTTTTTTTGTTGTTTAGAATAGCCAGCCAACACACGATACAATTTTAGAAGATAAACGCTTTAAATGGCAGACGTTTTTTTTGCGGTTGAAAAACATCTGCATTGATAAGTTATAATAGGAAGTTGCATTTCGCAATGCACCCCCCCTCCCTTTAACCCTATAACAGCCGAGTCAAAATTATGGACAGCTCGTTTTTCACTAAACAAAGGCCAGACTTTTCACACGATTCCATGGACTAACCCTTTCCCAAAATTATATCCTCCTAATAAATAACAATTCACATAATAATAGGGGGGGGAGGGGGCAGATAGAGTAGAAATTCCGAGCGGTATTATTTGTCCAATAGAACAAAGGCAATTACGTTTGGATTTTTTTAAAGTTATATTTAATAGATTACATTTATTACGAGATTCATAATAAAACTTCTTTTATAGAGCCGGTTCTAATATTTATATAATTTCTTCCCAGAGGAAAATACAAAAAAAAAGCATTCTTCATCTTAGAAATATACAGTACAATTATCAAAATAAAAAATTTAAATACAAAATCAAATTCAAAGAAAAGTCATTTATCTGCAGATTACAGATTTATAAAGAAACAAAAAAAATTCAATGCCAAATTAATTGATAATTTATATAGATAATCACATTTGTTAGATCAAAGAATTCTATTTAGGTTGAACTTTTTTTTATAAGTAGTTAAGAATTATTTTATACATGAAACTACCGAAACAAAAAAAAAATCAACAGAAGAGCTAGTATTAAAAGTTAGATTACGCAATAAAAAAAAACCCCTAAAATTGGGTTTATTTCAATAAAATAGTAAATTTATATAATTAAAATTTAAAAAGAGAAAATCAAAAGCAAAAAGGTAAAATACATATAAAAAAGATGTTCCGTAAACATATAAAATGTCGCAAATTTTGTACAGGACTGTACGTTTTGTTTGACTGTCCATTTTACTCCGAAAATAAATTAATTTCTCTAGCTTAAATAAACAAAAAAATAATCAGACTTGCAAAAAATGGAAACTAAATACATTAATAATTCAAAATAGCTAAAGATAAGTCATACAACACGCTCAAAAGGAGTCAATGGTACAAGTCAAGGCTTCGAAAGTTATTACGCGAACTTTGAATACTTTATTTACTATAACCTAGCCCCCGTTTCAATTTTTGTACCGAAACTAAAGAATAGATTTGGAAAACAAAGGGTAAAAAGAGAAAAGACCCATTTAATAATCTCCATTTCAATCTAGAACTCCTTGGAATTGTGCCAAAACGAGGAACCCACGTGCAGAGAAATTGAATCAAACAAACGAACATGCATCGCGGTACCCCGGGGCGAATTTATGAAGTTCTAATTATAAGATTTTTTTATTGTAAAATAAATGAATGTCTAAAAAATAAATTAAAAAGTTACAATGTTTTTTTTAAGCAGTTTTATCAGAAAATTATTTAGAAGACAGTTTTATTGAATTAGTGTATGTGAAATAATATATCAGCTTCGAAGTCTATCTTTTCATTAATTTAATACATGGGATTTGAGAAAAAAGCTATGGCTTAAAAAAAAACTTGTTTGTAAACGTTTATTTTTATTAACTTTTAATCTTTTTTTTGAAAGAAAGATATAATGATTTGTATGTTAAATAATATAATTATGTCGTGTAATAAGAAGGTATTGTTATAAACTTTAAATATATATTTTTTAAAAATAAACTTGGTTAAAATATAATATTAATCGATTTAAATTTCTCTGCATTGAAAATATTTTATTATTATACTAGATATGTTAAGAGTTTAAATATATCAAACGCATTCAATTTAAATAGTATGCCAAACATTTCTAAAATTACAAGTCCGAAAAAATAAACCAAGTATTATGGGGATGATTACAGAACATTGAAATTACAGTACCTTGAAAATAGACTTTAACAAATAGAAAACATTTACTGTTTATTAGTAAGTAATCTTGCATTTTTAGCCCCATACCCCAAACAAAATCTCATCAAATACATGGGAACAATGAGAAATATGAACAAATGTTGGCTAACTATAAATAATACGACTGCAACAGAGACGAAATTTATTTATGAGAAAACATAAATATTTTCGTACTTAGTGATTGGAAACATGTGTTTCATGATAAATGCATATATTTAAAAAAACATGTTTATTTAAATATTGCTTTTTCTATAGGTAATCATGCAGTATTCAAAAAGATGTTTTTCCCAGTAAAATACAGAAAACGTTTTTCGAAACTACAATGAATCAAACGTCATCTTGTGTATAGTAACTTTTTTTACTTTGATCTCAATGTTTAGATATTTCACATTATTATACAAGTTGACTACAAGATATATTTTGCTAGTTGCCCGGGATAAAAGTTGATAGGAAATTTTTTGTGTGCTTGTTTTTAATATAAGTTCAAAAAGGATAACTCATTTTAAAATCAATACTTTAGCGTCTTTCAATGTTCTTAAAAAAATTGTATTGTTTACAAAATTAAGTTTAATTTTTTTTATTTTAAGATTGGGAAATAGCTTAGCTAAAAAGTTGCTTCTAATCAATGCAATCTTGTGTGATAAATAATAAATCTAAGTGTACCAAGAAAAGTACTGAAAAATAATTACTAAAATTTCAACTTAAATGTGCAAACAAAAACGCCTGAATTATTTTTAAAAATCTTGGACAAGAAAATTAAAAGTTGAAATAAGACTAATGAAGACAAAGACCACTTAATTTAGTTTCGATATTAATTTTTTGCAGACAAATCTACACCAAACGAAAAAAAAACATTTAGCACTTCCAAACCATTCATTTATCAAAATTTCAAATGTAACCGTTTCAAAACCGCAATCATCCCCAAACTTCACCACAATTATGATCCCCACGTTAATTAACCAGGCGGGCTAAGACATCTCCAAATTAAGAAACCATAACGGGTTTAAGAAATACTTCTACCCAGGCATGGAAAATGCAATCATTCTTAAACCTGCTCCCCTTATGAATGGCCCGGATTTATACATTTGACACCCTAATTTCCGTATAAAATCGTGTACTAGAGCATGAAACAAGCCAGGCATCTTACAGAGAGCGCCTACTTCTTGCCGGAAGTACAAGCGAGGGATAATTAATTTCAGTTACTTTTATCGTTGCTTTCATGCGTCTCCACTTAAGTGCTTGCTTTTATATCACTGAGGAATGGGATCTTTCAACAGTTTCGGCTGATGCAAGAAAAGGGTTAACCTCTGGGTGTAATGAATAGTAGTAAAGGGACAAGGTACATCTAAGTGTACTTTTTCTGGTATAAATGTAAGGATTTTTTATAGCTTTTTTTAATGACCTATAGCATAAGAAAAGCATGTGAGTAGTAGTTTCCTGTCCATTGTACACTGCAAAGAAAACTTTTACCTTCACAGAAAAAAAAATTGTCAACTGGTGTCCCAAAAAAATTTCGTAAAATTTACAGATGAAATCTGTTTAATTTAGTTAAAATAATAATTAATAATAATAAATGTCAAGTTAAAATTGAAAAATAAACAAATTTACCTGTAAATTACACGACATTTTTCTGGTACACTTTGCTGAGTTTTTTCCCCCCGAAAAACGTTTTTTTTTATTGTGTATGGACTAAATACACTTTCAGAAATAAGTCTCACATTTAAAGTATTCTTCAATCGTCAAAAACAACTCTGAGCATTTTTCACGAAATCGCTTCGTCAAAAATGGGGAATTTCGTGAAATTGAAGCATCCATTTCTGAGAGTGTAGCGGTTAAACTTACTGATAAGGGAAATTTTTTTTCTTGATTTCAGTATTTGCATAGTGTACAAGAGCTACTCGGAAGCCTTAGATAATAAGCACATTTCAATATAAGCTGTATTAAAAAATAATAAAAAATAGCATTATTAAAAAATATATTATGAAAGCAATATGCATAATAAAATAACTAACACAGCAAATACATTAAGAAAACAATCTTATTTTACACGCATACAAGCCAATGTTGCATGGGCGTTGATCTCATTTGCGAATTTGCATATGATAATGAAACAATAACTCGCCACTTTTCCATCTATTTCCTTCCCCCACCAATTCGGGTTCCGTAATTTTTCCAAATTCAAAATAAGAAAAAAAATGGGAAAAGTATTTGTATCCAAAAAGATACCAACAAAAAAACATCGATATGCAAAAAAAGGATCCTTCAAAAATTTAATATTTGGCAAGAGTTAAGTCTTAAGCTAAAATTGTCTCAATCCATTTACAGAAACTAATTAGCTAGCTTGTCTTTACTATTTATAGTTTGGGCCGAAAAAGTGGGTGACAGACGGACAAAGAAACATACACAGCCTTTATAAAAGCTCATTTTTTTTAACGTTATAAAAGTATTTTTGGAAGTTAAAACTCACAAAAATAAGGTTTGCTAAACTTTATGTACACCAATTCATAATTATCTAAATTCAAAATTATCTCTGAAATTTATTCAAAATATCTTGTCATGCAATTCCACGTTACATACCATTTAAAGATATTCTACATATCACTGTATGATGTTCGTTTTAATGAGAAGAACATAGGGAAATTAACAAGCGATAATAGGCCACAAGCACGCTAATCTATTAATTTCGTGCAGAATCACATTCCAGACAAAATAAAATGGAAATTCAATAATTTTCTAACAAATCGCAAGAAAGAGTTAAGAAGAAAAAGAAAGT
Source organism: Oedothorax gibbosus (assembly GCA_019343175.1). Lineage (NCBI taxonomy): Eukaryota > Metazoa > Arthropoda > Arachnida > Araneae > Linyphiidae > Oedothorax > Oedothorax gibbosus. The sequence goes on from JAFNEN010000103.1 coordinate 156,404, forward strand.
GAAAGGTATGTTAGGTTTTTAGGATTGACAAAAAGCCGGATCAATATCGATGTATAGTTGATTTTTTTCTTTAATTTCATTTCGAGTTTTTTTTAAATAAAAAATGTATCTTTGATAATAAAAGAAACAATTTTTTATTGTTAAAAGGCGAAGAAGACTCAATAACTCAATCTCTCTCTTTATAAGAAATTCTTCCCCTTCCCTCTGTAAAATGTTTTTTTACCTCCTTAAATTCTAAGAAATGCGAATTCTTATGTATAAAGAAAAGTCTGTAAATCTTTTTTGTTGGTGTCTAGACGTTTTTGATTTGTTTTTTATTTCTCTCTCCTAGTTTTCAAAGAAACATTTTTACTCTATACAGACGTCTGTGGTGGTTTTCTTCGAAGGTCGAAAAAGAAAAACCAGACATCAAAAAAGAAGAAAAAAGAAAGAAAAAATTGCTCATCGCTCCTTCCCCTGACTTGAAAGTCATGAAACATAAGAACAAGGAAGGAGAAAAAAATATCAGAAACGCCAAGGAGAAATAACAAGGAAAACCGCGTCTGAGTAGGATTGCACAACACAAAAAAATAAAGAGAATAAAAAATGTAGACTAGATTTAGTTCCGCTTTGTACATGGCTTTTTATATTTAAGAAAATAGTTTCCTTTTGATACAGAAGACTATTTAATAAATAACGAATTATAACATTAAAAGGATTATTTATCAATAAGAATGATTGTTAAATAAAATATAATAGAGTAAAAGTAAGAAAGTTCTAATTTCTTAAGGCAATTTCAAAATCGTTTGATGTTTCTATACATGGATTTGAGAAAAAATAAGAAAGGCTTTAAATTTTATCAGCATCCGCGTACGAAATTCATTTCAATTTATAAAAATAAAAGTATAAAAAATAACGTTTTGGAGGATTTTTGTACTTAATAAAAAACAGTATCATTTATACTCATTTTGAATCGATTTTAAGGATATAATAAGCGTAAAAAATGAAGAATATAATTGACATTATCTTTGTTTTTCTTAATACTTTTTTAATGGTGGTATTTTATTAACTGCAAAATCGTTATTATACAAAATAATAAAAACCATAATAATGAACTCATCGACCACATAAAACAATATTTAAAAACAGTAATGAAGTAAACAATGATATTATTTTACTAATATTATTTAAACTAACAAAAAAAAGTATTGTAAACTGCGTAACATAGCTATTTTTAAAAAGATATTGTTATAAGTCATGTTGTTATTTAAAAGTTAAACAATAACATTACAGATATATAATGAACATTTAACAGGCACCTAAGTAGAAAATTACAAATTCTCTACATAGTAAGCTTTAGCAAGAAAAATCCAAATGCTACCAGAGTGGTGAATGAACCCTACGGTTTCCCTATACAGGAAGTGGTAGTGAAGGGTTAAGGTAGGAGGGGGGGGGGGGGGTGCACCCTATAACTACTCCGAAAAGTAAAGTACTGAAAAACTGAGTTTTAAGAAAATTTCGACTATATCTACCGATACTATTTTTGAAAGGCATTGAACTATTTTACTAGTTTGTTGGTATTACGGATCAATACTAATTTAAAATGGACTGCATACAGATTTTTTTTCTGATAAAAGAAACACATTATATTTTAGTTATAATTTGGAAAGATAAATTACCTAATCCTGGGTAATTTGTTGAATTTAATGCAAGGTCACCTAGAGTGAAAGTTTGGCTTTATATTAAAATATATATCAGCTAGATTTGTTTTTGAAAAATTATAAAAGGAATTAGTTGCAAAAAAATATATATTTATATACTTCTCTGATTTTATACACGTGCCACAAAGAGAAAATTTTAGAAAAGTGTATAAAAAAAACTAAAATTAAATTTATAACATTTTGTTAACTACTTATTTACTAAAAATATTTCACTAGCTTAACACTAACAACTGAGAACATCCAAATCCTAGTGTTACATGACTGGTGAATGAACTCCGACAGCCAAGAAAGGAAGTAAAACTGTCAGGGGAAAGTGGAAGGGGTGACAACCCCTCGCGTACCCCAATGTATCGACATTTTTTAGTACCGACTACCTAGTACTGTACTTATGGTTTTTATACTCGGGTTGGGAGGTTTTGGAAGAAATGGGTTCAGTGAAATTTTGACGCGTTAGTTACTGCGTAATATTTCTAAACTTCAGAATAAAGACTTTTTGATTTTTAAAGTACTTCGTTATTTTTTTTAACTCTAAATAAATAAAAAATGGAATTTATTAAAAAAAAAATATTGGAATCAAGAACGAAAAAAAAATGAAAGTAAATTTTGGTATAGACAGGTTCTAGTTTTGCGTAACGAAGAAAATTAAAAATATAAATTAAATAAAAAAATTTAAATATGAAAACGTAAACATAAAATATTGGTTTTACATAAATATGTATGCAAAATAAATGTAGATACGCTAGTGTGGGTGAATGAACCCTGTTTTATCAAGAATCGAGGGAAATTTAACAAATTTTAAAACTCAATTCGAAAATTTTACGTTTCTTATAGTAAAATTAATAAAAAAAAGCTAAGAAATAAATAGTAAATAAATATTTCTAAAAAAATAACTAAAAATATTTTATAAAATTATAAAGAATTAAAATAAATAGTGAAAGTAAATTTCAGCAGTGGGGTTGGTGAATGAACCCTGGAACCCCAAGAAAGGAAGTGAAATTGACGGGATGCATCTACCGAAAGGGGTAGATAGGGGGGTCCAACGAACCCCATGTTTGCTACCTGGCTAAAGGGGGCTCTGACCCCTACAAGGGGGTTTAAACCTGCGTTTCGATACAGAGGGGACCTAAAGGGGGAATGCCTATGGAAGCATCGAGGGAACTGACTGCTGTTTCAAAGGCAGTGATAAAAAACTGGGGTTAAACTTTTGAAAAAGTGAACGACCTAGGCGTTCTGTCGAAGAGCTGGTTTTCGAACTTTTAGAGTCTTCCAAGAAAAGGATTTCTTTGAAGTGGGCTCAAATTGTAAATAGATGAGTTGTGTTAGTGAAATGACATTCCGAAAGGTAATTGCAAGAAATGAAAATGTTTTTTAAACAAAAATAGTCAGAAAAAACAATTGTTGATAAAATTCTTTTGCGATTGCCAATATTCCATGTCAGACTAGTTTTTAAAGGTCTGTTCTGGGAACTATATAACAACGACTTTTCGGAGAAGATTTACCTTTCCAAGTAAAGCTTTTATTTTCGACTTTAAGATGATGCCCGAGTAAAAACAAGTTACAGGAAAAAATAAACACATAACAAATAAAGTTTATTAAACAATATAAAGTATTTGAATTTAAATGTCTTTGGTTCCCCGAAAAACATACATTCCAATAACTTCAAAGGATTTTATTTTCTCTTTGCAAAATTTGTATACGAAAACCAATCTTTCCGTGAACTCTTGCTACTCATAAAAATAACTACTTTTTCAAGAATCATTACAATATACAAATATTTTTGTATACAATATTGAAAATATTCAAGTTTTTTCAATAACTATACTGCGCTATCCAATTCGAAAACTTAAAACTTTCTTAACACATTGAAACCGGGCCTGAAATTCGCTTATTTTTATTCGATTGCGATCTTGATAAAAAAGGAAGACTAAATTTTCCAAGTAGCCAGTTTTTCTAGGTGTTAAGTATTAATTTTTGCCTGATTCTTTTAGTACATCAAATCACAAATCTTACAAAAAATACAAATTTATCAATACAATATTTTTATTCTCCTGAAAACTTTCCAGATTCATATTTGTATGGTCATTGGGTTTCACTGCCATAAGTTAATTTTATCAACTGTTCTCCTAAATTTTTATGTGGAAGACATTTTTATTGCAAAATAAAAAGAAACCAAATCTTGGTAATTAGAAAGTAAAGTAAGCCAAAGTATTACAATTTAATATAGACTTAGGAAGAAAGTTTTAAGTAAAAAAGATTTATAGTTTACTGCAGAAAAATAATAAGATGTCACTTTGTTTTGATGTAAATAAAATAAATGAAATCTAAAATATAATTTAAAAACTAACGAGATTATCTATATAAACTTTTTATCCTAATTAGAATATTGTCATTAATTTAACCTAGACTCAACTAATAAGCTGAAATAAGCAAAGCCCATTTCTTGGTTTTAGGAGGCTGGGCATTAAAGTAAAATAAATAAATATTAAGACTACGCCATTCAAGAAGCTTTTGCAGTGATATATTTTACAAAAATGCTACCATTTTACTTTTTTGAAACTTCGAAGGTGGCATTTTTAACCAATAACACTTGATAAAAAGATGAGCTCGGACCGAAAATAAAAATAAACCTGTGCAGTTCCTCTAGCCCTAACAGAAATATATTGTATCCAAAGTGACACCGAGAAATAATAAATTCCCATTAAAAGATACAGGAGGAACGGTGCAAAAAAAAAAACCCGAAAAGATTTAAGAATTCCGAATTGAAACGGCTTTTAGAGGGATTTTATTGTTGTACAGAGGAAATCGCTCAGACTTGACAAATGGTAAACAGCACTCCCTAGGGTACTGTAGAGCTGTCATAGAAAAAGATGTTTTCATATGCATTTTGCTAACCTATGTTGCTGTAGGTATTAACAGCTTGGGTTAATTTAAAAATGCAATGCATAACATGGTGTCGTTATGAATAACACGAGGGAAAAAACACGGCTAACGTTTAGTTTTTCCGATGGCGGAAAAAACATGCTGATGATTGAATTTGCATAATTTAGAACTTTACCAAAATCGGAGAAAGCTGCTCCTATAACGTTTCTTTTTTTTTTTTTTACTAAACTGATAAAATTTGTTTTTGGCGTAAACAACAGATATATTTTAAAAATATATAATTCATACAAAAGCATATTTAACATTAATTTCAAAAAAAAAAAAATGCATGCTGCGATAATAATGGGAAAAAATATAGCTTTTTTTAATGCAGCGAGTGGCGAATTAAAAAATTTTCTTAAAATGTAAATTTTATTACAGCCCCATAAAGCTTTAATGATAAAAAAAAACTAAAATATTTCTTCCTTTAAATTTTTTTAAAGAAATTAAATGTATAGTATATTGAAATATATTTTTTATGAAATAATGGTTCTGATAACTGTTCTGTTTTAACTCTAGCGAGAGTTAACTAAGCTATACGCTAAACAGTGATAGCTAATGGTGAATAATATTGAAACAGGTGCTACTGAATAAGTAAAGAACTAACTTATCATACCGATATTTTTTTCAACATTTCGAAAGAAGAACAATTTCTAACTAACAGGTTATGAATACCAGCTTCAGCTATTTATTTTTGGTCTGAATAAAACTAACCCAATAGGCTAACTAAATGTCTGCATAAAAAAGTTTTTTTTTTAAATAAATGTTATTTTTGGCAGAGGTGATATTTGTTGGATTGTATAATACCATCATGGATTAAAAAAACAGTTGAATTTGTAAGCTCCCGCCCCACTAAAAAAAACCCATAAAAATAACTAAAAATAATATAAGAAAAATTCTGTTATTAACTTAGTAATTTTTTTCATTAAGCTTGTATGTACAAAAATTAAAATTCATGGAAACTTAACAATGTCTTAAAATTCGAGAATTTCCTCCAATATAACTTTTGAGTAAATATTATTCAAACTTGCATTGATTTTTTTTCTCTTCCTTTTAAGAAATTCTATATTACTATTTTTGGCGAAATAATGAAGTTTAATTCTAATTACTTTACATTTAAAATATGAAGTCAAAATTTAAGATTTTAGAATACTTAAAAGCTTTTAAAGCCGAAAATATTTAATAAAGAAAGATATAAATCTTACAATTTATAAAGAGAGAACGAAATAAAGCAGAAAAATAATAATGAACAATTACTCCTCTCCCACTTTAATTAATTTAAATTAATATTATAAATTTCGATTTTAGGAACATTTTAATGGTGTTTTTCTAATAATTCTAAAATATTTTTTTTTAATATTATATCATCACATCACTAAAATAATTGAGAATATTCTTAAAATTTAGGCTAATAGTATTTATTCTAACATTTTGATAGGTTTTTTTTAATATTTTCATTTCGATCACAAAGTATTTGTATAGTAGAAGTTATTAGTTATTAATTTGTATAGTAAAGAAGTTATTAATTTGTATAGTAAAGAAGTTATTAATTTGTATAAAAGTAAAGTTTGATAGTAGAAGTTAAGTCTACTAAGTATCTAGCTTTGAAAAAGAAAACAATTTAATAAATTTAAAATGGGAAAAATCCTGAAATCCAAATTTTAAAAATGTCTGTCAAGGCCGATTTCTAAGTGATGTAGAGCATAACATGTTTTGTGAGTTGAAACTTTTTATAAATAACAAAATAACTATTTAAAAAAAGGACAAAATAATTTCTTGTGAAGATAGTGATATATTCATCAAACATTTTGTTAGTCCCTACAGAAATACTAGATATTTTAACTCACTGTTACTACTATACTTATTTTAAAATTATATAAAATGGAATCTCTAAAAAAATAACGAATAAAAATAAAGCAAAACAGAAAAAATCAAATGGTCCAGTAGTTAGGCAATAAATTGCAATTTTAAATAACATTTAAATGGGATTTCTGGATATGGAGTGTTTGAAAACTACAAAGCTATGTTCTATGTTTGTTAGTAAAAAAAATAAAAATTAGTGACAATGATCTCAATAGTCCACAAAAATTAACTGATGCAAATTATCAAAAAATAATTTAATATGGTTAGGTTATTTTTTTTAAATTTCTAAAATGACAATGCTATATTTTGTATTCTTAGGTGTTAGACTAGTTAGAAATTGCGAATTTCATCCTGATTAGAAGTATGCAATTTGTCCTTCTTGCAGTTGGCTTGGTTATTGCAAAGTAAAAAGCAGTAAATTTTATTATTTTTGCACTACATATTGTATAGATAGTGTTACACCCTTTTCTTTATACCCCGCAGACTATACGCGTAGTATGCTTTGTAAGGAACTGCAAATTAAACAGGACAAACAAGAAACAAATTGCACTTCCTAGGGCCGAAAAGTTAAACAGTTAATAGCAGCACTTACCACCCACTTTCTTTGGCGAAATAACAATAAGCAAAAACTTGAAATTTGGAGCAGATTTAAAAATTAGCAACATTTTTAAACCTCATTTTGTGTGTTTTAGTGGTTCTCTAACTGATCAAGCTATAACAGTACTTTACTTGACAAATTCAGGGCCTATGCAGAGTGATTCAAAAAACCTATTCAACTCCAAGAAGGTCAACTGAAGCTACAGATGTAGAGAATAAACAATGTCAATAAGGCACAAAGGTTTCCACGAGGCCCAATATGTGTTTCAAATGGACATGACCTTTCGTCATCAGGCTGAGATAAAAATGTACCCAAATAGACTTTTACATGCAAGTTTCACTCATAAAAATACATTAGGACCTTAATCATGTTGTGTGTTTTCGAAAACCTTTAGATCAAAAGGCAAAATTGTTCTTTGTACCAACCACTTAGCGTGATTAATAAATGGAACTGTTTTGAAAAAAAATATATATATATGATAAAAATAAACGCTTGTAGTATTTAAGAAGCACAATGTTAAACTACCTTAATAGCCTCACCAATGTCGAACAAGGCACCAAAAATTACTTAGGGTCTTAAAGAGGTGCGATACAAGACCACTGTAAGAATGATCAGAATGTTGTGTTTTATAGATTCATCTGGCTTGTGTTCGACATTACAGAAAATATGTATTTATGTAATAAAAATATATATACCGTCAGTGCGGGTAACTTTGGTCTAAAATCATAGGTTATTTTACAAAAGAAGAAAAATTAAACTACAAAAATGATTTAAACACATAAAAATCATTATGCATTCTAAGAATTGTCCTTTTAGAAATAATTTCCAAGCCTTTTTGTTAAATTTTATAAGTTAAAAAAAAATTGGTGCTAGTTTAAAAAATTAGGACATGATTAGGATCCGGGCGGGTAACTTTGGTCCAAGCATGAAATACATAAGCAACATAGTTAGTAATATTAAAATGATTAAACATAAAAATAACAAAGTTATAAGATACATAGTTATTAAAAATGGTATGTAACTTAACATTTACATTGCAGTGCATCGTAGAATGACATTACACTATGAATACCATTATTGATTGTCGCTTAAAAGAACAGTAAACTTCAATTTTATAAGGGAAAATAACTTTTTAGAATCAAGATTTAATAACAAATATCTTTAAAAAAAGCAAACATCAACGATTTTATTATAAAAAGGAAAAAAAATATATTCGTAAAAAGTAATTTGAAAATGTTTACATTTTGACATTAGCCATTTTGAATGTTGTACGTTTCTTGCATTTTATCTTTATCTTTTTAATGTTTAAAATCATTTAATTTTTTAAAAAATCATCTCAAAAATGAGTAATCATAAAATTAAGACTTCTGCAAAAATAGTTTAACAGAACACACTTTTACACACATTTTTGAAAGTGAAAAGTTCCATAAAGAAATCCTTACATCTTGGACCAAAGTTACCCGCATTCATCGTCAAAATTTTCCCAAGGACCAATAATTAAATATAGCATAAAAAGTATTCAACTTAGATTAAAACAAATGGTGTAATATTCATCCCCATAAATAAAAGAATAGTATAGAGTGTTTTATTTAGCTATTTTCAATACTTTTTTAGGTGTTCCAGACAAAGGTTGGAAGAAATAGATTTTTGTCATTAAATGCTCGTAAGAATACAAATATCATTTGTAGTATATTGCCAAAATTATAATGATTTTTTCTTACATGAAAAGAAAGGCAATGTTTCAACCTTTCCAAAAATATGAAATAATTTAAGATGGGGTCATTTTATGAAGAGAAATTCCAAAACAAATTTTTTTCCGTCGTGTGGACCAAAGTTACCCTCCATGGCCAAAGATACCCGCTTCGACGATACTTAACAATCTGAATATATCACACAGCACACACAAAAACAACGCTTCTCCCATTGATTTAAAACAACAATTTTTATTTTGCCCATGTAAGGTGTGATGTGTGGATTTCAAGCAAAATACAGTAGCTGAATCATGGTCCCATACTATTCTGTCTTAAACACTAGACTATCAGAGTTTAGTTAAACATAGAAAATAATAGTTTTGAAAGGTATCTCTTTTTTTTTATTCTTTAACAAGGAAATAAAATTCGCAGCTTCTTAGACACTACCCATTTTTATATCAGAACTCAATCAAATAAACTTTTAAAAAAAATAGGCTGTATTAAAATATTAACAAAATACATGCAGTTTGTTAAAATTTGAAAGTGGAGGACAATGACATAAATAAATAAAAAAACAATTTTGTATCCAAAAAACATCATGCATATAAAAAAGAAATAGAAACAGCAATAAAAGTGAAAAAAAAAATAAGGTTCATAATTATTCGATTGAAAACATACATCAGCAAATAATATAATAAAAGTGTACACATACTTACATGCATGCATAATATGTTTATAAGGACGTAAACAGTTAGATGTTAAACACAATCACTAAAATAACATGCAATAACAAAAATATATAAACTTAAACTGCAAGAACGTGTGTATAGGTACCAACTTAAAAAGTAAGCCCTCCTACAATGGTGTTTAATAGAGTTTTACACTTGATATATATATAAAATATAGCATCAAAATGTAGTTGCAATACTTCTGAATTTTATCGAAAAAGAGTAAAGTGGTAAACATTGCATGTGCCACGACATAAATTAAAAAAAAAGGTACATGTTTTGTTTATAATTTGTACAGCATAATCAATAGAAGGAATATGACTTTAAGCAATAAGATATAAGTGTTCGTTTACCTCCGACAGTAAGTAAACTCGACTGCATAAGCTTTATTAGTATGTGCAATTGTGCACTTACTATCGACAGTAGGTAATTAAAATAACCCAGCTTGACTAGGCCAAACCTAGGATAATCTTTCATGTAAACAAACATATTCTAGTTAATCGAAAAATCTTGCTATTGACATAAAGATAGTTAAACTAGAAATGGTACAAATCAGTTTCACCTAGAAAGAATGCACCATAATTGTGTACAAGCATTAAAAGTACATGTGTTTTCTTATTTTGAAAATCAATTAAGAAATTATACAAAAACATGTGTTTACATAAAAAAAAAAAGAGGAAAATAATTATTATGTGTTCAAAAAACAAAACAGAAAATTCTCTTGTGTAATGTTTATTGATGGTCCTGATTACAGAGATGTTATTAAATAAATTTCTTTATTAAAAAAGGGTGCCGAAAGCATGTTCTATGAAAGTATCGCAGGCTGACCATTTGTATCCAATAATAAACCCATATTAAGTATACTTAAAAGCTCATTGCATAATGAAAACATTGATGTAACTCAAATGTAGCTATAAGTAAAGGATAAATAAGTTAAAGATGTCATGCTTGTTGTAGCGACAAACTTGACACAGTCAAAATTACTCAGTGTTGTTGTTAGGTATATGACCATCGTAATTAACAATATTTTCAAAGAAACTATTGGAAGGCTCTAGAACCAAAACTCACATATTCCAAAGTACAACTAAGATATAGAGTCCAGTGTGTCCATTGGCGATTTCGTTCAAGAGAATTTACAATCTTCCTAAGCCACTAATGAAAGGACCGAAACCTATATCTTAGTTGTACTTTGGTGAATGCGAGTTTTGCATTCCCGTCACTTATTGTATCGACATAAATAAACAATACAAAACTTACTGCAACAGCATGTCCAGATTCAGTAAAAAAATGAGTGTCCTAGTATCAAGGAAAATTCAAGAACGAGTAGCTTAATCATGCAGTGGCTTTTATAGCGACTGGAATGTATGTAGAGTGAAACGCAATGAAGTATTTCTCATATGTGTTAGTTTTTCCAAGTAATGTTTACAAATTTTTGAAGGAAGAGCGTTTGATTTTATGTAAAAAATTCTAAAGCAAGCACAGAAAATGGAGACCTTTCTGTTTCGTGAGGAACAATAATTGTAATAGCAAGAAAAAGACACATTTAGTGTTAAGCAATATACATTACCAATAGAAAAACATTTTGATTTGTGGTAACTTATGAAAATAGCAATCATGTCTGCAACGACACTATTTTTCATGTGGTTCAAAATCCTTAATATAAAACATATCATAAGAACAGGTCTTTATTGAGTGTGAGATACTGTCACTATAAAGAGTTAGATGGGGTTCAGAGAGCCATTTGTAAAATAAAGTGTGTCAAGTCTCGGTACAAGGGAAAAACAGGTTTCGTTCGCAGTAAATAAACAATATAAAACAAGTCGCAAGCACAAGTTTTAATCAATTTCGAAGAAGTGTCGATGTTTGAAAAACGACTAGTTGCAGAGAGCTTTTCGTAAAATTATTGTATTGTGATACTCGAGGTAAAAATATTTGTAGTAAATTTACAATATAAACCTAACGCAAGAGCAAGTATTTATTATGTTGTAAACACGGTCGCTGTGTGAAATAAAATGGATATCAGAAAGCTTTTTGTATTAAGGAATGGTGTGCTGTGTTAAAGACTAGATGCTTGTGGTAAGTACTTACTTGTTCCATTCGCATTTCTTGCGAGCAGTCGTCCAGTTGACAGAGGTGTGCTAGGAGAGGAATGTCCACCCACCGACAGTGTCAGCTGGATGTCACAAGAATTATTGGAAGAGTCTATGTCTATGTCCCTCTCAGGCCGATCCATCGAACAACCATCGAGAAGAGATCGTCCAGACAACAAACACTAACCCTACTTCGACACAGCGGCAAAAGGAAGTCCGTCGGCGGTTGGTTTGACATACCGCCGGTCGCAGCACAGTCCAGTTGACATCATCACACAACAACAACAACAAGGCATCAGTCAGCTGACCCGAGCACCGATAACTAAAGATCTAGTCATCGCCGAACCGGATAGCAGCATCCGAGCTGCGACAGATGACGAGCGGGGGGTAGAGCCAACGGATTTCGGTGCAGGAAGGGTTGAGATTCGGATTAACGAGAGCGCGATAAACACAGATGAGGCTGGCTGCAGTTTCCTCGTGCATCTGATCTGTGTTGCTGCTCCTGCTCGCTACTCTCGACAGCCGGGTGACACTCACCGGGGGCGCTGCGATCGCGCTCTAACGAGATGCTTTCATTTGCATCTTTTTAACATTGCAAAGTGGGATGAAATTAAAATTCTCAACTGCTAAGCCAATCACGTAAATTAATCTTCAAAGTCTTGTTAATAAGGGTGTCGGCCAAAGATATCACTTAAGAAGGGCTAAAGACAAAGGATTAGGAGTCAAATGAGTTAGTTTTGGTTTCGCTTTTAGGTGGGTAAAGTTATTTTTAGCGGAAAACAAAGCAATTTTTGAAAAGAATAAAATGTGTTACATAAATTATCCTTAATTTAGGGTTTAATTAGTTGTTAAAAATTATTATTTTATAGCTATTGTTTGCTAATACTAGCAGTAAATGCGATATTAAATCCGAATCAAATATCAAAATAAGTACTAAAGATTACTTGTCCACAACTTGATTTTTAATTAAATTAAAAATAGATTATATTTTATTATTCTTCGACATTCAGAATTTTTAAGTTTAAAATTACTTTAGCCCTTTACCCCTTCATTAATATTTCTAAATTGATTGATTTGTCAGTGTTCATAACTTTTAAAATCAAATGCTTTCTTTTTGTGTTGATAAGAAAATATTCTAACGTAGCAGTTAATGGAACAAAACTATTTTAAACAAATAATCAAACATGTCCCTTATTTGTATAAAAAGAAGTACAACTTCTTCGGAGACTATGGCAACCATTTTCTGTGGGATATCCAAGGACACGACAGCAATCATATATGTTTAACAAATTATTGTAATTCGTTTTATAAAATTCTTCAGAAATATTTAAAAAGTTTCAACTTACACGTACCAAAATATTTACTAAAAATTAAAATCCCTTAGTAATTTTAAATAACAGTTCAAGTTGATTTGTAACCCTTTCCCATCATCGAAACAATAAAAAGTAATAGTTATTTAAAATAAATTCAACATAATAGAAACAATGAAACAGATAAAAAAAGATAAATTTATAATTTAACGAATGTAGAGTACATTCACTCTAATTCTAATTTCTTTAATCTTCTCTTCCAGTTTTTTTAACATAAATCTACAAAATTGCATAGAGTGCATGTACTACTTTTAAAATACTGGATTATGTAAGTTTTAATGAAAGCAAAATTTCGTACAGTTAATGTGGGAAAATTGAAAATGTGAAACTCGAAATGGAACTAGATAAAAATAACAATTCATCCATTGTTCTAGAAATTGTTTACTTTTTTGTCGAAAGTTTTTATAAGTATCACTTCCCACATATAGGACATTTCACACGGTTTACTTTTCAATAATTACGTTTTTATTATTGCATTATGAAAAGTCTAAATTATTTTTTTATCGAAGAAAACGAAATATCTGCATGGCTGGAAAAGTTAATGTTTTTTTAGTGTGTTTCTTAACATGGCCAATGTGTTTTAATGATTTAAATTTATTCATAATTTATGCTTTTAACATTAATTTCGACATTAAAATTTTATATACATAAAATTAATTTAAATAAATTTAAATTATAAGATATTATTTTATAATTATAAGATATTATGTATATAACAGATGCAAAACAACACAAAGAAATCTCATATATTCAAATTTGAAGTGAATTTTTTTTCGTTTATCTTCTAATAAATCATTGTTTGGGTATATTTGTAGAAGTAAAGCTCATTTCTTTTGGTGATTTAAATGTTTAATTTTTCATTTTAAATTAACTTGCTAATTAAAAACTAAATGAAGAAGCTCAAATTTTTATATATTCAAACATAAGATAAATGTAAAATTAAAACTTTGGAAATAAAACTTTAGTTTACATAAAAAGTTTTGTAATATAGTTTGCTTTTTATTATTTGGTTTTATATTGTTAAGCTAAATATTTAAAGAGAACGACAAATATTTAACTTCGACCTTTTTTATAACATTTGTTTTAAATATTTGAATAAGTTTGATCAAATAATGTATAAAAAAACAGTCACTAAACAAAATGTAGTTCGTTTTTCAAATTTTCTTTGATATGATTATAAATATTGTTAAAGTTAGTTTTGATGGAGTGAATTTATGATTGCGATGTTTGAAAAAGAAGGATTTTTGTAAAACAAATCACAATGTAAATATAAATTTTTATTTTAATGCTTAGAACTGAGTTTTATTGAAAGAATTTTTATCGTATCTATATATTGACATAAATTATTTCCTTTTTCAACATATTATAGCTAAGATCTTACAACTATCAATACTGTACGTACCAAAAAATTTTTTAAAGGTGCATGCACAAGTGTTGCTGTCACAAAAACATAATTTAAGACGCAAGTAAAGACTTAATTTTATAATACAACATGGGTTATCAAGATTAAGATGAAAATCAGGGAAAAAGCACTTTAATTTTTCTCAGAAACTACAATATATAGGGAGGTTTAGTTGCTTCGATAAAAAGTGAGAAATATGTATTTTCAGAGTTGACGTCAGCTCCAGAGCTTAAAAAGCCAAAAGACTGTTGACTTTTCAAAAGAAATTGTCCTTAATTGAAAATTTTTGACAAAGTGTCATAATATAAAAGACTAATAAGAACAAAGTGTTCTAAGAAATATTACTCTTTGTCAATTTATAAAATACATTATCAATAAATGCTTATCAGAAAATGGCGACCATTTTTTCGTAGTTATAATTAAAAATACGATTAGTTATTTTTATACAATCAATGGTGCTCCTAAATGTAATATCTTGGTATGTCCTTTATTGGGTATGTACAATGATATACAATAGTATTTAATTGAATGAAGTATACTATCTATTATATAATCGAAATATTATCTATGCATTTTGTATTATGATCTATTAATTATGGATGTTTTTTTTCTTTTGATGATTTTCCAATTCACGTGTTCACAAAATGTGAAATTATTTTCAAATTATTCACAAAAATGTTGAAATTGTTCCAATGATAAATTTGTTATCATTAGAAAAGGTTTTATGTATGCAAATCTTATATGAGTTCTCCGCGCTAATTTTCACTTTAACTTTAGATTATAGATAAAAATTATGTTAATGCGAAATTTTGAAAGAAAATTCGTTTCATTTACAATTTAACAATAATTTGTTATTTTGGCATTCTTACATATTTAGTTTTTAAGGAAAACATAATGTATACAAGAACTTATTGTTGACCAAATGTAAACATAATAAAAACATAAATAACCTATTTATTCTTTAAATGACAATCAGTACATCAATCCATTTCAAACTATCCAGTAACTTTTTTGTCAGTCATTAGTTAATTACTATTAATTACAATTATATAACTTGTAATTAAATTGATTTTTAGTTATCATTAAAATTGTTAATGCTTTTTCTCTTTTAAAAAGCGAAAGAAAGATAATCAATACAAAATGAAGTATTTAAACATCAATTATGGAATTTTTTTAAAATGAAAATTAAGTGAAATATATACATCAAGAGGAAAAATATGTTCTTTAAACTTTTGAAAAGTTTTAAATAACACTTTTCATTATACTTGTTTAAACCGAAATAAAAGTTAATAATTTGAAATTTTCAAACATACGTTTAACTTATTATGTTGAAGATTAACAAAATGATAATATTTATTGTTATTCTTACTGTGCAATTTCTTTAAAGTAGTTAAATACATTTTTGGAAAAATATTTTACTTGCTAAAAAAACTCTTAGGGTATAACGATATAACTAAGATTTAAACTTAAAAGTTTATTTTTAAAGAAATGACGACATGTTAGTCAAATGATAAGACTTAATCAATTTCTCTTAATAATTAATATTTATACTAAAATCCCAAAATAACATTTTAAAGAGAACTTTCAGAATATTTTTCGAACTAAAGTTCAAAGCCATCACTGAAAGGTTTTTTTAGATAAGGTTGGGAAGCATATACTTTATTCTTTATAATAATCCACGAGAAATTATTGAAACGAATATGATTTCATGCATAATTTTTTAAGGAAAACTCATTCAACTTTTACTCACTAAATAGGCATCATTAAAACCAAAACTACTACTCATGGTAACACCACGCATGCCTTTAAAATTAATGCACATGAAAATTTGAGCTATAATATCAAGTAAAGGATATAAAGGAAAAAAACATTTTTTTTTTAACTTTCTAACTAAATTTCAAAAGTTGGTAGAGTTACTACAGATCATAATAATATTAATTAAAGACGATCCAATATGATTTTATACATAAATTAATCTCATAAAAAGATCAAGCACAAGAAAATTTGCTCTGTAGAAAATTTTCAGCGAAAAAGGAAAATAAGCACCCTAAGAACTCTTCACTTTCTTAAAAGCACTTTTGGTTTTTATCTAAAGTTCAAAGCCATCAATGGAAGTTTTTGTTATCATCCAAGTTCGTTGGTGGTGGCGTTATAGTAATACTAATTAATATCAAAACAAATATTATTTTATGCACAAGCCCATCACTAAAAGATTAATAAAACTTTTACTTACAAAGTAAGCATCAATAAAATCAAGATCGCCTTTCATATCAACACCAATGCATTCAAACTTCAAGCATTTGCTCTGCACAAAATCGAGCAAGGAAAATAAGGGGGAAAAAAGCACCGAAAGAACTCTTCACTTTCTTAAAAGCACTTTCGGTTTAACTTTCTAACTAAAGTTCAAAGCCATCAGTGAAAGGGGTTTTTTGTCGATGAGGGGGTATTTTTTCCGATAGGGGAAGCATGTAAAGGGTTGGGAAAAGCAGGAAACAGTTGGGGCTTTTGCATGAGCATGTCGCAGGTGGGTTGAGTGTAAGTTTGTAGCTGAGGTCAAAAACCCTGTAGTAAATCTTAAGTAGAAATTAATGTTAATTAATCATGTTACACAAGTATGAGTTAGGTTACTAACTGATTAATTAGTTAGTGGTTGTTAGTAGCTGTTAAATTAGTGGAGAATGTCGATGGTATGAGTTGCTTGAGGTTTTGGTGGAAATAACTGTTGGTGTTGGTGTGTCAATGACCCGGGTGCATTCTTGTACATTGGCGGGTTCTTAAATGGAATTATCTAAAATTATTTACTTAATTAAATTACAACTATTAGTTCAGTTTCAACAAAATAATGTGAGAAAGATTTCGCAATTATACATATTTCTAATATATACATATAATGAAATCGATTGTTTCATTGTTTTATTGTATTGACTTCTTATTCTATTTTCAGTTTAATTTAAAAAAAACTGTGATGAAATGAATATCCTTGATATTTTTTAAAAACTTCCTTACAAAAGGTTTTAGTATTTTTGTTAAATTTATTGCATTGATCAATCTATTGTATTGCAAAATAAAGAGTTTCTTAAATCTGATAAATTACAGAGGAAGCAAATCAATCAAAATATTTCAAAATTTACAAAGATTTATCAGTGTCAAAAGTTTATTAAAATTATTTCAAATATTCTTAGAGAATATGATCATCTGTTGTTTAGAAGCTAAAATAATTCATTACCATTTTTATTTGATTTTTTGTGAATGTGATTTAGTAATCGTTAAAATTCTTTCAATGTAATGTACTGTTTTATAGTTTTAACTTGTGTGTCAATATCATTCATAATTTTAAGTGCTGTCTGTCCTTTACAACTCAATTTGTATTCGAATGTTTCGTCGATATATTTTCTGAAATTGAAATAATAACATCAAGAAGATGATTGACTTAGCAAAAATAATAATAAATAAGATAAAATCACCATGTAAGATAAAATTTAAAAAGTTATGCATAGTTTCTATTACTTGAATCACTTTCTCACATTACTTGAATCAGTTTTTTTTTAAATATAGAAAACATTCAAATTACGAAAAATTTTGTTTCCAAAATATTTTAAATGAGTATACTTAGTCTATAGATATGTAAACCAAAACCAAAATTATGTATTATATTTCTTAAAACGTAAAGTTATTGTTTTAAATATGCTATAAGCAAATACGAATGTACGTTTTAAAGTTTATAACTAGAAAAATTATTTAAAATAATATTTTTTAATAAAATAATAAGACAAAAAAATTCATGAAATAGAAACGTATACATATTTTTTTGATTAAATAACGATTAAATATAATTCATTTGTTATTTGATTAATTAAATATGTCTGTACAAATAAATTTACAACTCCAATTGTCTTCTAAAGACCTCATAAAATTTTGAATATTTGTCAGTGTTTGATATCAAAGCATTAGGTGTATATTTAGCACAAACAAAACAAAATCTGAAGTCAATATAGATAGTCTGATAGATTCAGTTATTTGCACGATTTAAAACATAATTCTTAATCGTTTATTTATTCAACAGAAAGCGAGCAATTAACTAACTCAAAAATGCTTTATTGGGCTTTTAAATTATTGATTTCCCCCCAGTGGATGAGTGTTTCTCAACATGTGATAATACGCGTAAAACAACAATTAAGAGCCTAGTTAAGCAAATAAAAGATAAGAAAAAGTAAGGAAGGGAGAAAAGGTAGAATATGGTTAGCAATTAAGTACATAAATATGGTTGTTTTTATGTTAAATAACGAGTGTACATATATATTATTTGCAAATAAAAAGATTTGGAGAAATATTTGTTTACACCTCTAAAGCATACAGATTTAAATGTGCTTAGCAAACAGTTACTTTACGTCTATAAAAGTAAAATATAGTTGAGTTTTAGACCTTTGTGTTGCCAACAGAGAGATTACAAAAACCTAAGCCAAGTTCTCTCTTTATAAATTTATGGCTTTTAGTATTTAAGCTAATAATATATAATTCTGTTATATGTTCTCACTTTATACTATTTTAACCATTTAAATTTTTTTAGTTGTTTCATTGAAATATTTAGCTGAAGGGCCATCAATAACACTAAGCAATTTGAACTACTAATTTTTCCAATCATTACTTTTCTTTTATGCCCTTTTAATTTCTCATAGAGATAAAACTTAGAAGCATAAAAAAGGAAAGTGAAATAGAAACCAACAATTTTAATGGCATAAAAAGATTAAAAATAATTTTTAACAAAATTCTTATAAATTTTTCTGACCTTATATAGTTACTGAAATTTGAATGCAAGATTTTGTTATTTATGTTACACACTTACATAGTCAGTTAATAAATTGATTTGCGTCATTCATTTTTTTTCACTCACATTTCTAGTACCGGTCACATTTTGAAAACAGTACACAAAGGCAGAATAGTTTTTTGAAAAATAAGCATTGTTTGTTTATTACAATCAGTCATACTGTCACACCTTTAACCGTTTAACCTTTAGTTTCGTTTTTAAGAAAGTTTTTTTTAATGAAATGTTTATTGTTTTAAATATTAAATAAAGTGTATTTGTTCCCAAATATATTTTCCAAAGTACATTCCTGTGCTAGGGTCAATGAATTTTCCAGGTTCATCAAAACAGTGTGCATACTTACAAAAGTGTTTTGAACTCTAAATATAAAGAGATTCGTGATTTCTTTCAATAGGCAATTTCTCCAATTTCATGCCTTGGGCTGAAACCACACAAATACGTAAAAAAAAGTTGGAAAATCATTTTTTAATTAAAATTATAGCATTTCAAGTTTTATTTTAACAATGCGTTTCTTGTTATGGATATTATAATTTAAGCGAATTTTCTTTAAATTTGTCTCTGCATTCAACCCGGGTCAATAAATAGACTAAGTTCAGCACACACAGTGCACATACCCACCAAAGTGTTTTGAACTCTAAACTCGTGATTCCTTTCAATGGGTATGATTTCCCCCCTTTAGTGCCTTGGGTAGGTACAACACAAAAACACCCAAAAGTTGCGAAGCTTATTTAGCTCATGAAAAATAACCTCATAAGAAAAGCGCTGGGAACCAAAATAAGAAAGAAAAAACAAGAAGAAAGCAAATAAATAAAATAAAAAGGAAGAAAAGAAACCACTTTCTCCCCTGGAGATGGTTTTCTTACATGGGCGTCGGTAATACAAAAAAAAAGATCCACTTCCGTTACATTCGCTTAGGTAAAAGGGTAATAACCGGTTTTTACCTGTGCCGATGAAAAGGGGTTTTTAAAGGAGCCAAAGGGTTCAACAACTTTTCCCACCTCTTCAGCAATGTGAGCGAATGCATAGCGAGAGAGTTTTTATGGCCCTGCCACAGTACATTATTCTATTGAGAAGAGGGGGAACTAGTGCATAAAAAACTGCAGCGAGAGTGAGAAAACGATTTTTTTGCACCGAGGATGGGGTTATCGAACGGGTTTTAAATGGTAAAATGAACAAGTGATACCAGAAGACCCCGTACTCAAGTACATTGACATAATTCCTTTAGACAAACCGAATGTATCGTACTCCAGGGCGATGCCTTAACCTCTTAAGACCCGAGTAAAATCCTGCACGTATATTCTTAATTTAAACATACTTTTCATACAAATATATGCTAAAAAGTATGTTTTGCAAAGTAATTTTTTTAAAAAAAATGTTTAATAGTTACTGAGAGACACGCCTTAAGCTCTAAAAATACACATTTTTTGTTCAATAAATGCCAAAAAAAAAGGCCGCATCACTTATTTGTAGTTAACAGTTTATTTTAACATTGTTTTTAATGCAAAATGCCTTTAAAATTAACTACTAAAATAACTTTTTGAAAAGTTTGAAAAAAATGTTTAAATTAATTTTTTTAAGAATTCTAATTTCGTATTGACCCTCGTTCAACTTCATTTTTTTATGAAAATAAATGACCGATACCTGTAACCTAAGGCTGAAAACTGATATTTGGATCTTCTTCTATCGGACCAGGTCAATTTCGGAACTAACTAACATGTTAATTGCTTGTGGGTATGTTTTAAAAAATGTCCCCAAATGGAGACGCCAGGTCGCAAGAGGTTATTGATTTCACTTGGATGCATTTTTGACGTTGTTTACAGTTATATATAGAGACGCTGCTACATATTATATAATTATTTTTTATTAGTATAGTAGTATTTCCTGTGTGTGTGTGATATTTTTTTTTAGATATTTAAGTACATTAGCATAATTTAGGAAAGCCGAAGCCCCTGAATGTATCTAACTCCAGGGTAGTGCCTTGTTGATTTCACTTGGATCCATTTTTGACGTTATTTACAGTTAGAGACGAGGCTATATAATTTAGTACTCATATTTTCTAATATTTTTTTTAGATATTTAAGTACATTGACATAATTTAGATAAGCCGAAGCCTGAATGTATCCTACTCCAGTTTAATGTCTTGTTGATTTCGAGATACTTGGATCGTTATTTACAGTTAGAGACCCTGCTATATAAACTTGTATTGATATTTCTTGACATTTTAAAGTAATTTGGGATAATTAATAGTAGCAAAAGTCTAAATGTATCTTATTTACGGGTTATGTCTTGTTAATATTCAATTTTTTTAAGACTTTCATTTTCTGAAGCTTGCGAGATAATAGGTGTCCTTAGAATTCTTTGGTATTTCTACGATACTCAAGAACATTAAATGAATTCATGTAGACAAGTCAAATGTCTCTACATTTAACTCTTTGTTGATTTTGCAAATAATCTCAGACTTTTGAATAGACTAGTGATTTCGTTGGGTACCGGTGTTAGAACTATATTATTAGGATGCTAACACATTATTCATTTGTCAAAGCTAAATATACCAAAGTCAAGAACGACACTTTTTTGGTTTTTATAGACCATTGAAAAGTTCATTTATAAATTATTAGGGACATTTCGATAGAAGTTTAAATTCATAACTTTTGCGATTTTGAGTATAAGTATTTTGTATTATTATATGGGAAAAATATTAATAAATTAGAGAACAACTAAAATTAAATTTTAAAATATTGCATCAAATTTCTAAAAAATGAGCAAAGAATTTATGTTTATCTTTCGTTATCCAGTCTGTTATTTTTGTAGCACAGCTTTTACAGTTATTAGAATCTTGAAGTTTATAATTAGTATAAATGATTATTCCCATTAAATACTCCCCATAGTAGTTAATATTTTATCGTAAATTAATAAAGCTATATGAAACATCTATAACTATATGTAACTTAAACTATTATTTGTACAAAGTAAAAAATTCCTATGGGTTAGTTTGTTATCAATACAAATATTTATTTAAAAACTACACCATCAAAATTTGAATTAATCTGCTTAGTTTCATACAATGTTTCCATAAAAAATGCTTACTAAAAATAATAAATTTGTGAACGATAAGTTATCTGAATTGACATTCAATAATAATCACACATAATAATAATTTTTTTTACTAAAAAATATTATTTCTAAGCAATCAATTCAAATCATTTTATAATTTCTCCGACAAACCTATCATATTCCTCACTTTCCTGAAGATTTGTTTTTATAACAAAAACCGATTCTTAGTTTAGGCTTTGAAGAATTTTATATTTCTTATTTTCCTTACTTAAAAAACCTACTTCACTTATTTTTATGTATTTAATATATGATGATGCTCTCCAAATGACAGTAAATCGATAAAAAGTAAAATTATTTTCTCCTAGTTGCCCATATATCATGCGGACAACCACTGGAATTCCCAAGGAAATCTCTAGAATCTCATGAAAGGCAAAAAAAACCACCTAAGCACTTTGTTTTTTTAAAGAGTCGTTAGAGATGCCCCAAAGCTAACAATGCCCATTAAAACAAAGCTCGGCGTCTCAGGTTAGCTATTGATTTGCTTGTATGTGAATAAAATAACGGTTTCTAGAGGACTGTACATTTAATGGCATTGTAAAGTGTACTTTGATTCAACAAACATTAAAAAAAAAGACCCGAAAACTGAAAAGTTTTTGACCGTTAAGGAAATATTGTTAGTTTAAAATTGTTTTGTTTGTAATGAAATGAATAGTTTAAATAAACTGGCTTTATATACAATGAGGAAATCAAAAAAAAAGAATTGTTATTTTCAAATTTTAATTCAAATTGTGAATATTTAATGATTCATTAATTATATGTACTGCTAAGAAACTGCAAGCAAAAAGCGCCGCAACGTTTAAAATACAAAGTAGTCTCTACTAAAGTATATCTGTATATACTTTGATTTAAAGTCTTCTCAGCAAAACAAATGTATAAATTTGACTTAAATTTTAAAATACAGATTTTAGATAAGAATTGAAAAAAAAATCGCAGTCAATATTTTACAACTTCAGGTGTTACATTAAGAAGGTGTCAATTATTATTTTCTTAAATTCAGAAACCTTATAACTGCAACTCTAAATAAATGTATTGCAACCAGTTTGTGAAGCAAATAATATTTATTTAAAACTTTCATAAAACAAGACTTTCAATTAAAAATATATTTTTGAAAAAAAACAACAACGCCTCTCAGACTTTAATTTCTTGACGGTTAGATATTTAAAAGCAAAATTAAAAGTTAATGATTATGCTCTGATGATTCAATTCAAGAAAAAGTTAATAACCATTCAAACTACAATTTATGATTAATTACAAAAATATTGTGTGATTTTTGATGCAATTACTCTTCAAGTAATACTCCGATAAACAAAAACTAACACAGTCGAAATCAATCAAAGAGACGCACAAAAAATTCGATTTCGAAGAAATAGTAAACTGAATAAATAAACTTTCTGAAACAATAGTGAAAAAAATGGATAGTTATATTATTAATGATGGTTAAAAATAATCATTCGCAAAGTTTTCCTAACGAATTTTTATTGTATGTCTTAAGATTGATGACTACTTTTGATTGAATTGCGAGAAGAGCCCGAAGGTCTTAAATAAAAAGTACGTCCTGGAGAGAAGATTGCAAAACAAAGAGTTGCTAGGGAAAATAAAAAAAATATTGGTGAAAGTTGTTTGAAGAATAATTTGATTGTTTTTTCATGTTGAATATTACAAAAGATGCAATAACATTAGAAATTCACAATCACATAAATAATTATATTTTATTTAGAAATCTTAATAATAGAAATATTTAAGGTTTCTATTTCTTGTCTGTTTCCATGTCGTATAATTGCATCACAATGGTAGATTTAAATTAATTTAAAACTGTTAAATAATTGAGTAAAGTCACTAATATGAAATTTTGTTTGTGTTCCAAAGCCAAATGTTTAAAAATTATGTTGTTTATCGCTAATTAATTTTCTACTGATTTGCAGCAAAATATGAGTAAGAAACCAAACTATATACTTTGTAATATTTTGTTGCTTGCCTTATTTTAAAATATAACACGGGGAATTTTCCTCAGAGAAATGAGAAATCATTTAATTTATCAAGTATTTTGCTTAAAGAAATGTTATTTTAACCGACATAACTTTAAAACTCTAAAATAGATCTATGTATCAATTATTTTGTTTAATGCAATGTTTTTTTGTAATAAAATAACTGAATATTCAAACACAGTAGTTCATACAAAGTTTGAAATTTCATTAACAGAAAACTTCTATTTTTAATTAGTTTTTAATTATAATTATTTTTCTAATCGAGTCAAGTTTATTATTTTAGCAAATGAAACAATTTTTATCTACTTTAATATTTGCTTTAATAATTAGTTATTTGCTTTAAATTACTTAATTTTAAATTATTCGGTGTTTAATGAAACAGTTACAGATTTAGTTCTTCATTCAACAATGCTTCAGTATTTATGTAAATGACTTTTGACTTTCAAAAGTAATTATCAATATGAAAAATAATTTTAGCAAATGATTAAAACTTTGAACTGATACAAAAAATTTATATAAGTAGAAGAGTTCAATAGTTCTAAAATTTTTAGAAAATAATGCAATTTGTTGAGAAAAAAAAGGATTAAAAATTTTAAGCAAGTTATTAAATGTTTATTCGTAAATGTTCAATTGAAAGGAAAGTCATTTTAAAAGTTTTGATTTTCACCAAAAAATAAATGAACTGCTATTTAATTAAAAAAAACGTTAAATATATAAATAAATCCCGCTATTGTAGAAAATTTAAACATACGATGTTGTTTACATTTTCCAAATTTGTCAAATAATTCAAAGTGTTTTTTATGGATACTAAAAATTTCAATGTTACCTAAAAGTTTCATCGGGAATATTAAACACATCTTTAAATAATCCCTTAAAAAGGTTTTAATAGGGGTGGATGGTGTAGTTTTGTGTTGTGGCGGTATATTTTACCCATAACCAAACGACACTTATTAATATGTGTTTTTTAGTGTTGGCGTATCTCTCTCTCTCTTTCTCTGGCCCTTGGATTATACATTGAACATTGCCAAAACATATGCTTTCAACATATTAGCTCACTAAAACTTTTAACAGCTTTTGAAAACTATTATTTCAAATTTATATAGCCTAAAAATGGTTGGCTTACTACAATTAAATAATTAATGAATGAGTAATGACAAAAATAATAATAAAAAAATTAGTTACATTTATAACTTAGCATCATTTGGATAACATGAATGAATTAAGATTGGAGATTATGCTATTCATAGCTTTCAAGCACAATTTTTATGTATTTAATTTATTAAAAAAGTTATTTATTGGTAAAGAACAAAATAAATGCACGTGTCTTTTACAGAATAATAAAAACAATGTTAATTATTCTACTTATTTTCTTTAATGAGTAAAAACAGCTTATCTTAATTAACTAAAAACGCTATCTCACCAAAATCTTAGAAATTGTTAACTAAACAATAAAAAAACTATAAAAGTTTCTGCCTAAAACTAACAGAGTTTTCCAACCAGTTTACCATACCTTTTTGTCAAAAACTTTTAACAAAGGTTTCATAGTTCTTAATATGAAAAAAATCTACTACGTGACTTATTCACCTAATTGAATATTTTTTTATTTTGTTCGCAAAGTTTATAATACTATTATGTGTGAACATTATTAAGATCCTTTAGAGCTTGATACAAATATCACACAAAAAATTTCCTGTTCGCATCATACAACATCTTTTTTATTCTTACAAACTAAAAACACCTTTTGTCTTAAGAAAAAGCCAAGACAAAAATACCTATTAGCGAGGTTTATCTCTACATTATCTCTCAACTAATCACTTGCAACGCAACACGCGCTTGACGATAAAAATCGGAAAAAGCCTTTTAAGTAGCCACACTATCTTGTTTCCGATCTAAGCCGATCCTATTGTTCAAATTGCCTTTTAATTATTTGTTGACACAATAGCGGTCTATTATTCCTCACGTTGTCACCACACCGAATCGATAGCATAATTGACCAATTTGAGGTGTCGTTCACAGCCATACAAATTATGGAGTGACACAATTTGTGCAATGCTAATTGCTGTGATTTATTGTAGAAGGTATGCTATGTGGAATTTTTATTGCATTAATTATAAACAAAACTATTACATTATATAAGTTTGCTATACACATTATGTGTGATTTACTTAAGCTCTAAGCCAATCTTTTTTTTAATTAGTATTTGCTTATCAATTATTCCTCACGTTATCATCACACCGAATCGATAGCATAATTGACCAATTTGAGGTGTCGTTCACAGCCATACAAATGTGGAGTGACACAATTTGTGCAATGCTAATTGCTGTGATTTATTGTAGAAGGTATGCTATGTGGAATTTTTATTGCATTAATTATAAACAAAACTATTACATTATATAAGTTTGCTATACACATATTATGTGTGATTTACTTAAGCTCTAAGCCAATCTTTTTTTTTTAATTAGTATTTGCTTATCAATTATTCCTCACGTTATCATCACACCGAATCGATAGCATAATTGACCAATTTGAGGTGTCGTTCACAGCCATACAAATGTGGAGTGACACAATTTGTGCAATGCTAATTGCTGTGATTTATTGTAGAAAGTATGCTATGTAAAATTTTTATTGCATTAATTATGAACAAACTATTGCAGGATTCGTTTACATCAATAAGTTTGCTATAAACTCTATGTGTGGGTTACTTAAGCTCTAAGCCAATTTTTTTCTCACATTATTATTTGTTTATCAATTATTTCACACGTTGTCATTATACCGAATCGATAGCATAATTAACTAATTTGAGGTGTCGTTCACAACCATACAAAGTGTGAAGTGACACAATCTGTGGTGGAATGCTTATTGCTGTAGTTTACTATAGTTGGTATGTTATGTGGGATTTTTATTGCATTCCCCATTTTGGAATTTTATACCTAAGCAAAGTATTGCAGGATTGGTCTACATCATATAAATATGCTATAAACATTATGTGTGAGTTACTTAAGCTCTAAACCGTACTTATTTTTTCAAGTTATTTTTTTATTATTATTTTCTTATTAATTACTCCCCAAGTTGTGATCACAACAATTAGATATCATAATTGGCCAAATTGGCCAACATCACAGGCATACAAATTGTGCTATCTGCATAATGCTATCTTTCGATTCAAGATGGTTACTGAAAATGAAGACTGCCAGGTTAAACATGTTTTGTAGATATAAATTTTTTTAACTATCGTAAAAGTATGCTACCTGTGCAATTTATTAAAAAAAATGCCTTCTGGTGGCAAAATATACAACTATTTTTTTACTCAAAGAAATTCCCGTCTTTTCAATACGTTCCATGAAAATTCGACAAAATTCTGAGCAATAATTTGGTCTGTAGACAACTTTAAAGTAGGGATAAATTTACAGAATTTAAATTTGCTTTAAAGAGTAGACTTGTGCTACTAAAGATTCTATTATTCGCATAGCTTATTAATAATTTTTTAGCACAACAGTGGTAAACGTTGTCATCACACTGAATCAATTCTATAATTCGTTCACAGCCACGTGAATTGGGAAGTGACAGGATTTCTGTATTGCTATTTGTTCTGATTTATTGTGGAATATTGATTTTTGTGTGATTTTTTTTTGTATCTCTCATTTTGGAGTTTTAAATATGTACATAACCGTTGTAAAATTAATATCTATCATATACATTTATTATACACATTGTGTAGTTATTCAAGATTCAAGACGTTCTTATAGATCAAATTCCTTTGTACTAATTTGATAACTAATTCGAGGCGTTTATTTTACAATTGTCATTTTAGTAAAAGCAGTGATGAGTTCATATCATTAGACATTTTAAGATGTTCTTCCCAGTCATTGTCATTCTCAGATTTATTTCCAATAAAAATTCGATACCTGTTTATTCAAACTCTGCAGTATCTACAGTCCCTGGACAAATTATTAGACGCACTGTATTTTTTTAGTAATTTTATGTTTCTTAAGAGTTTTTATGCAATAATGGTATATTTAAACTACAATATTATTGATTTTTATTTAAAAGAATTGTTGTAGACTACACAAATCAATTTAAAATAATAAAACGGTACAATATCACCCGGTAATTAATATTTTACATGAAATCTTGCAATGCGTCTAATAATTTGTCCAGGGACTGTATATCAAATTAGAGATTTAAAATTATTCGGGAAAAAAATTTGAAATTTAAAGCCAGATTTGAACCAAAAATTAAACTGTAATTGGACAGTTAAAAATTAATGATTTTCTAATTAAAAAATCCCGTATTGAATGATATGGAATATAGCTATCACAATTACGTACTTTCGGGTTCATAGTCCTTGAAGCGTACTATGTGGATGTACCAAAATTTCCAAAATAAAAACTAAAAATAATTATTTAATTTTACGTTTATTTAATACTAATTAAAGTATTATCCCATTTGCTTAAATTTAATTAGAAAACCGATGATTCTCCTATCAACATTCTAATGTGAAAGTTAGCTATCATCACGTACTTTCGGGTTCATGGTACGTAGGTTCATAGTCCTTGAAGATTACTGTGCGGATGTACCAAAATTAGCAAAATAAAAACTTAAACTAATTACTTAACTTTACTCTTATTTAATACTAATTAAAATGTGTTCATTAAATTAAATTTAATTAGAAATCAGTGGATTCTCCAATCAACATACTTATATGCAAGTTAGATATCACCACCACGAACTTTCGGGTTCATAGTCCTTGACGATTACTGTACGTATGTAATAAAAATAATAGTATTACATCCGCAAATTAATAAATTATTTATTTTTATTAATACTTATTAAAACACGTGTTCATTCGATTTAACTAAATTTGAGAACCGTTGATTCTCCTATCAAAATACTTATGCTCAAGTTAGCTATATCACCATCACGTATACTTATCGGGTTCATAGTCCTTGAAGAATACTGTGCGGATGTACCAAAATTGCCAAAATAAAAACTAAAAATACTTATATAATTTTACGTTTATTTGATACTAATTAAAACACTAGTTCATTATATTCAATTTAATTAGAGAACCGTTTATTCTCCTATCAAAATACTTAGGTTCAAGCTAGCTATCACCATCACGATACTATCGGGTTCATAGTCCTTCAAGACTATACGGTGTCATACGCGGATATACGCCGACCTTGCGTACAGCTGCTAGTTGGCAGTCGGCTTTTCCAACGCACAGCCGGTGAGACGGCAGCTTGGCTTCCTAAAGACAGCAAGTGAAGGAGTTGTTGAACTTTCCGACACCCTTACTTACCTGAAGTGGAAGGGTTCCTTCGCTTGCCACACGTTGGAGCATTGGCCATGGATGTGACGTGATTACGAATTTCTTCCTGAATTTGATAGGCGAGTTCGTAATTGAAGGCGCTGTTTTAAAGTGGGTTTTAGGATGGCAAAGTTTTGATTCGGCTTTTCTTACTATTTATTGTTAATGTTAATGTATTTGAGTGATTTTGAGTTATTCTTGATTAGGTTTTTCTTACTACTTATTGTTCATGTTAATGTATTTTAGAAGATTTTGAGTAATGTCTTGATTAGGTTTTTCATACTACTTATTGTTAATTTTAATATAATTTAGTGATTTTGAGTTATGAACTTCTTACTGGAGATCGGAGGCGAGTTTGCAAATGAAGGCGCTATTTTAGTTGTGTTTTTATAATTAGATAAAAATGGTAAAGTCCTGGTTTGGTTTTTCTTACTACTTATTATTATGTATTTTAGTGATTTGAGATTATGGACTTCTTACTGAATTCCTGTTAAATTTAATATGTCATAAATAAACGAAGATGAGATATTTTAGATGAGTGTGTTTTAGATAGTAAGAATGACGAAGGGTTTTCTAGAGCCATTATGTTACTTTTTATAACAAGATTCTTATGTTACTCTTTATAACAAGATTTTGAAATGTTTCGATATACATTTGTAATAAAAGATTAATTTGAACAAAACCTTAGAAAATATCTTTGCTTTTCTTGTTTTAGACGGCCGAAAGGTGATAAATTAAAAAAATAAAACTTTTGCCATCCTTACGCTCATATTTTATTTTCTATGGACTTACTCAACAGTACATTATACGGATTAAATAATCAAATTTGCGTGATTTGTGACGGAAGCTTCTTCCTGAATTTGATATGAGACTATCTCAAGTCAAGTAGATGAAAGATCATTTGTATTGGTTCAAGTTAACTTTGTGCTTTGCTAATTCAAAATCCTTAGCAAAAATAATTAAAATTATAGCCTTTGCTAATGAAATAAAATATAAATTATCTACAACATAAAAATGTTTATTACAAGCATGCGATCATAACTTACAGCTTCATTTAATAAAGAAAAAAAAGAATAAATAGCTAATTTATCATTGTATTACTTTTCACGAAAAAATAATTTAACTTGTGATGAAAGGAAAACTCTAGTTTGAAAAATTATTATTTAATAAAACATTTAAAAATTAATATTAGTCTTTAGAAATTTTACACTAGAATGGAACTGTTTTATTATAAATAAACCAATTAAATGTATTCATATATTTAATATTCGACAAAGTGATCTAAAACAAATATAAAAAAAATATTTTTAAATTTAATTTTTTATTTATAATTTCCATGTATGCTAAAATGCAAATTCATTAAATACAAATTAAGCTTAATTTTGTATATTGTTTAAAATATGATATCTCTTCCTGTTTTTAGAACATGTTTTAAAGTGAAATTATTTTTTAGCTTTAAAATTTAAAATATCAAAAGTTATTTTGAAATTAAACATTTCGACGTATCTCAAAGTAAATAGAAGCGTAGCCTTTGGTGTTTTTATGAATATAAAATCATGAATATAAATTAGCATTAAAGCATTTTTACGAATTTAAATTTTGCTACAATCTCACGTTAATTGTTACAAAGTAAATATTTAAATGTATTTTTCAAAAAATACTTATGCGTTAAAATAAAAGTGCATAATATAAAGCTTTACATTATAAAAAACAGAAACTTCTATTTAAAAAAATAAAGCCAAAACTTCTTTCTTCCTATGTTTAATACATAAAGCTACTACGAGTACTCCATTAATTGATACTAATTAGTATCGAATTTTTGAAACTTATAATATAGAAATTACGAAATTTCTATACTTTACCTAGTGTTTGATGTGCTTGAATGTTTTTCTTTCTTTACTTATAAGTAAAAAATTTTATATACCTCTTATATAGATAAAAGAAGAAAATTATTCAAAGGAATATAAGATTTTGAGGCGAATCTCAATCACTTATATCAACTTTTTACTAATATAAATCTCTTAAGAATTGACGAAATAGATAAAGAATAATATTGTTTGAAAGTTGTCAAGTTAAATTATTAAGCTTAGCAGTATAAATATAGATATTTTAAAGTTTTAAATAAATTAAGTTAAATATTTCAAGACAAAAACAATATAAAAGCTGATTACAATGCATTTGAATAAAATATTAACGACATTTTTAACTACAAAATTATTTTTTCAATCAATTTTTATTTCTTTTGATAATTGATGATTGACTAATATTAAATTCTCAAAGCCAATACTAAACTCGATTAAAGCTTAATAAAAATCTACACAAAAAAATCCTATCATAATAATTATTAATATAGATGAAAAACAATAATGTATAATTAAACCCATTATTCTTAATACTAGTGAGACTTCTTAAGATCGAAGAAAAAATTAAGTAAAGATTTACTTTTTGTAAATTGTCAGTTTTGATTCAATAATTTTAAAATATTAAATAAATAATAATTTTTATGAGATATTTTTTATTAATAGGATTAAAATAAACCTTTTTATTGTTTTAATGAATGAGATTTCTAAGTGCGCCAAAAGTGTTTTGAAAATAGATATTTTGTTTTATTTGACCCTTCTAAATATTCGATTGCAATACGAGACAAATGTAAATAGATAACGCTGGCCGGTAAGTTGTATTTTTATTCAAAGAGAATTTGGTTATTGTATTAAATACAGTTAATAAACTACGTAGCATAGCGAAGAGTTATTGATCTCAATTTCAGCTAAATTTTCTATTTCTTATTACTGATTCACATGTTTATTTTATTCTGCTGTGGGCAGGTAAACTGCAGTAACCAGAACAATGTATTGGACCATTTTTGCCCTTAAATAATCAGTCGTATACTTTCTTGTAGGTTTAAGTGATTCAGTTCTTACAACAATGGTCCAAATTATTAGTCTAGATACTGCAGTTTAACAGCCCACGGGCGTTCTTTTAAATAATTGAAGGCAGCTATTCGTAACAAAATATAGATATGTTGTATAACTAATTACCTCTGGCTCTCTTTATTAATATTTATTTTTATATCAAAATTATATAATATATGTTCTTTTTATATAACTACTTTCCTTTCTCTTTTATTAATACTTGATTTTAATATCAAAATTATATAATATATCAATTTAAACTTTCTTCACCATATTATTAAAAATTTAACATGTTTTAAGATATATTGTATACGACAATTTTTTTTCCATTAAAAATTTAACTAATTAATAGAAAAAAGTAGTTTAATAAGCATAATAGTTTTAAGCATAAAAAAGCACAATAAGAAAAATATTTTCATGCAACGCTAGCTACACATTTAAGCTTTACTCTCTCTCCCAGATTTCTCCATTTATTTAAAGGATTTTTTTATGTAGCTATTACTCAGCGTCTTATGATACCCAGCTTAGCTATTTAAATATGCATGTATTTTAAGCAGATTTCACTGCTTTTACATTTTCTTAGTAATAAAGAAAAGCCCCTACATTTTTCTTTAATATAACGGGCGGACCAATCAAATTCCGTTTTAGGAGGCCTTTTTGTGAGCTAGGCCGATAAGCCGACGCCAAGAGAACCCCGGAATTAGGAAAAAGAGCAACCTGAAATATATGTGGTGCAGTACATTTTCTCTCTTATGTTATAAAGTAAAAATGTTTTTTCCTCTTGAGTCAAGAAAACCCAACGGCTAGAATTGCTTCCGGTTACTGGCAACCCTTTAGCGCTTTCGATGTTTTTTTATGGAGTGGGGGGAGGGAAGAGGGAGAGGGAAAGAAAATGTTAGGAGGGGTTGCTGTATTTGGCGCGTTAGTAATATTGTGGCGATTTCTAGTTGGATATTTTGTGTTTTTTATAGTAGCTTTCTTATTGATAATTAAATCGATATTTCTTCCTAATTTTGTGTATTTTTTGTTTTGTAACTATTTCTGGATTTTTGCTTTTTGTTTTTTAGAAATTCACAATTAAAAAACTCATGAGAGTAAATGAAGGTAATTTAATTTATTGAATCATAGTGAGATTCAGTTGAATGATGTTACAAAATTGTTATCAGCTATTTCAATTACTTAAAGCTTACAAATTTCTGTTCTTTTATTTTGAAATTTATAGTAATAATAATATATATCTAGGGTAACTTTGATGTATTATTTTTTTATAAAAGTCCCAGGTATATAGGCATATACTTAATATTGAAACAACGCAAAACATAGTTACCATATATGTGGAATTTTTTTTTATTAAGATTAACAATCAGTCTGAAGAAAAAATACTTTAAAAACATAAATATTAAAAAAAATCCTACTCGCTCTAATAGATAAAATAAGAGTTAAAGTAATTAACAGGCAAACTATTTAAAATCTCATCATCCGCCTAATACATAGTTCAAAGCCCGATTTCGCTTAATAAAAAGCAAACTCAATCAAAGTGTTGCCAAAAATGGTCAGAAAAGTGTTCGCTACTGTTTAGTCAAGTAATTATTGTCACTTTTTGATTTTGGTAATTAACATCTCTGTATGAGCTCTTCACGACATCCCTAGGGAAAGATCTGGGAACAAAGCGTCACATCTTGAACAAAGTAAGAAAGATTTGGATAAGAAATTTCTGGGAAGAATATTAAAGGAAAAATATTTTTTTGACACTTTAAGTGCCATGAAATGGAAGTTATTTGTAAAATTAAAATAACAGAATTCACAATTAATGGATTATTGCTTAAATGTTGTGTAAGTAATAGTGAATTTTATTCACATACGTAATGAAATCTTTCTGTTTTCAGATTGCGAAGTTTGGATTGCTGCTTAAAAAGAGCACTCATCGAAACAATGAAGTAATATAAGGATATAATTTAAATAATTTAAAATAAATTAAACGTTTAAGTTTTTAGCTTTGATAACTTGAAGTCAAATGTGATTTGTTTCTTGAAAAAATATAAATGCAAATTTGAAAGAATATCTTTTTAGCAAGAAAAAGTCTGACTTAATTTTTCAATTTTACAACTGTATAGTTTAAATGATTCATTAAATTAAATTATACTAAATGCGGATATCAGAAGTAAGTTGTATAATTCGTTTAACAATAATAAAATATGACATTGTCTTTGATTTCCCTTATCGTAAATTCCCAAATGCATCAAACTATGTATGTTTTTAATCAAAACCAGTTCATATGTTCACAATTATGACGCCATTTTATTATTGAATGCGTGTAAATTTTTATACAAATAAAAAATTGTACTATCTCATTAATTTATTTATTCAAAAACCAATCTTTATTAATGTGCTTTAAACTGTCTTGACGATTTTCTTGAAGTTCATATTGATCAATTTTGTAAAAAGATAAAGTTATATTTTGTATCATAATTTTATGTAGTTTAATTTGTGATATATTTTAATTTGATGATGATCTCACATCTAATATTTCAGAAGGTATATAAATCCTAGAAGTTTCACAAATATTTACTAAATAAGAACACAGAAAGATTTTTAATTCTTATTTTTCCTTTACAATAATTTTGTGTGTGTGTTGTCAATTTCCCTAGTTAACTTCTTATTATTAAATGCATTTTTAATAAACATACTATGAGTTAATTATACTTTGTAATAAATTTATAAAGAAAATAACTACTTTTAATGTCATTGCCAACCAAATAACCCATCGTCAATAGATATTATGGAATTTAATCATTTAATGTCAATTATAGTTCTTCAAGTGACCAAAAAAGTCTTTTATTTTGTGTTACGAAATGTGTATTGAATATTTAATTTGAACTTAAGTTTTCTTAAGGCATCTATAAATAGGAAAAAATTGAGCAGTTTCTTTGAAAGTAGGGAAGTTAAGAATCCTTAAAAGTGCATAAAGCCAGAATTTTTTCACAAAAAAGTTTCGTAATTCATTACTTGTACATTGTAACGTATTTACCTAACCTGCAGTTATAATCTTTAATTAAAATGAATAACAAAGTATTTGTAAGTCTTGATTCTTAATCTCTTGTTTGGTATTGCGGATTTTAATATTAAGTTGCTACAGAGTCAAATTTGCATTATATAAAATTTTACCTTAGGAAAAGAAATTAATTTCAAGACTTTTTCAGTTCGATTATAAGAAAAACTATTTTTCAATTTCTTTTAAAGTGAAAAATTTAATTCAGCGTATCAGTTCAAGATACTTATGGTTTTTATTTAATGAAAATTCGGATATAATAAAAAAATAAATTTTTTACTTCAAATAACGTTTGTTTTAGGACCGTATTATTGCACAAGCATTCAAATGTCATTAAACTCTAAAAAATAACAATCAAACCAATGAAAACTTAATAATAAAACTTAATCTACAGAGGTTGAACATCCAATGAATTGTGTGTGTATTATGAGACTGATACATTACATTTATAGTATTTTAAATAAATATTTAAAATTTTTGGAGTTGTTACTAGTCAAAACATGCTAAGTGATTGACCGGAAATTGATTCAACGAAACTCTTTGGAATGGAAGCGTTAGAAACAAACAAGTATAAACACATTCAGAAGCCTAGACTAGACTAAAAATGAATCATCGAAAATACTAAAAAAAAGTTTCGAACAAAATAACAAAATTCGATTAAGTTAGATACGAAAGCTATCAAAAAAGGCAATGAAATATATTAAACCGATTGAATTCTTATATCTTTGAATAGGAATAGTAAAAATTTTATAGGCAAGAAAGAGATAAATTGAGTTCGATATAAGAAGTTGTTTTTGGGAATAAAAATGGATTGACTGGTGAGAAAGCAATTTAACATTGATGTCCGCAATTTCAAAGAAAAACATAAAACTGCTTTTTAGGGTACTTAAATATAAATCTCTATATTATATTATAGTTAATATATTTATTAAGTTCCTTAACTAGCATGATTCGTCAATGCTTTTTGCAATGCATATTACGAAAATTACATGGCAAAAAATCCAAACACGTTAAGCTATTCCGTGTGAAAGCAACGCGCTATTTACACCAAGCGAACAAACAAAACCAATAAACTTACCACAAACAGAAAACCAGTCAATTGGTAAATGTAAAAGGGACCAAGTCCAATGGAGAATTACCTACTACGCTTTTGCCTTACGACATTAAGTTAAAGAAGAAGCTCATAGGGAAATTTTTCGGCAGACTAAACCTTTTTTTTTACAGTTAGCGATTCAATTGTGTTTAAGCACAAAACCGAGTACATACACATTGAGAGTCAACGGACTAAACCTTTCTCTAAATGACAACCAAAACACCTCCGCATCGACAAAAAGGTTAATTTTCTCACCACAACCAATCACTGCGAAGACATGCGGCTGCAAAAAGATCGGAGATTAATTGAAAACTACAAAAGTTAAGTGTGAAATGGAGAGGGAAGGCACTTTGATTGGCTATTAGCAGTAATCGAATCACTATGAGAAAGGTAATTGTATTCAGCAGAGCCAAACAAAAGCAATAATTCCTTTTAAAAATAGGAAGAAAATCCGTTCTTTTTAAAGATCGTAGTGGAATGGAAAAGACGGAGTTTGGAGGCTAATGTTGGATTTTTGATGAGACCAACAATTTCAGATTTTTTTTAAAGGTTGGAGTGTGTAATGGAGAAGTTGAAATTGTATTGTTTGGGCAACCAACGATTTTAGATTTTTTTAATGTTTGAGTGCAATGGAAACCCTGAACGTTAGAAGTAGGAATGTATTTTTAGTGTGGCTAACAACTGGAGAATACTTAAAAAATATTTTTATTAGAATTTCATTATGGAATTAAGATGTTTTATTTAAAATAAAAGGACATACAAATAATTTATTATTGTTGTGTATTTTATCAAAATAAGATTTTTAACTTTATGGGTTTAACGTGATGACTAATGAAATATCAATTGGAAGATGTGTGTTACTGGGACAAAAACTATATTTGTAAAGCTAACTATATTCAAACCAGTCAACATTAAAAGAGTTTTAATGTTTCAAATTAAACATCCATCATGTTCCAAATAACAAACATGTTTGTATGAAAGTCTGTTTTGTAGCATTACTTCCCTAACACAAAACTATAAGTACTTTAAAAGCTTTCAGGGCTAATTTTTTTCATTCATAAAAAAAATCTTTTTAATTCGATAGTAGAAAAGGTTACAGAAAAAACAGCGCATCAAAATAAACACGTGTAACCAAACGAGTCAATTTGAACATCAGGTATTTCTTTCCAACCAAAACCAGCATGCTTGAACCAACTTTGGCCTCTATCAGATGAGACCCAAAGGGTTAATAGCCAGGTGGTCTTTCCGAAAGTTGATGTATACAGGTATGGCTTAGCGGGGGACAATTTAAATGAAAACAACAGAACGGGATAGGAAAAAAAATCCGATGAATGTTTTGAACAGTTGGTAACCTGAACTGACCTTGAGCCGAAAAACAACTGAAAAGGAACAGTGACCTAATTGAAATACAACAAGCTGTTCATACAAAAGTTCACACTTCTGGAGTTTGTGGCACTTATTTGCTATTCTGGTTTGACAAAAACTTTACTTAATTTTGTTGTTAATTAATAGTTATATTTTTTTATCATCTTCATTAAACAACTCTTTTGATTTAATAAACTTTTTGGTAGTTTAAAAAAAATCTGAGTTTGCTATAGAATTCTTTTTTCGTCTTTTTATGTGTTTCCATTATGATTTTTATTTATAAAACTTAGCTTACATTCGCTTAAAATCAGTCGAATAAATGTTAGTTAAAACTGTGTTGAAACAAGAAAGTTATTGGTTTGATGAACTCGTAACTATCACTCATCATTTCGAATAAAATGGACAAATTGTAATGAATGGGAAAGCGACTATGAAAATCAAAAATTTTAATTCTTGGTATCTCACGTATTTTTCTACATACAACTACAAAAGTTTTAGTATTTTAAAGTTAAATGTGTTAAAAAGAGTTTATGCAAATGAAAGATTTTTTTTGACATAATATCATTTACAGTTTTGTCACACATCTTATTTCCTCGAGAAGTAGAAATTAATGATTTCTGATGAGACATAGCAATCTTCCTTAATTGTCTTTTAAGTAGCTTTCGGAAATGAACACTCATCAATAATAGCGGCTAATCGATAACTCAAAAGATCTTGTCATTTTTATATGCATTGGGCGACACGTATTTCTTCTATGAGAAAGTAATTTAAATTTTCTATAATAGTTCCCTTATTTTCTTACCAGGTGCGATAACAGAGAAGATGAAAAAACACCCAATTAATTGGGCTGTTAAACTGCTTAGTGGAAAATTGGGATGTTTCAGAATTTTCTATAATTAATATGATTGCGATTTGAAGTGTCCAACTAAAAGTTTAGATATTGATAAGGCTCGTTCAATTTTTATAGTTTATTTATTGAAGTTTAAATTTAAATAAATATTTGCGAGTAATTATTACATGATTCTCTATTTCTCTTAACACCAAATCAGCAAAACATTTAAGTAAAGATTGAATTAGTTGAATTAACAATACCCTGGATTTGCACAAGTGCTATTAAATTAAATCTTAAAGAACATGAATGGATGCGTTCAGATTAAAATATCTTTTTGTGTAAGAAATCTTTGAATTTTTAAAGATAATTTAATAATAAAATAATAAAGTATCACAAAGAATTTCTTATAAAACATCTTTATTTAAATTATTAAACTTATTACAATTTTTAGTTATTTTGGCATTTTTGTTACCTTATTACATTGTTTGTAAAAAGTAATTAAATAGATATTTGTATACTATTTGTTATATATATAAAATATAATAAAGTATTTCGTTTACATTCAATGCAAATATTTTATAGCTTTTTACTTAAAAGTTATTTTCTGATTAAACAGCTCCTAAATATAAAGTTTTTAGGTATCGTTACATTACTTCGTTAAATATTTTACCACAAGTATTTAAATTTTAGCGTTATATGACTCTAAAGAGATCGGTCGTAAAACCATAAAACTTAAAAAGCATGTCTTTAAAAACCGCACTCTACAAAAAAAAAAAGAAAACTTTCCTGATACTTTTCTCGTTATAATTTAGCAATTTATATTTCAAAGTATATCTTGCTGAAAAAGAATAAAACTAGCCTTTTGTCCCTGGTGAGAACGAAATCAATAGCCAAATTTGTATTCACAACACTGAAGCCCGAAAGTTTAACGCAGCAGCTTTTTTTAAAAAGTATCATATAAAGTAAACCCCATCGTTACGCGATCACGCCGGGTTTTATCTTTAAAGCCCTCGTCATAAGTTTATGAGAAGAAAAGATAAGATTTTACAACCACGATAAAAATCTTTTATATTCTTTGGCTGGGCTTCTAATCGCTTTAAATTTCTTTATCGCACGCTACCACCCGATCTTTTTGAGGGTTCTTCAAGAAGGGACAAGAACTTCAACTAAACTAAAAGTCGAAAAAAATTTTAAGACAACATTCGGAAAATGGAACGTAAAATTAACGGACAAATATTTGCTCGGGGACACCTCGAGAAATTAAGATTACACTAACGCGTCAAATGACTAACACTTGAATATTTTTTTTAAACTTTTAACAAATTTCTTTGCACAAGTAGTTAGTACTTAGATCATTAATTGTTTGACATCAAAAAATGGTGTACTTGACCGTACAAAATCATCATTGTTAAACCCTTTTATGATACCTAATATTTTAGGATTCAATGTAGCATTTGAAATGATAGTTAAAAATATTCTTTTGGTCATGAACACTTTTTTTTCCATTTTACATTTCAATGGATCGTAGTGTTTGCTTGTGTAATATTTTAAGAAATTGAGATACACGACCTTAAAAAACCCTTTTTGTTATGCCATTTATGATACCTATTATTTTAAGATAATACAATATAACATTTGCACTCGTGCTATATAACATTTGCACTCGTGCTAAATAACATTTGAACTCGTGCTAAGTTCCTTTTTTTCTCTTATACCATTAACACTTTTTATTCTTCCCATTTTTATTGTATTTAAGAATAAATATTAACTTTAAGACACATGGCGGAATATTACACCAATTGTCAAATAAATGACATTTGAATGTTTCGTTTGATAAAAAGATAATTATTTTTCTCTTTTCAACTTACTTTTAAGTATAAGTAGTGTGAACTTAGGGTATTATACATTTTGATTTGTTACTTTTAAATTACTTGCTACTTTTTTAGCTTATGAAACTTAACCTGTAAAACCTGTAAAATCAGTTGCATAAAAAAATGCGATTTTTTGTCTTTGATAATGATAGAATTTTTCCATTTGAAACAACTACATTTTTTTAATGTTTCGACAATAATATATAATCTATAAATTAATTTACCGCGTTAACTTGTATATTTTATTTTATAGTCAAAAGATCTTCATATTGAATTAGTCGAATCGAGTAAGTATTAATTCCATAAGCATTTAACTGCTTAATTTAAACTATTAATAAATCTATGTACTTATATAAATGGGTGCATCACGTATTGACAAAAAAAACCCCACGAACTGGGTTTATATGAAAAAACACTTACAGTTTATTATATTTATGGTTTTTATGTTCGAAAAATATTAGCTTTTCTGGTCATTAAATGTAATACGTCAAGAAATCGGTAATAAGGTTGCACAAAAGTTTGAAAATAACCTAAAAATACTTGCATTTCATCTATTTTTTATGCTTCATAAATTCTAGTTAGCCATATACTGCTAAGCATAGAGTCTGTATCAACAAAAGTTAATAAAATGTCAATGAATTGCGTTCATAAGAACTGAAAGTCATACTGGTAATCTTTTGAATTTAATTTAAAAAACATCGAATTATCGTAAAACTTACTACGTATGGATTTCGCAATAAGAACTAAATTTTTGAAGCATGGAAACCGAAGAAGAAACCTAGTATTTTGGTTAAACAAAAGAACTATAAAGTAGAAAGATTAAGCTATTCATAAAGTCATGCCAACAATCAACTAAACGGCTTTTCTTAAAAAAATTGTAATGGTTTAAAATATTATTTGACGAAGATACACACAAAACAATTTAAAGCAACACAACGAAATGTAAAAGACTTAGTTTCGTTTATTTGAGATTAAACCGAGTAATGAAAGATGCGCAAGTTTTTTATCCCAACTTTTGTACTTTATACTTTATGTCCAAAGAATCGAGGTAAGCAAGAATTAGTTTAGGTGAGAAACTCACTTCATCACCATGATGTATGATAAGTCCAAAGATAAAGTCTGCCAATACTGATACTTATGTAAAATATGCATAAAAATGCCACAAAATTTAGAATCATTTTCAGTCATTATTTAACAAAGTTTTCATTTGAATTGCAAAATAAGTTTAAGACATGAATAATAAAATGAAACTTAGTGTTTTTGCACATGTCGGATATCTGTTTCCTTCTATCTGGGAATCCACTATGTGCAATGAATATTAAAAAACAGCTAAAATGGAGTTTGTGTGAGCAACTAGTTTTATAAACGAGGAATTTTTCTTGAAATATAAATTATATGGATTTCACGATGCTTATATTTGAAACTAAATTCCGAATAATATTTTTTTTCTCCTTTAAGACTAGTTTTGAACTTTATACAAGTCCGATTTACTTTAAATACTTCATATAAAATTTCTAAAAAATATTAGATTTCGTTTATTTTAGGTTCAAATCTCGAAAATGCACAGCCACATAGCAAAAGCGTGTCTATTTTTATCTCTTAAAAGCCAGTTCTTTATACTTTATGTTATAATAATTTAAAAACCTAACGCCAAGAAATACAAGTTTCATCCATTTTTTCCAATGTTCCTTAGTAACGGTAACTTTATGCCTGAGTGATCTTATATTTAATCTACGAAACGTAAAATATAGTATACCTAGTAAATATGTGTACCTAGTAATGTAGTTCCGTTCATTTTAGACCCAAAAACTCAACACAAAGTAATACAAATTTCACCCATTTTTTACCTCCTTACGTTCTTTACTTTATACGTCATGCCACAGTAACTTTATGGTGAGTGACTTTATACTTGATCTACGAAACGCAAAACATAGTATACCTAGTAATGGAGTTTCGTTAATTTTAGACCCAAAAACCGAGCGCCAAGTAATAAAAGCTTCACCCATTTTTTTTCTCCCAATGTTCTTTACTTTATGTCCAACGAATCAAGAATTATTTTAGGGGAGAACCTCGCTTCATCACCATGATATATGAGAACTCCAAAGACATGCCTTAGTCGGCCGACACGCCCAGCTTAATGCTATTACTCTTTTGGGTAAGAACGAAATAAAAGAGATAGAAAAAATGAACGATCAATACATGACTTCAAGAACAGCTATGACCTTTCTGATAGCTGTTGTGGAGATCTATAGATAGGAGATATTTTAAAAGATATCGGTTTCGTTTGAGGGGTAGATCATTTGCGATTAGGGACATAACTGTAAATGGCAGTTGTGTTTGAAGAGGCATAAGTCAGCTGTAGTGGAAGTCTTGACCAGTTGAGCTTGGTTGAAAACGCCCTTTTGTCGAAAATGTAGATATTGATAGATTGGAATGGGTGTTATGAGTGAAATGGTGTAAGTCGTTTCCGGATTTTTTGAAAACAAACTTTAATGAGTAGTTGATGAGATTGCATTGAATTCCTTTAAACAGTTTGAATTCTTGTCCCGAGAATATCAATAATCTATCGTAACATATTAATTACTATAAAAGCTCTTTCGTTGTAGACATATATGGTATAAAGTTTATGGTAAAAAAAATGTTGAAACGCATTATTTTAATTCATGAATATCATAAATATAAGAGATCAATATTGCTCTGACTCCAAAGATTGTAAAACAGTTTTGACAAATCTAAAATAAGTTTTCAATTTTTAAAGGTATATAACATATTGTTCATTAATGCATGTTCATTAAACATTTAAGTATCAATATCATCTTTTTATCGTTTTATAAATTTAGATAAATAAAATCTATTTTCTAAATAGTAGCATTTACATATTCAAATGTGTAAAATCCTGATGTATATGTATGTAAAATAATTATTATTGCCGAATTGTGCAAGATATGTTTTGAATGCGACAGATTTCTTTTGTAATTTCACATGCGCTTCATTTTCAATTGCGTAAGAGTCGTTTATTTATTTCACATTTTCTGATTGGTTAGTATTATTCTTAAGGTAACTATTAATATTGGAAAAGAAGATAATTATAATTTTATTTTATGAATTAAATAACCTATCTAAAAATCAATTATGTTACATGCGCAAAAAGTATGTCAAAATACGCAAGTTATATCTTATAATGGAGTTTGCAACTTTAAATTAATAAATGCCTTTATACATAGCCTTTGAAGGGAAATTTTCAAATGAGCAACTTGAAAAAGTTTGTCAAAATCGTCCCGAATAGCCAAATGTGTGGATATTAAAACGAAGTCATTAAAACCCCCGGAAACATTTCGTTGTCAAAAAACCCGATCAAATAGCCAAATCAAAATTCTTTCACCCAAACAGATGAATTTAGACAAAATGTATCTCCTATGACGATTAATAATCTTTCTAAAATCTCCCATAACGTTCATTA
Organism: Oedothorax gibbosus; assembly: GCA_019343175.1. Taxonomy (NCBI): domain Eukaryota; kingdom Metazoa; phylum Arthropoda; class Arachnida; order Araneae; family Linyphiidae; genus Oedothorax; species Oedothorax gibbosus. The sequence continues at coordinate 200,579 of JAFNEN010000103.1, forward strand.
CGTCTTTACTTCAAATCCTAAATTCATATCATTTGGATAATGCACTGCGCTTAAATATTTCATAAACGAGTTTTGAAAACTGTATTAATTTACAAATATGCAAGTAATTATTATAGGAAGAACTTAAAAACTACAAAAAAATCGAAAGCGCTCGTTTTCAGCAGGCATTATGTTAATAATTCAAGCATAGCAGGTCTCCGATTAACATAATGACAGGGCTGCAGGTTTCAGCGCATGTTAGGAAAAAATCAATACTTTTTGCATTCGGATGTTTTTTGCCGCATAAATTAAAAATGGGCGGGTCTATCAGATTCCCCTTGAGATAGATGTTAAAATGTAGGATGCTTTTTAATTTTGGGGAGTTTTGAGATTTTTTTTAACGTCGCTTAGATACCGGCACAGAGGTAGTAATTACTTCGTAGTTTAATTTAAAAACGCAACGATGAAATGTACTTTAATGAATAAATAAAATATCATATGGAAAAATGGGTTGTTGAATTTTTGATTTGGTTATATTTTAAAATATAGCCAATAAACAACAACTATTTTATTAAGTATTGCTATTTTCAAAAATAAGATTAGAATAAAGTTCTTACATTACACTGTTAAAAAAAAACCCTGAAATTTCAGGAGAAAAAATTACAGACGTGCTCGTTAAACCTGTGGAGTCCAAAGTCCCGTCGGCGTTAGCGTACGATGTCGCTCGAAGTTCCTTTGGGTGCCCGCTCAGTTGTCGACCTCGTGACTTGACCAGGGTTCTAAATTACGAGGCGTTATTGGCTGTGTTAAAACTCCTAAAGGAGGCTAGAAATAGGCAGCCGGAAACGATTACCTTACCTGTATTACTTGTAAGGGGAAATGCAAAATGGAAAATTTTAAAAACGAGAATAAAACGGAACTTAAGTAGAAAACGGAAATGCAATGGAAAATTTAAAGGAAATAGAAACGAATTCTGTAATACACGGGAAAATACTAACGAACGGAAGTCCGGAAACTCTCTACCGTACTTCCGTAATTTCAGTAAATTTTTTTACAGTGTATTTTAAGTTGTTTAGGATTTGCAATGGTAAATTTACTAAAAACTTATATTAAATGGTATTCTTTGAAAGAACTTTCATGAAATCTCAAGACCTAAGTGAAGAATTCCAGGTGAAAAAACGTTTGAGATAATGCCAAAAAAAGTTAGAAAGTTTTTAATATGTATCTTTCTATTATAAAAACGAAGTACCCGAATGTATTTTAAGTGGCTTGCGTGAAGGTAAAAGAACTTTGTCATCTCTCATTGAAAATAATATTATGATCGAAATTTATTCCAAAGTCTCACGCAGCGATATCGCTACAATGTTACGTTGTTCGTCAACTTAGATGTCAGTTTTGTCATTTGACGAAGGTTCAAAATCGCCACTTGACTGAAAGTACGGCATGAATAGCTCAATGTAGATCTAGTGTGCCGTTATTCTAACTAAACCATAGACAGATAAAAAAAAGTTTTATTAAAGTTAACAAGAATAAAATCCATTCAAAATCTTTAAATATGCAACATATTTATTGCAAATGATTCTTGTACGAATCGGCGTTTTACATATATAAGGATGCTAGGCTGAAGGTATTGTTTAAATTCTCTAAGAATTTTTTAGACCGACGTTTTTCGAATGCGAAATAATAAAAACGAGTTTCGAGAATATAATTCGAAATACTACATAAGTTTTTGAAACAGTAGAGCATCTAAAACTGTGCGTCAACTATACTTTAAAAAAACAATTTGTAAAGGAAACAGCTTTCGAATGTTCAAGAAAACTATTTTCTCGATTAAAGAAAACCGTACTTTCTTAGGCAATAAAATGCAACAATACCGTGGTATCCGATATGCGTGCTCCACGTACTTAAAATATGAAACACGTTAAAGCCTAAACTATCATACTAAAAAAGACAGCTAAAAAAGACACAAATTATCCATTTGGATATCTTATATAAAGACTTATGGACTGTAATAGTTTTAAAAACACTTTCTTACTTGTATTCCAAAAAAAATCGACACATACTTTAGTCAACGATAATAATTTTAGAAACTTGCACGTACCGTACGGAATTTGGTATTCGGTACTAATAATTTATAAATCTCTAAGTACTATACCTGAAATAAAAATAATCCATAAGATGAAATGGCTCAAGTATTTTCTTATTAAGTGAAGTATGCGTAAAAACTCCAGGAATAAAATAAAAAATAAAAATATATTCTTGGAACCTTACGCAAAAACATCTTTCTTTAGAAGAGGTTTTGCCAAAGGGTTATACTTAAATATATGATTGAGTCAAACCTTGAAATTGAGAAACGGCCTTTTTTTTCTAAAGATATTTGTACGAAACGACTTACCTCATATTATTCCAAAGAAATATTTTAAACAAACAATCTGCTATTTTAATATATTTGGTAATATAAGTTCGGGCGATTTTCGTAAGGAAATTTCAAATCAAATAGAATAACCTAATCGGTATAAAAATGAAAATATTTCGCATAGTATGATATGAAACTAGTTAGTATATTCCAAAGCACTGGGCTAGTCAAAGCTAAAATTGGTGATATCCATAAAGTTCTAAACAATAGAATTGATTCCAACTACATAACTTGTACTGTACATCTCTTTATTCCCAATTGATTAACACGCAATCGTCGTATATTTATTCATAGCTCTTCCCATTACAACTATATTCAAACTTTCTGTTTGTATAAGTTTTATAAAATTTACAATAACTGTTCTCACGAAATAGATATTTTTGCTATGTCTTTTAATTATTTTAAAGCTAACTGTTTCCAACTTTTATCTGTGCAATGTGTTTGCCTGTTTTTATACTCAATTATTTCGTGTTTGTTTTGTTTCCTAATTGTTTTGTTTAATGTACATTGTAATAATATTTTTATCTGTAATGTGCATTTAAAACTGAATAAATAAATAGATATCATTGTAGGTGATCTTTGTGCCAAATTCTCAAACTAAGAGTTTCATACAAGATTCGAAAGTGAAATTAAAAACACATTTCGCATGAATATTTCGGAACCTTTTAATATTCTCAAGAAACTATGTCGATTAAGATCTAATTGGTCCTTATCATTGCGTCTGATTTTTGTGACGAAATTTAAAGTCTACGAACTTCTATTGTGAAATTAAATGGGGAAATTATATAAAACAACTGAAACCGGATTTAAATTAAATAGTTTATAAAAGAAACCATTGTCATGAGTTCCATTGCTAGATATGAACTAGAATGCATGACATCAATCAAATTCTGTCTGTAATTATATCAAAAAGCTGACATTGGATAAATAGTAAGGATTTGAACAAAGCATTTATCTATGCCGTGCATCAAGACGCTTAAAACGGCAGTCAGTAAATGTTAGTAAATGAAATGGTAAAACGGATATAGCACCGAGTTGGTTTCTTATGGATTTTTTTTTGTTTGAGAAAGCTAAACTCATTGTTTTTCCTCAAAAGTATCCATTAATGTAAGTAACGTAAACAAATTACCTGTTAACTCATATGACAGGTATAATAAATTAATTTATGTTATGTATGTTTTAAATTTGAAAAAGAAAATGAAAAACACGTGCATACCAATTGACGACGAACATACGTAAAGCGTTTTACGAAAAATAATTGTTACGACCTTCTAATGTATAATAAGGAGAGGTAGCGAAATGGGAAAACGTGAGTTTTTTTTTTATTATAGACTTGTATATTCCAAATGTTTATTGAACTTGGTATTTGAAAATATTTAGTTTTTTTAAATCGAAAATAGATATTATTCTTTTCGAATATATGGAACAGTTTTAATAAAAATATCTACATATTATCGCCACAACGGGTAAAATGAATGTTTAAATACTTTGTAAATTTTTAATTTCATTTTACACGTACTGCAACATTTTAAAAATTAGTATGAAATCGTCTTCTTACCCCTAAAATACGTTCTCATTTTATTTAAATATTATTTTAATACATGTACTCTATAAACATCCAGTTAAAAAATAACTCTTTAACTTATACCAGAATATAACTTCCTACTTCGCTAAAACAGTTGAAACAATTACCGGATTACAATACTTAAAACAATTCGAGGGCTCGAACCAAACCAAAACAAAACCGCTCTCTAAAAGAATAACAAATCCTAGCTCCCCCTTAAAAGTTTTCCCATGTAAGTTATTGAATAAATGAACATAAGAGCGCCCATAGATCATTGTCTGTTTTCATAGGTGATGGATTAGGAGAGTAAGTGGCCGATTCGCCGATAGATGGCGCTCGCGAACAGGACTTTTCTAAGAGCTTTGCAGGAAAAGTAAACACGATCGAGGCTCCGTTCACGTTTCTAACTTTTGATTAGGATTTCTCCGTTGGATAATTTCGGAGAAGGAAAAAGTTATCCGTTAATTGAAACACGTGATGACGGAAGTTGGCTAGAGTTTCTTATTGTTAAAGTTTGTAGAACGCACGTGTGTTAAAAGAGTTAGGACTTAAAATCTAAGGTTTTTTTAAGGGGGTGCTTAAAAATTCCAGGGAAGTTCGGTGTCGGTAGTATCAAGTTAAAATAAGTTCTAATAGGAAGATTTTTACTTTGACAACTGCGTTATTTTTATAACTTCTTAATTTAACAAAAAAAGATTATTTTATTATTCATGAAACGTAATTAATGCTGTTAAGTTACTTTAACATTAATTTCGATATTGCAAAATCATAAATATATTTTAAACGAAAAGTTAATGGTGTTATTTTTATCGCACTTAAAATTGCGAATTTAAATTTTTAATCTAAACTTAATAATATTAAAAATAATTTAAAACTTAATTTTTTAAGCTAAAAGTAATTAAAGCAATGCTATTCATTAATTTGGCTACGAGAATAAGTATGTATAAAAGTTCGATGTCATTCAGTAAAAAGGAAATCGTAAATTTTTCGTAACATTAAAGTTCTCGAAAATATATATGTTAATTTAATTGTACTTATTAAAAGATGGTAAAAGTTTGTTAAATTTCAGTAGTTTTCTTAAATTTTTATTCTGATTAAAAATCACAATGAAATATTAAATCCGAATTCCCGTTGCGATCAGAAAATGTATCGAAGAAAGACGTTTTTGGGCATTCTCGGAAAATAGTAACTGCAATGAGCTTAATTTCGAAAATTTACGAGTTTACGAATTAGAGGAAATTAGAAAAGGAAATAGATTTAGAAATAAAATAATCGTCAAATTTAAATTAAATTTGCATTTTAAAAGGAGGAGAAGTAAAATCGAAAACTTAATTTTCACTACATAAGTTTAATTTATAGGGCCGTTGCAAAAGCAGTTTTTAGTCTTACTATAAATTTTGTAAAAAAGATCAATTGCAACTAACTTTAGTTAATGCATTTAAAATTAAAGTTTGTTTAGCGATAAAATTAACAATTAAGCATGGTCCATATGGATAAAGTATCTTAAAATCTTTTTGCACGAAAGAAAACATAACTTCGTATTTTTGTAAATATTTTAATTAATGTAAAACAAATTGAAAGAATTTTCACGAAAAAATAATAATTAATTTTTAATTAAAGTAACTTCTATCGAAAATCATACGGAATTACCAACATTCAAACATTTAAGAAAAAGTTTCAAAAAATATTATTAATTAAAAATTATTTCGTCTATGATAATGTTTAATATTTTATGAAAATATTAGGGAAGATAGAAAGATAAAACGTTGTTTAATTATTTAACGGAAACTCTAAAATCGCTACTTTACCGTCTGGCTCAAATCGCAAGTAGCGGAGATGTGCGCGCTCACACCGCGAAAGTTCAAAATTGAAGTTTTCTAACAAACAAAAGTCGAAGCAAACTTTTCGATTCTGTGTTACGATTATCTTCTCGTCTAAAGATGCAAGAAAATCGTGACAATATCTTTGTTGCGCTATATAGATTTTCAGTAATATCGTTGCTGTCTAAGTCCCGCAACTGTTCGATCAAAATGACCAAATAGAGCGATTTAAAATAATAAAACGGAAAAAACGGGAAATCACAACGAGGGTTTTCGTTCTCAATCAAATTCAGGAAAATTCTGAAGCTTATTTCACAAATCACGACGACTTTCGGAGAATTCGCGGTATCCATATAGTGTCAAGTCCGAATGAGCGCTAAGTCCAGTAATGTCCGGTTCCGTGCGAGAAATTTTTTAATTCAGTGTCCGGACGTTCAAACCTGCAATAAAAACCACAAACGTAGACTAAAAATCCACCTACTTTTGTTGACGATCATAGCACTAACTCCATTCACCAACAGTTCTCCGATGACAGGGCTCGGACTAGAAGGTCACCGAATGTCCAAGCGAAAACTTCTCTTCCTATTTTCAAAGTTCCGAGAAAACGAAAACTCAGGAGCGCGTTGCACACACGACTGATACGATTGCGAGTCGCTCTTCGACTGAGCGCAGTGGGGATCAGCGGGCCCGAAAAAGGCCGGCTAGTCAGAGGGGGGAGGGCCGACAACTGACTCCTATTTCCCCCAACAGAGGGCGCCACAGAGGCCAGATCTGGATTGGGCCCGCCAGGGTCACGTGCGCGCGACGTCAGGGCCCAAAAGGGCGGTTCGCGGGTTAAAAACGCGCGCGTTGTTTTCCTGCGCAAAGAAGCATTTCGGTATTTTTATGCGGATCGATCGGGCCGATGCTAACTAAGCGCGCCAAAAAAGTTGGGTTTTTTTCCCGGGGTTTTGAGGAGCTCGGGGCCGTATAGCTTCTGCGTCGCGTTGCGCCTAGATCGCCGTCCGTTCGACGGGCAGAGACGGGGTTTTCGGTCCCGGGCCAAGACGCTTCGGCGGCGGGGGAAGCGATTTCGGACTTTTCGGTTTCGATCGTCAAGCGGAGAGTGTCTAGCGGATGACGCGGAGATAAGACGGTCAGTTCCGCCGTTTTCCCGGTCACTGTTTTCCGAGGATTTTGTCCGACGTTGGACGATTTTATTATTTTGGAACATGAATTGTCCGATTTTTGTATTACTTTTTATTTTTAATAGTAGTAAAAATTTGCTTTGTGAAGGATGCTCAAGAGTTTTGTTTGAAACTATGTGGTCAGTATTCCGATTTTTTTTGCGGTTACTATTTTCCGAGAAATGACTGTCAGGATTTTTGTCCGGTGTTGGTCGATTCATTATTATTATTATTTTTTCTGAAATTTGAGTTGTTCGTTTGTTTTTATATTTATAAAAGTGACAGTGTTTTGTGAGGGACAGTCGAAATTTTTGCTTGGAGATATTGCGGTCAGTCTTTCGTAATTCTTTGCAGATACTATTTTCTGAAAAATGACGGTCAGGATTTTTATCCGGTAAAAATAAATTATAGTTTTTTATAAATTTGAATTGTCCGACTTAAGAAAATATCTCATTATTTATGACAGTGTTTATTTTGTGCATGACAGTTATGATTTTTTCTCGTAAAACTTATGGTCAGTCTTTTGGAAATTTTTTCAGTCTTCGCTTTCCGAGAAATGACGGTGGTCAGATCTTTTTGTCCTATGTAGATTTTTTTTTTGAGAATTTGAATTGCCATATTTTTTTGTGCTTAAAAGTTTTGTAAATAAATGACTATTTTATGAGGGACATTCAAGTTTTTGTTTGGAATAAAACGGCAAGTCTTTATTATTTTCGCGGTCACTGTTTCTTGAGAAATGCCAGTCTAGAACTTCATATTTTCTTTTATTTATCATTTGATCAGTTCAATTTTTTTAAATACTTTAAAAAAAATTAATGATATTTTGTGAAGGATACTTAAATGTTTCGTTGAGAATGATATGGTCAGTCTTTCGGAATATCTATGTACATTGTTTTGCGAAAAACGGACGGTTAAGCTTTTTGTTCCATTAATGTCAATTTCATGTTTCAGAAATTTGGTGTCCGTTAATTTTTATGCCTTTAAATATTCCAAATGGTTTCTTTCTTGTTAAGGACAGTCAATGTTTTGATTTGATAAAATATCGTCAGTCTTTAGGAATTTTTACTTTTCACTGTTTTCCGAGATATATCAGTCCAATTTTTGCCAGATAAAGGTCAATTTCAGTTTTTAAGAAAATTGACTCGGCAAACGTATTTGTACTTTTAGTTATTAATGACTTTTTTGTGTAGGACAGTATAGTACTTTGTTTGAATGCGGTCTGGTCAGTTTTTCGATATTTTTGCGAAAACAGAAATATCGGCCAATATAAGAAACTTTTATCATTTAAGAATTCAACTGGTTTTTTTATATATATCTATAGTAATAAATGAAGTTTTTGCCTTGCAAGTCAATCAAATGTTTTGTTTCTGGTATTCGACGGGCAGTCATACAGTATTTGTTACAAATGTTTAGAGAGAAATGAGGGTCAGACTTTTTAAAAAATTATTTCAGTTTTCCAAAGCTTGCTTTATCCTACAAATAGATTTGTTTACAGGTCTTGTAACTTTAATGAAATGTGTTTCTAAAAATTTAAGTAACCGTTTGTTTATATAATCTCGTCAAAGTTTTTTCTTATATGTTAATGATTGTCAAGTTAAATAATACTTTTAAAGTGACAATTTGTCTAGATATTTTTTGGTCAAGCAATGTTTTCTCCCTGCAAAGTTAGCTCGATTTTATTGCATTATAAAATCACAACATTTAGAATTAAAAATCTTACTTGTCATTCTTTAATAGTAAAGTTTACCTTTTAAAAGTCGATTTGTTTTTTACACAAAAATCCTACCAAACATTTTCCTAACTTTAACAAAAAATATTATCACCGTTTTTCTGTTTTAATTTATAATATATTAAATTGTTTGATTTTTTATCTAAAAACATTGTATAACAGATTCTGTTTCTATGAATTCTTACTTAAACATATTTTTCTCTAGTTTATTTAGTAAGGTTTTATGGACAATATTATGAAACTTCAATTTAATGAATAGTATATGTGCGGCGGGATTTTTTTAGTGAAAAATTTATATTTTACTAAAACTGCAATCCTTTTTTTTGTTCAAAAGAAGAAAAACAATTGAGCCAGAGTAAATATTTTTAAGCTGCCTTCAAACAATATTATGACAAGGACATATGTTTATTTAGTTTCAATTAAAACACTTTTATGTTCAAAATTTTCTCATCGTATGTTTGCTGAAAGTTTTAGTTTGAAATTTAAAACAGAGTTTACATTCTCTACATGAAAGGTTTTCTGCTTAGAATATCGCCAAAAAGAATCATAAATTAAAAAATTCTGTTACTAAAATATATCAAAAACTCGGTGACAACATTAAATATTAGGTTAAAATTTTATTTACTAAAAACTTATCTCCTTATAATCTCTCTTATTTTTAAGTAATATTAATATTACCTATTATATATAATTTTTTTCTTTACTTGGAATTAAAGTGAAAACACTTGCTTTTTTTGTAATTGAAATGGTATTTTATCATGTATGGTCCGCAGAGTTTCAAATTATATTTAAAATGGGTTTATAAATAGTAAAAGTGGAATGTAAAATCAAAAATATTAATGCTGACTTCCATTTAAAAATAAAACATAAATTATTATATATAATTCTTTGAAGGAGATATTATTTAGCGTTTCTCCTACAACGAATCGGACATTTTATTAATATAACATTATTTCAGTAATTATTTTGGTCTTCATTCATTGAATATTGGTAATTCATTGAACAACTGTAAACATTCTTAAGTATAGCTATTTGTGGAAGATTATCTGGAAATGAGATTTTTTATAAATTTATTATTTAGGTTTAGTACTTAAAAAAGAAAATTAATAACTTAGAAAATTTTTACTTTAATTGTTTTATTGTTCAATGAAACTTCTCAAAAATTACAATATGTGACTTACATTTTGCAAACCAAAAACCCTTCACGATTTTCATAAAACTATAAAATAAATTATTAATTAATAACGGTAATTATTTTTGCTCTTGCACCTACAACGCTTACACGTTTGATTAGAATTACATATCACCAACATTTTGATAAAATTGGTAAACTGTCTTTGAGTTTCTTGACATTACTTAAAAATCAGCGTTCATTTTTTACTATGATTACATTTTCCTCCTTCCAAAAAATGTTTTAAGAATTTAATATTTAAAGTTAAAATTACGTTTTCATTCAAAAACTTTTGTATGAAAATACGTTTTGTAGCATTGATAATATAATAATTAATAGAATAAGCAGGAAACTTGATAAAAAAATGCAAAATAATTGGTACCATAGATAATTAAGGATTAAAGTAACTGAACTTTATTAATTTGCAAAATTTCAACACATTTAAATGTGCTGTTAAGATAGCAGTAGTCGGATAGGGAACAATCATGAACTTGTTTTTTTTTTCAAATTTAGAATTACAAAATATAGTACAATTCTGGTATCGTCAAAAAATTTTTTTCAAAAAGATCGTGTTTACAAAATTGTCAAGATAATAAGCTTTAGTATAATTTCATTTTGCGTGGGCAAACATTCAATCAAAAATAACAAATATTCTGATATCTATATATAAAACAAAAAAATCATAGTTATATTTATTAAAACAACCAAGAAAAATCCATGTCTAGTTATAATATAATATTCCAACTAATAATTTAGATTGTCAATATTTTTACCACAATTTTCAAACGCCCCCTACAAAATATCGACTTTTGAAGAGCAAGAGTAAAAACTGAGCAACATTTTATCAGCGAAACATTTTCTAAGAGTATTTTAGTGCGTCATTAAAACCGCCATCTTTATTATATCCCAAGTAGTAAACTATATTTTTTCACAAGTTTTTCTTTTTTTTATGTAAGAAATTGCAATAAAAACATTGCAAAAAAATTAAGCATACCATTATCCGATTTTAATAATATAGAGGGATATTTTAAGTTAAAGTTTGTAAGACAAGTGATTTTTGTGTTTTAGATTAAATGCAAGGTGTGAGAAATCGCATGGAAAATTGCTGTACCACATGGTGTCTTATTTAATACAAAATAAGGCGCGCTTTTAGATAAGTGGTGAAAAATGGGTAAAGCGCGCGCATCAAAGTTTTCAAGTTTTGCGCGCTATTTACAAATGAATTGACGCGCAATCGGCACTTTAGGATAATGTTATGCTACACAACAATCGGATTTTACACTTTAGGAAAAAAACTACAGAAGAATATCTTTTTCTTATATGATAAATTGCTTTTTTAACAACGAAAAAAACCCCAGTTTTTTTTAAAGTAAAAATCCTGAACTTTTTAAATCATTCTATGCAACATTTTTTCACTTTTTAAATGGAGAAATTCATACTATTTTTTGGTTATTAGTGATATAGTCAAATTTAATTTGTTAGTTAAATGCGTTTTAAATATCTAGTTGAAAAACATTTGAATTAATTTTTTTAATTAAAAAATTCAACGAAACTTTCTACTATTGCAGCAAGGAACAAAATCATAAAAGCTCTAACTCGTTCAGCTATAACTCTTACAAACTCACAAACTCAAATAGCATACCGAAAATTCTTACATACTCACAGTCCCAAATAGTATACCAAACACTCTTACACTTTCACAGTCCCAACTACTAAACCTAAAACTCTAACAAACTCAGTCTCAAATAGTATACCGAAAACTCTTACTAACTCACAGTTCCAAATAGTATACCAAAAACTCTCCCAGACTCACAGTATACAAATACTCTCACACTCCCGAAAGAGTTACTTTTTCAAATCCATAGTCTCATATAGAGTATAGGAATTATACATAAAGCGACGTGAAAGGGGTTCATCGTCCCCAATACAGGAAATATTTGGCGACAACAGCTGTCCCTTAAAAACTTCACCCCTTCTTCCGTATACCTGGAGGTTCCGATAGAGAGAGGCCCTACCCCTTTACCGAAGTAGGTGCAAACACGACTACCAGGTAATGCCAATAACCCCTGATCAGAAACTATTTTACTGTTAATTTATGTTTGTTGTGTAAAATTTGATGTTTGTGTGTGTTATTTATGTCACTCAGTCGCTAAAACAGAGCTTAAAGAATCAAATATTATGAAAATCTAAGGATATTTTGTATTGATATTTTTAACTTCCGATAGTGAGGGGCTCTTGCCCTTTTCCGAAGTAGGTGCAAAGATTGCTGCTAGGTAATGCCAATAACCCCTGATTTGGAATTTTTCTGTACAATAAAGTTAGGTTTTTCTAAAAGCAATTTGTAAGTATTTTACTTCTTTAAATGAACAAAATAAAGAAATTGTTAGAAATTAAGTACAATTTATCCAGATGCTTTTTTGCTTGCACTTTTGAGCAAAGTAGGTGCAAACACTGCTACCGGGTTATGCCAATAACATCTGATTCGGTAGCATTTTCAGTAACACTTAAAAATCTTCGCGTTTTTAAATAAATATATTAGTTATTGGTTTAAGTCTTATCTGTCATACATTCTAAGAATGGCATATCTTGATATTATTTGGGTTCTGATACTAATAGGCATTTGTCTTATTACTGAAGTAAGTACAGTGTTACCATATTCTTAAAGAAGCCTTGTAAATGTCTCAATGCTTAATTAAGATTTTTTATAAATGTATTTTACTTGTTTAAAAATTGCGTAAGATCTGTTTGATGCTTTTAATTGGAACTTTTTGCAGACTTATAAAAATACTATCTTCTAGGAGTTGATAATCATGATTAAAAGCCAAAAGCTCAAGATCAACGGAATTGATTTACGTCTTTCAATCAGTAATATTTAAGCTAAACTGGGATGTCGAAAATTCACTGAAACTTTTTGCAGACTTATAAAAATACTATCTTCTAGGAGTTGACAATCATGATCATGATTTTGGATTAAAGGAAAAGTTCTAGTTAGGGTAGTTATTGAATTACGGATTTGATTTACGTCTTTCAATCATTAAAAATTCAGCTAAAAAGTGGTGTCGCTAAACTAGGATTTCGAAAATTCACTGATGCAATTGAATTGATACAGTGTTCGCTCACTATTTCGTAGTAAACATATAAAATTAGTTTTTTTTAGACTGAGCGTAGACGCTACAATGAGTTACCATAATGTCCTACAGACTGGAACCTAATGTTGTATTTAGAAAAAGATGGTGATATTTAAATGATGTTTTCTAAATGTTGTAAATTTGCATCATTTTAAGAAATTATTACTTGGTTTTAATTTTTTATTCAGAAACAAATGGTTCAATAAAAACATTAAATCCCACTCTTCTAGTGATAGTTCATGCAACTTTGAAAATGAGAGATTAGTGGAAACTGAAACAAGTGTTGAATCAAAATGCACACCGATTAAAGAAACTGATTAAAATGTATTTTTTTATAACTCCGCAAAGATCGGGGACTGAAGATAAACATAAACTGCGGAAACTGACATGTAATCAACCAAAGTGCACAATGATAACATTAAACATTATTCGTCCATTTTCACACAGACTTTCAACACTTAGGTTATCAAATAAAAATAATTAATTAGGGTTCCAAAATAATCAGATACAATTCTAAATATAATGGCAACAATAAGACAAAATATACTAAGATAATCACAAGGGCTTTGAACTATAATAACACAAAATGTACTTACTTTTTCCACTAATTTTCTATATAGACTATGCGAGATAAGTACAAATAAAAATTCTTAAACCCAAAGGCATACAAAATCTAAAATTCTACACATAATAGCATTATTAGGTCAAAATATATATTAAGCTAACAAAGAGGAGAAACCTTACCCAAAATGCAGATACTATGTAATTCCAAACTATTGGTTGAATTTTTGACTGGTTGGCAACAATATTGATAAAACCAAAAATAGTTTAACCAAAATATACACTAATGAAACTCTCCAAATTTCACACTGATTTCCAACGCTGAGAACAAAATAGAAGTGACATTCGACGAGAGTTCTTCACACAACCGATAAAATTCCTCACAGTTTAGCAACTCCTAAGATAAGACATATGGAGAGATCTTAGGGAGACGACCCTACATTTTTTCACCAATAGCTAGGGGCCTTACCCCTTTACCGGAGTAGGTGCAAGCAAAGATGGTGGTTCTCTTAGAGCCAATAACCTTTGGTGCACTTTGTACCATGACTATTTCTCAAGGAAGTTTTCGAGGGTTCACAGCCCTCTCTGTCAGTTCATAGCTTTGTATTGGAATTTCAGCCCATGCGGTTTGCATTTTTGTTCAATTTTGGATTTATAATTCTTGGTTTTGATGCTTAGGTGAAAGGTTGGTAGATACAGGGGTATGTATTTTTGTATATTAGTTTGTGTGTATGCGTTTGTATGTTTGTTTACTTAGTGCAAAGATCTGTGTGAATGAGTTTTTATGTTTTGAATGAAATATATCTGGGGTTCATGACCTCTTGTAAAATTTTGGTATCTAACAATAATATGTTGTGAGTTTAGACTTAGGTTCCTATTTATTCTGAATGAGAATTTAAAAATCATTGTTAATCTGTAAATTAATTCCGGAAGAGTATGTACTTATAAAACTTTTGTTAAAAAAAACTGTCAAATAGTTTGTATTGCGCATGTTCAATAGTTGCGTTAACAATTCAAAAATATAAATCTAACAGCTTTATCTAAAGATATGTATGCTCTAACTTGATTGATATCAAAAAGTTTAACGTTTAATTGAGTGGATTTAATGAAATGAGTGTATTTAAAGAGTTCGAAACTTTTTGAAATCTATACATTTTTTAAAAGAACGTATTCACTTTAAATCATGGCCTTTTGAGCGATATTGAAAGGCGAATATGATATGCATGGGTTACACCAACCTTTACTCAGTATAACATACTAAAGCTTAAATTGATACAATTTAATTATTGTACATCTTTCTAGAAAATTTGTTTTGGCACATTAACACTTCTGTTAGTAATTTCACTGATTATTGAATTGTAGCTTTCACCAATTGTTTTTTATTTGTAGAAAAAACAAGTTAAATATACATATAAAACTATCTATTATAGTTCTTTATAAGAAGAGCTTGTTAAGTTAACGCAAACAGCATTATTTTAGTGTATGCTTAAGTTACATTTCTTTTTGAACTTATATTAAATAATAAACATAAACTAGTCTTACGGAATATATTATTAACTAAAACCAACAGTTTTTATTACGTGTTTTTTCATGTAATTTTTCTACTTATATATAATAATGCATGTTAGCTGAGATCTGAGACACATTGCTGAAATTTTGAATCAAACAAATTCGATCATATACTCTAAGGACAGCATAAACGAGAAATCTAAGGTGCCGATATTATAAAGAACTTGACAGTTAAAAACCATCACCGTCGAGATTGAATGGGTTTAATTAAAATTGAAACTGATTTCTGATAAATTAAAAGGAAAGACTTTACGAATAGTAAATATTAATATTAAAAGTAAAATACTGACAAAAATTTTCCAAAAGAATTTTGTGATTTTTAGGTTTGTAATCAAGTCATAAAAATAATACGTTTTAGTTTAATACGTGTCTGAGTTTGTTTTAAATATAAGTTTCATCTTTAAAGTTGAAAAACAACAGTTCCAAATTTTGAATGATTTTCAATTGACCAAAATAGATTAATTTATGTAAAAAAAATACATAAAGCGAGGATAACAAAATTAGAAATAAAGTGTTTCAGACTCATATAAAATAACATTTAATGTATATGGAACAAGTTATTTCTTTTTGTAACTGTAAAATAAACAATAAGAAGAAAGTAAAGAAATTAATTCTTATGTCATATAAGTTTCGGTATTATTTGGAAACCTCTTTAAATTTACCGTTTGTGGTGTTTAAAAAGATACTAAACAAAACCCTAAAAATAATTAATTTGATAAAATTATTATAACTATATTTTTCCGATATTATCGGAACTACTTTCTTTTAACAATTGGTAAATCTGTACAAAAAAGAGTAGCTTTATCCCATAAAAATATTGCATTTTATTTATAAGAATAGTTTATAGTTGTATAAAGTTACTTTTTTAGAATTCAATGAAATTCGAGCAGTCATCATTTAGATGTTTTTATCTATGGCAGTTGAACATAAATAACAATGAGTGAAAATAAAAGGTATAATCAAATTTAAATATAATGTAAAAACAATATATTTTCTTAGTTTAATTTTAAGGTATTGTAAATTTATAGTAGAAAGAATTTTAATACTTTAATGCTACAGTAATAACATTTGTTTTCAGATTAGTAAAGGTATTTTTTCATGTATAATTAAAAAACACCTTTCATAAGGCAAATTAAAAAAGTATCTACAAAAAAGTGAGTTTTCAGCATTCAATGCACTTGAAAACTATACTGAAATGTAAAAACTATTTAGAAAAATATATAAAAATTCCAAAAGTTATGAAAACAATTTAATGAAGAAATTATATTGAAATAAAGCTTTAATATGTACATAAAATTTATAGTTTATGACTTAAATTTGTAAAAAAAAGCACAATGAGATTTTACAATTAGAGTAAATAAATAGTTTTAGACTTTTATACGTTATCATTCTATTTAAGTATGCCAAACCATGTAATAAAAGTAAAGTTTTCCGGTTAACATAAATTTTTTAACTCTATTCATGAGTTATCTAACATTCATGAGTTATCACATATCTATCTCAATCATGAGTTATCTAACATTAAAATAAGTCTTTACGAAGTACCAAAAAGGATAAATATAACATATAATTAGATTTATCATCTATTATTAAATAAATAACAATTTCTACTTTACGATTCATTAAATTTCGTTTATCTTTGCCCTTCAGCTATTAAACATATAATTTAAAGCAATATCTCCATTAAAATTGTGCAACTATCTTTACAAAAAACATGTGTAAGATAGTCACGTCACGGTATCAATACTGAAATTATATTGCTTTGGTATTTTTTAATAAAATGTTTTAACCTGTACCATGCCATAAAATAGTACTGAATTATTGGCATCGCGTGCTTTTAACCGATGCATCATCTCTTGACCAAAGCATTGACGCTTTAAAATTTCTTAGCGAGTTCTTATCAATTTTTTGACTTGCGTAATAGCTTTTATAGTGTTTTCGAACGCAATTGGGTTATTACTTAAGTACAACTTGCACGCAGGACTAGGCGAGATATAAGCATATCACTGGGATTGTGGAAATCGGATACAATTTACAGTCGAAGTTACTGTTGGTTAAGACGTCAATTGAAGTTGGGTTAGGTTAGGAATTGAATTAAATTGTGAAGATTAACTTGGTGGTGGTTTTCGAAATTGGATACAATGTATAGTTTAGTTACGTTAAGATCACAATTTAGAAGAGAATTGGTTATTTGTAGATTTAAATGAAATTGGGTTCAAATTTCAGTTCTAACTTTAACGATGAGTTCATAGGAAAAGCTTTATGGTGAATTAAATAGTAATTTAGTTACTTAAATGTTCGTATTATTACAAAGTATGATTTTATTTTAGATTCCGAATTTGATCCAACTATGTCTATTTAAATAAGAAACGTGTATTATGTTTGCTCATGTTTATTGGCATGAATTTAAGAATAGTTTTGAAATATTGAGCCTTTAGGTATAGATAGCTGAATTAAAATATCTACGAATAAAAACGAATGAAATAATCAGTGGCTAAATTTCAATTGGGCAAGTATGTTTTATCTTCGAGCATTAGTGGTCAACATGTGTACTCAGTACCTTGAGTGTTTAGCTCGTACATGATATTTTAGAGACGGACTAGCAATGAAAATATTTTTGTTTAGTAGAGGACACGTGGTTACTTTAAATCTAAACACAACTAACAAAGGAAAAAAATAACCTTATGTATATTGCAATTCAACGAAATATGTATTAATGTTTTCTTTTGTGGTGAAATTCTGGTCTAAAGTAGTTAGGCATTATAAGTGGTGAAATAATCAGATAGCCTAATTGTTTATTTAACATTCTTAAAACATTTCAAATATGTTTTATAAAATTTTTCCTTGCCCAACTTTTAAAAAAAATTTACTCTGTCTTGCATGTCTTTTTGTTTTAATAAGAAAATTTTACTTTATAAAATATTTTGAATAATAGCAACCCAATTTATAGTTTAAAGTATAAATTCAATTTATACTTTATTATTCTTAGAGCAAATAATTTATAAATAAGTATGTATAACTCCAATTAAACTAAGTTTAAGTTTGAATTTTTTTGCAATTGATTAAAAAAATTAACTTTGCGATTTTGGTACTATATTACGTTTTGAAAGTTTAATTATTAATTTGTATATCACGTATCAGAAAAATGTTAATATAGAGTTTGAATAAAAGCAAACGACCTATTTTAAGACTTTATTTTCTAGTTGTAAAATATGATTCTTTATGATTTTTATTACACTTTTATAAAGTAAGTTTGTGTGTCACAAGTCTTTACGATTTAGAAGGTCATATTGACTTTTCTAACATCTGGCCGTCTAGGTCATTTTTTTTTTCTTACAGCTACATCATGTAATAAGATGCCATGGGACACAAACTTGCTTAACATTTTTTTTGTGTGTTTTACTGTCGGAACAAAATTCTTTTAAAAAATAATACTTGTAGTTTATAATTGAAATCATACATAGTAATAGAATTAATATTATATTTTATAAGATAAAATAATAAAGAAATAATGCTTAATAATTTTCTATATTGATAATTAAACGGCCTATACAGCCATAGCTTGAAGTATTTTAAAACCATGAACTAAACGTAGCATAGTATTCTTTATTTTTTTGTATTATAGTTAGACTTTTATATATATAATCATGCAAAATACATGAACATTGCATCTAATAACTAATTTTACTTAATTTAAGAATTTCCGAACCACATTAAAAAAAAGTTTAAAAGATGTTAGTTAATTCGATGGACACGGCTCCATAGAGCTAACGTATTAGTTTTGAAATAGCAACATCTGCTAAAATATTACTTTGCCATACAGGAAATTTTCACTTGGTATAAGAATCTTTATAATAGCAAAATAAATCGAATTCAAAAGAAAAATAGCAGTCAGTTTTTAATAATTAATTGATTAATGTTAAAAACAGTGTTGCCTTCTTCAGAAAATTTTGGTGTAATTAAATATTAAAAATTAATAATTAAATAAGCTCTATGGGACTAACCATTCCTCTTAACGTAATATAAAAAAGAAATAATTGAAAATAAAAAATAAAAATATTTTAAAGATGTATCTAATAGCTGTGTTTACTATTGACTATTGCGAATAGCGAACTATAATTCTTTATTTATATATAACATGTAAAAAATATATTTTTAAGTTAAATGTTTTTTATAAACATTTTATTGTTTAACGTAATCTTGACGATGCTATTTGAAAAAGCAAGTAGATCAAATTTAAATAGAAAAATAAGAAATACGCCCATAGTTTCTCAACAGGGACTTTTCTGTATTAAACACTATTTTCAAAGTTGTTTTAAGATCCCTAAAAGTGTATTACGTAAAAAAAAATTTCATCATCAGAAATACATTTTTCAAAGATTACCTTATCCAACTTGCCCTTTCATTTATATCAAACATTTTATACAAAAATTAATAAGTATTTCGTACATTTAACACAGTAATTAAATATAGCAATTTTATAAAAATACATAATACTAAGTAATAATTTGAATCTATAGAGCAACATTATATACAATTCTATAGAATTGATAAACACTTTGTTTGGATACTGGACCAAAGAGCAAAACACCATTAATGAATTTAATATTTTTCACAAGGCAGAGAGATATGTTTCGCTACTTGATATATTTGTAAATTAGTAAAAATGCATTTGATTGATAAAAGATAGGACAATTTTCATAACAAAAATACATTACTATATATACTTTTACTGTCTTAATAGTTTTCTGTTTTTTTTGTTGTTAAAATGGCTTTTGATGAATTTCTTTCAATAATTGTTATTTTATTGCTCTTCAAAAGGTTGTTATTATAGCAGGATACTCTATTGTCCAAAGGTTTTTAATTAACATAGCTCATGTGGTTCAAATCGTTAATCTTTCTAAAATTGTAATAGTTTTTAATCTGACAAATCTTATGATATTATTAAAAAGAAAATTATAATTACATCGAACAAATTTGTCTTAAAAATTCCTTTAGAAAAATGTGAATTTTACAGTATACATCCGTTACGTCTAGTGTTCTAAACTATTTAGTTAATAGCACACTTTACTATTATAAAAATCTTATCACCAATTATATAATATTATTATAATCGCATTACATTATCATTTTTAAGAGAGATTAAAACATTTCAAAAAATATATAACACATTTTACACTACATCCACTGCAACAAATGTAACAAATACACTAATTGACAAACATCACTATAAGTCTATTACAAAATTCTAATCCCTAATTACTTAATAGCATTACATCCATATAACCTTCTTACAAAGGCGCTAAACGCAGACTATAAATACATAACACAATTTTACTCATCCGAAACTATAGACAAATAGATAAATAGATAAAAGTTGTTCTAAAATCGAATCAGAAAGTGATAATTCGAAGGTATCTCTCCCAAGGTCATAAAACAAAAGGGAACAGGGGGCTTGTTCATCTTTGTTGACTTAAGAAAAGAGTGACCCAGAGCGCGCGCTAATCATGCTTTTAAGAGGGCTCGCTCTCTAAAAATAGCAATTGTATTGTCTCAACCTGTTTGATTTGAGTGAGTTTCAATTTATCTGGTGTGGAGTCTTCTCTTTTGGAAGGAGAAGCCTGCGTAATGGGCTGGAAGAATAGAGATTGCTCCTTCAATGCTTGAATTTGAAATTAATAATGTTCCAAAAATTGTGTGGACTGAAATAAAGTAGTTTGAATGTTTATTGAGAAAGGATTTTTGAACTGCATTGGTGGTTAGATAGTTAGAAGAAATGGTTAGAGAGTTGTAAAAGAGGTGAAACAACCCTGTTAAATATATAGTGTTAGTGGTTCATGAGTATAAAATTAAATTTTCCACAAGTTTGTCGGTTTCTGGAAATGAGATTTGTAAAAAATTATTTATTAAAGATGCACTTTACTTTTTATGGAATTTTGAATTGTATCGGTAGTTAGATAGTTAGAAGAAATTACTTGAGTGTTTTAAAATAGGTAAAAAAACCTTGTTTGAGATGTAGTATTAGTAGTTCATAAGGTATATAAAAATAATTTTTTCACATATCTGTTGATTTCTGGAAATGATGTTTATTTTTTTCGAAAAATGAAGATTTAGATGCACATTTTTATCCAGCATCATTTTATATTAGTTTTTTTTTGTTTTTCATCGTACTATCGTAATTTGTTTAGTAAGAACTCTTTCAGCTATATGTGTTTGACACTCGAAGGTTGCGTTGGGTGCCTGCTGAGGTGTCAACCTCATCACCTGACTACGGCTCAAAATTACGAGGCGTTGGTGACTGTGTTAAAGATCCGTTTGGAGGCTAGAATGTACCGAAACGTTACACGCCGACTGTAGGTTTGCGAGGGCAACTTGGGATAGTTAGATTGGGTTGGGTGACCTAGCTGAGCGAGATATAGTGTCGAATCTGTCAACCTATCGCATGCGCGTTCCCAGGTACAGTCCTGAGCTATTCTCTCAGGGACTGTCTAAATTGTGGAGTGGCGATAGATGGCAGCACTGTCTAAGGTGATGGGACGATATAAGGGGCACAAGCACCAGCCGAAAATATTTAATACTAGTATGGTTCTATGTGTGAAGGAGGCTAGAAATAGGCAGCCGGAAACGATTACCTTACCTATTCCATTGTAATTATTTACAATACTTTAACACAGTCAAAATATGCTTTGTGGTCTTAAACCACAGTCGATTGATAAAGCTACTAAATTACGTCACATGCATGCTAAAAGCATAAAAAGATAATATAATACCGAATTTAGTATTAAATGCATAACATTTGCTACAAGGAAGTGCTTCAAACTTGAACCTAATCATGACCGGAGGCATCATTTTCGCTTAAACTCTTTAAAAATAGCAATTGTTTGAACCCGTTTGATTAGCGAGAAGTTCAATTTATCTGTTGTCGCCTTTTCCCCTTTTGCTCCTTTAGACAAGAGGATTGCGTAATAGGCCGGATGAATGAAAATCGCTCCTTCAATGCTCAAATTTGAAAATAATAATTTGAGATTGCATGAAGGATCTGGAGGGAAAAGAAATAAACTGGAGGGCGGAGTGATTTGATTTTAGTTTGAATGTTTATTGGGAGATGTTTGATTTGTAGATGTTCATTAGGTTAGATGGAAAGTGTGAGTTTCAGGGGAATGATGGTTTATAGAGATAAGTGTATGACATTTTGTAACACTCACACATTTATAGGTGTAAAAATTATTCATTTTTATAAGTTTTAACGGTTTTGAATGAGTGCGAGAAAAGTTTTTATTGTTTTTTTCAATATTAACCCATTAAGGGCGATTTGCAAGAAAATTCGAAATGCTGAAGTAAGACTTCTTTTTAAGTTTATTTAACCCTTTTGCTCCCAATGATTCTATTTGGAATCATCAAACATGCGATTTTTTTTTCTCACTAAGCTAAACTCGCACTTATTGCAAATAAATTTTATGAAATTTTGCATACATTTTTCTATAATTTTTTTTTTAATCGTTAGAGAGAAGAACCAAATAATGTTTGTTGTAATTAAATGAAATATGAAAAACATGGTAAAAACACTGGGATAATTTTATTAAACAAATTGGCCCTAAATTCTATAAGCTTGTATTTTTAAATGTTTGAAAACTGAATTTTAACTATTTTTAACAAATAAAGTTTCAAAAAAGTATTGTTATAATTTATTCAAGTTATAATTCCAATTTTTTTCTTAAATTTTAGTTAAAAAATTAAGATTTCTTTCATAAATTAAAAATTTTTAGAATAAAAAAAATAAAAAGTTGGGAAAGAAAGGATTAAAAAAAAAAAATATAAGACATATGAAGAATACAATGAACAATTTATGTAGGAAAAAAAGGTTATGCGAAAAACGACTTTAAGCGTAAAGTAATTCGGTGTAAGGTGTTAATGGCATTCATACAAATGGGGCTAGAAAGAAAAGAATAAAAAGTAAAGAATAGATCAATATTAATTCTTATCAATTTAAGAATTTTTTAGATAGCTTTTTATGATTATCAGTAGTCATTTAAAATTGTATTTCAAGAAAAAAGTTCCATTAAAATTTTTCATCTACAATTTCGGAAAAAATGGACAAAAGTTGAAAAATTCTCAAAAAGTGGCTAACTTTTCTAGCCATTTAAATCTATAGTTTAACTCTCAATTACATCTTCTGTCCTTAATTATATTTAATCACTTGTTCTTATTTTAAACTATTCACATACGGAAAATGTCTTCAATTATTAACTCTTACAACCGATAATGTACAAACGAAAGATAAGATAAGGAGTTTTTTTATGAGGTAACGCAAGAGATTTTGAGAGGTTTTAGAAGGGTGCCAATTCAACAATTTTTTTGCAGTAAGGGGCCTTCGCCCCTTAATCGGAGTAGGTGCAAAGAGGTTTTTCTCATGGAAGGTGCATATAGTTCTACCAGGTTCTTCAAGAAGCCAATAACCTCGGGGTTTTTTTTATATTTGAACTATACAGTTCAGTGTTAGTGTTGAAAATATATGGGTTGTTTATTTCTTTTAGTCAGTATTAATACAATTCCTGCTAATAATCTATATAAAATATTGTGCATCTCTAAAAGGTAACGATGCTTTTTATATTTGATTTATACAGTTCAGTTTTTGTGTTGTAAAATGTCTTGTTTCTTTTGTTCACTATTAATAATAAAATTTATGTTAATAAAAGATTATATATTGTGTATTTTAACGCTGTTTTTATCTTCTTATTTTGAGGATCTGTTTGAGTGTAACTCTAGTAGTGCCGCTATAGATTTTTTTGTTAGAATTATATTTAAATAATTAAATTTTATTGTTTTACAATAATATTGAAGGTGTTTCTGCTCTTTACATTCGACATTAGGTTCTTTAAAAAGCTAACAATCCCGAACCTTTAAAAACAACAGTTTTACTGTTTAATGGAACTATTGTGAGTAATTTACGCTTTTCAATATGTATTATTCAAACTTCAAAATAAGAAATCGTGTGTAATATGAGGACTGGATATTTTAAAACTTTCTGATACTGAAGGATTTTTCTTATTCTAAATGGTTAAAAGTACTACTGCCAAATTCTTTAAAAAGCCAATAACAATAAATTTAAAAAAAAAATGAAGATTAGGAAAGAAATATTGTCTAATGTAAGGTAAGGGGTATTTTTTGTACGCTGCCGAAAGTGAAGGGTTTTTACCCTTTTTCTAAAGAAGGTGCAAGTACTGCTACCAGGTTCTTTTAGAAGCCTTTAACCCCTGTGGGTGCATTTTTTTCCAAAGATTATTTCTCAAGGAAGTTTTTGGAAAGTTCATAGCCCTCTTCTGGATTTTTACTGACTTGTACGGAATTTTGTTTTTGATATGTCTAGAATAATGCTTGCTTACATTTGAATGTATCGATGACGATGTATTTGAATGCATCGATATGTATTTTGATGATGAAGTATTTGAATTAAACGTTTCAATTAATTTTTCAGTTTGTAAGGGTTTGTGACTTAACGATAGTAAATATATAAGTAAACGTAATATGAATATTTTATATTATCATACATTCATAGAACTAATTATTATATGATGAATTTATAAGTACTACGTAACACTAGTTTTGATGGTAATGTTTAAATATAATAATTTGAGAAAGCGCATAGTTAGTATTATATTGCATAAAATTTTTTTTTATTCCTTATTTAATTCTTGATTAAGTTTTTATTTTTTGGCAATAAATAAGTGCAATTTTCTTTTATTTCAGATTATGTTTCCCCCTTCAAAACTATAAAACAGTTGTCAGCAAAATATTATTCATTCAAGAAAACGTTATGGTGGT
Organism: Oedothorax gibbosus; assembly: GCA_019343175.1. Classification (NCBI taxonomy): domain Eukaryota; kingdom Metazoa; phylum Arthropoda; class Arachnida; order Araneae; family Linyphiidae; genus Oedothorax; species Oedothorax gibbosus. The sequence goes on from JAFNEN010000103.1 coordinate 225,504, forward strand.
AAATATACATCTCTGTCTAAGAGTTATGCTATGTACAGTGATGAAAGCAATTTAAAATGCAAGTTTCCGAAACTTTTCGACAATTGATTTAAGTTTTTGAAACTAATTATCAATGATTACGTATAGTATGATGTGTAATGTAAGTGAAAATAAAATAAATGATTTTTTTAAAGAAAGAGTCTGTTTCATTTATAATCTGTTTCTTTTATGACTGACTTTTTTCTTATAACTTTTTTTATTTATCACGTATTATTACGTTTGCATAATATAGTATTAGAGCAAGAGCCCAGAGCCCTAGACCTAAGTCATTTTCTCATGGATGAAATGTATCGGATTAGGTTCGGTTTTCATTTTTTTTAGTGTATGCATACCCGCTAGAGTGGACCTAGGGCCAATTTACAAGTATCGGGTTCAAAAAGTAGGTAAATTATAAGTTAACTTAAGTTATTTTCTCAAGGCTGATTTTTAAGTATGTTTTTGAAAATAATGTTAAAAGTTAATAACAAATTTGCCAGACACTTTCCGTAGGCCGAAACTCTTCCCAGACGCTTTAAACGCCTTTATCAAGTTCAGACTTTGTCCCACGCATCTGGTGGCGCGAGATGATGCTACAATCGTCCTCGGACGACAAGAAGGGGAAGTTAAGCAAAAAAGAACTATGTGTGTATTGGAGATGTGTAAATGTTGTAAGCTAAAGAAGCTATGGTAACTTGTTTATTAATTTATTTTCTAATTAAACACAAATTTAATTAAATCGAAATGATATTTTTTCTTCGTTTTTATTGCTTTGTTAATATAACGCTGTCTTTAGCTTACAAAATTTTCAGATCTCCAATACACAGATAGTTCTTTTTTGCTTAACTTCCCCTTCTTGTGGTCTGAGGACGATTGTAGCGCCATCTCGCGCCACTAGATGCGTGGGACAAAGTCTGAACTTGAAAAAGACGTCTAAAGCGTCTGGGAAAAGTTTCGGCCGACAGAAAGTGTTTGGCAAAATTATTATTAACTTTTAACATTATTTTCTAAAACATACGTAAAAATCAGCCTTGAGAAAATGACTTAAGTTAACTTATAATTTACCTACTTTTTGCTAACGATACCTGTAAATTGGCCGTCGGCGTCGGTCCACTCTAGCCGGTATGCATACACTAAAAGTAAATGAAAACCGAATATAATCCAATACATTTCATCCATGAGAAAATGACCTAGGTCTGGGGGCCCTGGGTTCATGATCTATATATTATTATAACCAAGTGCACATTCCGTGTATAATAATATATTACATAAAATAGTGCAATATTATATTATTATTTTACTAATATGTATGTTAATGTGCGAGATTCTTTTTTTAAAAAATTCATCTTACGAAATTGTAAAAATAATAAGTACAGGGAACATTAGGATGACCAGACTCAATTTGCAGAACTTATGATAATTTTATAGTTAAAAAATTAATCACTGAAATAAATCCAGTCAAGCTGGTGGTATTTTTTCGAGAATTATGTAACCAACAAAAAAACTTAACAAAAATCCATCTACGATACCGAATTAGTACAATAAATTGGTTTTATGCTGCATTGTGGTCATTGACAAAAAAAAAACACAATTCATACATTCTTTACTTCACAATCTTATAAAATCCGGATAATATTTGACCATTAAAAGTGGCTTTTAATAATGGCTTCGCTTGTTAGAATATAAATGAATTCGAAGCTTTAGAAAAATAATGTAGAATACTTATTAACAACACTAGTAAATGGGCTTATTCACTATGTTATATTGTTGAACCTCGGTTCGTGTCATTCTAGACTAGAAGTATAATAAGTTCAGACTAGAATTTGAATAAAACTTAATTCATCATACTTAAAATATCATCCTAGAATTTATAGACAAATGTATTTTAAAGAATGCTAGCTATACGTTAAATACGCTTTAGTTAATTACCTCAGAAACTGATTTTTATCTTTCGATAGTGCTGATTTTATGAAGTCAATTTGTTGCAAATTTTTTATTGAATGTTAGGGAAAAACCTATACATTATTTTTTACGAGCTGTTATTGATATAAATAATTTAAAAAATGTAAAACTTTTAACTTGCCTGAATTTTTCATTTCTCTTAAAGTGTAATATACAATTTTGTTGGTGAATTCTATAGCAATTTCTTGAATATATTCGTGGTTTACAAAATTAACAAGGCTGCTATGTAAATTTCCATAAATAGTTAAAAAATTAAGATTCGATAAATAAATATATTTTATTATCTAAATGTAATTGATGTTCTTTCGTTATTTGCTATAGCCCTATTCTCTATCGCAATGTTAATTTAACCAAAATTAAATCATTACTTTCTACTAGATAACTGAGTCAAGTGCAAAAAAATAATAATTGAAATATATGTTCAGTATACCGTTATTAACTGATAGATTTTCAAAAATGGATCTAAAGTCTAAAAATACCCAGTAAAAATAGATAGACTTCGTATTATTGTGAAAACATATGCGTGTTTAAATCTCCGATTCAATGTGCTACCACTTTTTCCGACAAACAGTGTGCGTATTTAGATTTAATAAAAATGAGGCAGTTAAGTTTCAAATGTATGCTATTCAATAATAAGAGTTTGTTTATAAAAACGAACTTATATAATGGTAATTCGAAAATTTGGTGTTGGTTTTAATTTAAACGCCTTGTCGGAATAAAAACGCCTTCTTTTACATTGATTAATTCCCAGTTCATTAATTAATACCAATATTTTTAATCTCTACGAAACAGATAGTGTGAGAATGTTACCTTCAGAGAAATTGTTTGCCATTTTTGAAATATTTCCGATGAAGGAATTATTTGATGTAAAATATGTTATATGAGAGTATGTTCATTTTTCTTTTTAATTTAAAGTTTGTTATAAAAATAAAATAATTTATTATATTAGAGAATAACTTTTAAATATTTTGTCATTTCTTTTCTTAGAATGTTATACGAAAAATTTTATGGTAAATAATAATTCCAGTTTTCGAACTTTTATGCGACGTTTTAATAAAAATAAAAACGTATTAGCTGCTTTTCAATCAACGTTTTATTGAATGGAAATCGCAACAACAATAAAACAGTTAATTTAAAACAGCGTTACTTTCTTAAATTATTGTTTTGTGTTAAAATTTTTGTTCTTTTTAGTCTAAAGTTAATTGGTTATTAGAAATAACGGATAGATTTCATGAAGAAAGTGCACTGAAAAATTGTATATTAAATATACTTTAATAACCAGTGTTCATTTTTCTGCTTCTTTATTTCGGAAACTGTTTAATCCCAAAAAATATTCGAATAAGCAAAATATTTATCTGTAATTTTAAAATATATTAATTAACTTTTTTAATACAAATTAATTTTGATGTAAGAATTCAGTTATTTTTCTTTCAAAAATTTAAAATTTCAGTAATGCCGAATTTGTGGACACAGTTTTATATTAGCAATACAATTTTCCCAAAAGAAAAAAAGTTTTTTAAAGCTTTCTCTATAACCAAATTATAGTAACAGACGTATGCGAAACGTCAAATTTTCATGATAAATATTTACGTTTTCTGATACTAGTATGTTTTCGTTATTAATAAGAATTTTTATATTTATCAGCTATGCTATAAAGTGTTTCATTTGAAAACAAAAAGAGTCGACAAATTCAACAGTGTAGATGCAATCTACGTTTATTTTATTGCAAAAACAAATGAACCTGTTTAGTAGTTATATTAATTTTGTTTGGATTTTTTCAGACATAGGCAGGTGAAAATATGGATTTTATTGTCTGTACGTCTGGCTTTATATACAGGTCATTCACAGTCTCGAATTGTAACTTTTATAATATACCAATGGTGTCAGGATTCGTATTGCAATAGAAATAAAATAGATAAATTTTGGTTACTAAGAATTTTTTCAGTTTTGATCACGAATATAATTCTTAGGAAAAACAGGCCGCAATAAATACATGCTTGTAATGCACGAGTGTCATCGTTCTAAGAAGATGTTAAAATAAAAACTGGTTTAAATTCCTCGTTTTTGTTACGAGTAGATTTGATATAATGTATTGAGAATACCCATGACAACAAGAGTTTTTAGATTTAGGTGTTTTTGAGAATCGCATAGTAATGATAACAGTAAAGTAAATTAAAGATCAGATGGCATTTAAAAACCAGCGGTTTTAAAGTGAAAGTGATTGGTTTCTTTACCATATTTTCGCTACACGATAGCTAATTAGACTCGGGTATACAGTTTATAGCTGATTGAAGTCCAAAAGTTGGAATCGAACCTACGGAAATTGGTACCAGTTATCTTGCTTTTGAATAATCGTATGTATAGTAAGGTAAGGAGAAATTCGATTAAACTCGTTGTACATAAAACTGATGAAGTTTTGTATTCGAATTGGATAGACTCAAACTAGAACTTTTTTAAAAAATGAAGTCAAATGTTTTCCATAGTTTAAAAGATAAGTTATTGTAAACTTAACTAAAATTTCTCTTTTTACTTGTTCTTTAAATTGAAAGTATAATTTATAGAATTATAAAAAAAATCAAGTTAAATAATAAATTTCCAATATCCAAATATATTTCAAGAATAAAATGTTAATTTAAAAACAAAAATAATAAGCATTCTAAGAACTGAGAATAATTTATGTTGCACATCAGCGGTGTAATTATATTCCGAAATTATGATTCGATCATTTAAAAAGACATTGGATGCTAATCATAACGAGCCGCATTTTAAAAAGCAACATTTTAAACGTAATTTATTGAATACGGCTGGTGTGTTGACAAATCATTGTGGAAGTTTGACAAGTCCATAAATATCATTAAAATTATTTATCCGTAAAATGGGTTTGAAAATGAGAACTATATAATCTAAAATAGGGGCATGGCAGCTGATTGGTAAGGTGTCGGCCATTAAATCTTCAGGTTATGAAATCCAACAAAGATTTATCTGAATTTTTGAACCACACATTAATTCCGTCAAAGTCATGAAATTACGTATGTGTAAGTCACTACAAGATTGCTTTGAGTTATCACCCAGGTGTCAATCTCAGCAATTGATGGTAAATCTAAATTTCAAAGCGTTATTAGCTGTGCCAAAGCTCTACCATTAGGAGGCTAGAAAACACAGCAGGAATTGTGTTCTCTTTACATAATCCTTGCATAATGGAGGATTACTTTGATAGAGAAGAGTCTAAAGATTTTACCTCTAACCAAACGATAATAAAGCAGTCGATTTTGAGTTTTTCTTTAGTTTTTAAGTTTGAGTGTAGGTGATAAACGTAGGTATATACTTTATATAAAAGCAAAAAGGTTGGTTTATTTTTTAAAAAAATTAGCGTCAACCTAAGGAAACATAAAACTTGCATTTTGACAAATAAAATGCACAGTTACAGCATTTTAAAGCTAAAGTAAAGCAATGGTGATAGGTTTATTAATGGGGGTGAAAGCGAAATGAATGAAAGACAAATCTTGTTTAAAGCTTACCAAAAAAACAAAATAATGCAATGTCATTTTATACTTCTACATACGTACAATGTATATCTCGTTTAGCTACATTAAATGCAAAATTAATTTAGGATGTAGTTGCTTAAACCGGCCATTTTTATTACGAGATGTTATATGAAAGGTTTACATTCTAAACTCACATTCTCCTAAGTAACTAAGATGAAGGGTCTAGTCCGTTCATTGGCGATTTTTGGTAATGGTAAGTTCAATTGGAAAAAATCGCCAAAGAAGGTAAGCTGCAAATAAATTAGAATTCTTTCTCTTAATAATAACAAATTTCTATATATAATTATGTAATTCACGCCCCGTAGAAAATTAAGGCGGAATAATTGTGGTGGACACCATTATAGTTTTTTTTCAATTTTTTAAACATTTGTATTTGTTAATTACTTTTGCTTAAAATCCTTTACTGAAATGATGCACTAGACAAAGCAGTACAAATAAAAGTGCAAATGATAACAATTCTCATTTCATTATACTGTTTTTACAGTTTCTGTTAAAGAAGGGGTAAGGAATACCTAATGCAGGATCGAAAATTCTTCTTTATACCTGCTTTGTTAAAGAAGAAAGGAATAAAAGAAAAGCCAATTATAAAGCCAATTATATAGCCAATTATATTGGTCGCCTAGAGGTTCAGCCCGTACAGGCAACTCAAAAAACGATTATAAAATGATCATAACTTATCTAAATGTTTACAAACACGGTAGTATACACTGGGATATAATTAAATATAATAATAATATTTTAAATATAATAAGTACCTAACGTTTGCTAAAATAGAAATGGACATGATTTGAAATGAAATAGGTGTGACTTTTTAAGTAAATCTTACATTAGTAAGGATTCTTCTTAAATATTTTGAATATAATTTTCAAAGCAAAATGTCGAATGATTTAATTTCTTTTTAAAGTCAAATAGTTTGAAAACAATTAGTAAAATTTTTCGTTCTAAACTTTAATTACTATTTAGAATTGGTATGGGCAAGTGGATAATATAAAAGTTGGTTAACAAAGTTAAAAACATTGATGACTAACCACTTCTAGAAAAGACATACTTTTTTACATGTTTACCATTCCTATCGCAAAAAATTTCTAGTTTTTATACATTTCCAAATAAAAAAAAAAATGCAACAATGAAAAACTAAGGCGTGTAAACTTATAAAATACAATTAGTTTTTTCCAATGTAGGATGGTACGAATTTTTGATATTGATCAATTTTATACGTTACGCAAACCGGATTAAGAAATCCAGATTGCTCTTTTCAAATAAAGAAAGAAAGTATCTACATAAAAAGAGTTTGAGATATGTTCTTTTAAAAGTTCTTTTTTCAAAAATAATTTTGGTATCAGTGAAATTGTAATTTTACAGCTTAAAATTGGAACATATAAGGTAAGCGTGAAATTAAGAAAATATTACAGACAAATAAGCAGAAAAGAGTACAATATCACATACGAGTTATAGTTTATTGGCTTAGTTGCATAAATGCCGCACAAGATATACACTCTAAAATCATCAAACTTAAAAATTTAATGATAGTTTTTTTGTCATAGATGAGTGCAACAACTAATACCTTAAATATCTTACAGACACTAACAGAAAACATGTGTTTTTTAAAATCCAATAGGGAATTACAACCTATTTTTAATTTTCATTTTGATATATTTTCACAAAAGGAACTAGAAATCTGAATATCGAGTAAAATATTGTATAAAAAATAGTTATTGTGGTATAAAAGCCGAAGTAACTGAGCTGCACCTTAAGGATATTTTTGTTGGATTATGGGTTGCCGAGGCTGGGGCATTGGGCTCGCATGCAAGAGGTGCCAAGATCAACACCAGGTCACTCTGTACCTCTTCAAGCTAATATTTGGGATTGAGATGGGCACTAGACCGAGGGCTTCTATTTAGAATTTTAGTCAACATTTTTAGCCTGGAACTTAAAGTTTTTTTTCGTTAAAATCCTTTACTGAAATGATGCACTGGACAAAGCAGTACAAAGGAAAGTGTAAAGGATAACAATTCTTATTTCATTATACTGTTTTTCCAGTTTCTGTTAAAGAAGGGGTAAGGAATACCTAATACAGGATCAAAAATTCTTCTTTATACCTGCTTTGTTAAAGAAGAAAGGAATAAAAGAAAAGCCAATTATATAGCCAATTATATTGGTCGCCTAGAGGTTCAGCCCGTACAGGCAACTCAACTTAAAAAACGAGTATAAAATGATCATAACTTATCCAAATGTTTACAAACACGGTAGTATACACTAGGATATAATTAAAAATAATAATAATTTAAATATAATAAGTACTCAGCGTGTTTGCTAAAATAGACATGAACATGATTTGAAATGAAATAGGTGTGACTTTTTAAGTAAATCTTACATTAGTAAGGATTCTTCTTAAATATTTTGAATATAATTTTCAAAGCAAAATGTCGAATGATTTAATTTCTTTTTAAAGTTAAATAGTTTGAAAACAATTAGTAAAAATTTTCGTTCTAAACTTTAATTACTATTTAGAATTGGTATGGCAAGTGGATAATATTAAAGTTGGTTAAAAAAGTTAAAAACATTAATGACTAACCACTTCTAGAAAATACATACTTTTTTTATATGTTTACCATTCCTATCGCAAAAAATTTCTAGTTTTTATACATTTCCAAATAAAAAAACGCAACAATGAAAAACTAAGGCGAGTAAACTCATAAAATACAATTAGTATTTTCCAATGCAGGTTGGTACGAATTTTTGATGTTTATCAATTTTATACGTTATGCAAACCAGATTAAGAATTCCAGATTGCTCATTTCAAATAAAAAAATTGCGTTTGAGTAAAAACAGTTTGAGATCTGTTCTTTTAAAAGTTGTTTTTTCAAAAATAAGTTTGGTATCAGTGAAATTGTAATTTTACAGCTTAAAATTGGAACATTTAAGGTGAGCGTGAAATTAAGAAAATATTACAGACAAATAAGCAGAAAAGATTACAATATCACATACGAATTATAGTTTATTGGCTTAGTTGTATAAATGTCGCACAAGATATACACTCTAAAACAATCAAACTTAAAAATGTAATGATAGTTTTTTTTTGTCATAGATGAGTGCAACAACTAATACCTTAAATATCTTACAAGAATTAACAGAAAACATATGTGTTTTTTAAAATCCAATAGGGAATTACAACCTCTTCAATTTTCATTTTGCTATATTTTCAGAAAAAGTAACTAGAAATCTAAATATCGAGTAAAACATTGTATTAAAAATAGTAATTTAGCTTCTAGCAAATGAATACCCGTTTTCGCAATGGTTTAAAAAATATAGATAAAACAGTCTTCAAATATATCTACTATTAAGTCAACTTTAGAGAAACAATTCTGTTATTGTTGCCTTCATTTATATTAACTTAAAATTCCAAAATGCCTTTATTTTCTTTTTTAATAATTCATTGACAACCCCACTCTCAAAAACAAAAATAGTCATCAATATCAACTTGAAGCGTCAACATAATTTTCCACAAAAACCCATTTTAGCTGCTTGAACCATAATTGTAAAAGAATCAAGTCAAACTCTTAATTATGCGGCAAAATGACACGAATTTAGCACGTTTTTTGGTGATTATTTTGCTATTATGGTGAGCTAGACATATTTCTTGAGAAACTTAGTTTAAGTTGAAATCTCAATGCTAAATCAAAATACCACATTTAACTAGTTTGGAAACACACCGAGAAAATTAATATCACCACAAACGGTCTATACTCTATATCGCGATAACTTCTAAACAACATATTAGCATATAAAACATAGGAAAAATTCATATTTAGCTCAATTAGCAACTTTAGTGAGTTTGGCGATATACTTGACGCCAAGTTTTGACACTATTCAGTCAAAGACACAGAGACATTCATTTTTTTATATATTTATTTAGTTATAAAAATCATTAAACAAAGCAGGATAGGTGATGCAATCAAAAACCTCTTCCTATGGTTGTGGCGTATTTAGCGACAGCGACTTACTTCTACTTCACCATTTCGTTTAGAGATTTCTTGTCTGTCATATATTATTCAAAACTGATTTGTTTACGAATCTGGACACTATTTGTCACTCGGCAGAATATTACGACTTATTTTGAAATTGATACTTATTTTACCTATTAAACTACCTATTTTATAATTTAAATTTTAAATTAAAAAGGTCTCGTAAAACGGTGAGTTTTTATTTTACAATTTGGGACTACATATACACTGCTCAAAACAATTTATTGAGCTCGTGTTTTAAACCCGTTCACCCCCAATGATTCCATTTGGAATCATCATCTTTCGATTTTTTTCTCACTAGGCTAAGATCACATTTATTTATCGTTACATGGAAGAATCATGTCTTTTGAACAATTAAATAATATTTGTTTTAATTAAATGAAAATATGAAAAACATGGTAAAATAAAATTCCCCCTGAAACAAATTTATGAAATAAATTGACCCTAAATTCTCCACGCTTGCATTCTTAGATGTTAAAAAATTAATTTTAACTTTTTTTTTAATAAATATAATTTGAAAAAATTATTGATATAATTTATTCAAAAGTTATGATTCCAATTTTCCCCCCGTAAATTTTAGTTAAAAAATTTAGATTTCCCCCCCTATTTTTTACCATTTCATTCTAGATGCATAATGAATCTATTTCACAAATTTTAGATTTTTAGAATAAAAAATAAAAAGTTGGAACTGAAAGGGTTAACAAAAGCAAGCAACGTGCTCCCCTAATTGTTTTGAGCGGTGTAGTTGATTTAAAGCAAGAAAAACATGCTGTAATACTGAGTACCGAAGGTCGTACGAGGTTATGGGTCAAGTTCACCCTCAACGAAACTACACAAAAAAGCATTGATCGATAACACTCGTGACTCGCACGTTCATTAATTGAGCAATTGAAGGGGAACCGATAATTGAATTGAACAACTCATCAATCCGGAAATGTGCTTTAAATTGACCTTAGTTGCGAACTTAACTTGAAATTTGTGAACTGTGTCTCGCCCCTATAGTTTATAAGTCTTTGTTTTTAGTATAAGGCGCAGATGTAGAGTTGGAATAGCCTGAGGAATATCACGAATTGGACTTCGTGACCAACGATATAAATGAGTAGACCGATAGTCTAATAATAAAATCGTAGGACAAGGAGGGGCCAAGATGAAATTGAAGTTTTGGCAACTTTTGGTTAGTTTTTTGGGGAAGTGTTATAAAAAAAAGAAGAAAATTATATTTGTGATGGCTTTTTTGTTGGACATACTATATTATTTAAAATTTGACTTGTTATTTTTAAGACATTTGAAAAGCAAAAGTATTGTCTTTAATCATTCCAATACCAAAATTTCAAACTAAACCCACGTGACTTTTTGAAAAGTAAAAGTATTGTTTATTATTATACTAATATACGAATTATAGGCTAGACCCACTTGACTCCGGCTAAACCCACTTGACTGATGTTGGTCACCTTTTAGGTTTGCCAATAATTGTCTATTCTTATCTAAAGGCTTTGTTCGTGATATATTGTTAAGTTCGATATATCTAGAACCAGGTGGTGAATAAATACTTAGCGAGTTTTTTGGATTTTTCTTACGTGTATGTGTTTTTTCTTAGGTTAGTTCCACGTTTGAAAATATGATTTTTTTATTAGTATTTTTGTTTGAGTACGTTTGGATTGTGTTAAATTATACATATATACACAAATTGAATTACCTCAAAGATTATTTTTGTCTAACAAATATGTTTAATTGTTTTAATAAATGAAAAACAAAACTTAAATAGAATCTAACAACAAAAACTAACCTAATTACTTCATCTGTAAGTTAAATTAAAGAATAGTTACTTTTCATAAGAAATATACGTACTCAAACTAAATATTAAGATAAAATTAAAATATATATATATGAAGTAGAATAGCATCTACTTCACAGTAGAGCATACTTATTATTTAGTTAACTACAGAAATGAAGGTAGTTTGGACGTCCAAGATCTTTTATTATAAAGATAATCATTTAAAGTATTTAACGGGACGGAGTCCGGAGCCGAAGCTCGGCCCGCCAAAAAGACACACAACCTTACATCTTGAAGTCTAATTAAAAAGTGACCCTATTTTTAATGGTCATGAGAAGAGTGGATCAGAAGTCAAAACAAAGTCTGCTGCGTCTGCGATTTCTCTGGGAAAGAATGTATTGACGCCTATTAAAACGTGGGAACTGTTCGAAGGATCGGCAAGACATTAACTGAGAGTTATTAAGAAATAACTGAATATTAGAATATTATAGAAATTTGCGTGGTTAATATTATAACTTTATAGAGATTTATACGATATATCACATATATATTGATGCCACCAAAAATTGCTTTACTTTTAATAATGAAAAATGCTCATATTTTAAATGAAACTTATTAAATACAAACAAAAACAGTTTAAAACCTATTTGTTCAAACTTTTTAAGCAGTCAAAAAATATAGGCTTTTTTTTATTTTATACTTTATTTAAAATTTAAGTGCTTCATGGAAGAACGTGCAATGTTGAAAATAATAATAAAATAAACGGGAAAATTAGCTTTAAAGTTTTAGTTTGCACTTAGATCCGTCAAAAAAGGTACTTAAAATGTTAAAAATATACTTAACTGAAGTTTTATGGGGAAAAAGTTATCTTTAAACAATGAAATTATATGTTTATTGACACAAAAATTTTTTTATAAAAAAATATCACATAGCACGTTCTTCCACTAAGTTCTTCCATTGGTATGAGGATAGTAGGAGATCTATTTTGATGTGCATAATTTCCATAAATTTGAATACATTAACAGATGAAAAGTTAAAAATATATCATATTCTTTATACTTTAATTATAAATGGGGCAGCTTCTCAAATCTATATACATTGGTTTGCATCACTGACATTTTTTTTTCAAACACCAGACATGTCTGTAGAAAGAAGTTTTCTTAATGGTTAACCAGTTTGTTCTCCGTTTGTGAATACCATTAGCGTTTCCATTAAAGAATAAAACGTCAACTTTAAATATTTAAAATTCTTTTTTCGTGTAAATTAATTTATCCTGCATAAATTGTTCAAGACTGTGGTCTTAACTTAAAGTAACAAACACGAGTCCTAAATTTTAGCTACTGGGCATTAATGGGTTAAATTGAAGAAGTATTTAGATAATTTTTCTGTTTTTGAAGTCCATAAATTATATACATGAATGATCAAACTGATTTCGAAATTGCTGTCCGTGTTAACATCCACGTCTAGCCAAAAAAAGTCACAGAAGAATTGGCCAAAGTTTCGTAAACATTTAGTACTTATGTTTACCATGTAAAGTAAAATTACTTAAAAATGTACTGCCTGTTATTATCATTAATTTGCTCATTTTTATTAAACTGTAAAAATATCGTCGGATGCGAAAATAAATTCCACGATCCTATGCAAATTTTTTTTGTCTAATTTCCATTAAAAAAGTGAAGCCTACAGTTTCAACATACTTCACGAGTTCTTAAATTCAAAATTCATGTTTGTCTATTAGTAGAAAATTGGCAGATGTGCCCCATTGCAACGTTGAACATAGTCTCTTTTTTCGACTTAGGGGATAATACACAAGCGCAATCAAACTGCTATCCGTGTTTACATTCAGGCCTATCTAAAAGAAATGACAGAAGAAGAGTTTAATTAGCTTTTAAGACAGACTAATTTGCCAAATACATTTTCGTAAATAGGAAATGATTATTTTTATCTTTTTTTGTTCGCTTTATGCACTATTAAAGAACGATTCCGTATCGATTCAATTAATAATTCAAATTTCGTTGATTAAAAATGCATTGCTGCTACTCACTAAGGAGTTTCTGAAGTGAAAAGAAATTTTCTGTAAAAATTAGCCAAGAAATGTAAATTAGATCCTTCATCGTTAGTTTTAATTAATGCATGCGATTAATTTTTAATAGTATTTAAAGATTATAGGAGAAAATATATACAGAGTGATTATAATTACAGCTTATACATATTTTAAAATATATTTTTAGAGAAGGAACCCTAACGCTTAAATTTTTCAGTAGATAATATAAAAAACGAAGATTGTAGACTTCTTAGTAATCAAACATTTTTCTAATAAGCTTTTACAGTTAAAGAAAACGTTTAATGCTTCCTTCTTAAAGAATTTGAATAATTGTATGATGTTCTTTATAAAAATATTTTATGCAGTACAGCTTAATAATAATACGAAATTTAATAGTTATATTTAAAATTTAAATTTAAGTTTAAAAATTATTAATTAAATATTGAGAAGTTTTCAGACATCATTAAAAATCATTTAGTACATTTGGTAGGTTAAAACCAGTTTTTCTGACCAATTAAAACCCCAACACTACTGTTATAAGGAATTGTGATAATTCTTCTACATTAAACTTTACAAAGAAATAAGCCAAATGTTAGGAAAAAAATAGTACTTTGAAATGCTTTAAGTGTTTTCTAAAAAAAACTAAAAACATGTTTTTTAAATTTCAAAATAAATAAATGCTTGTAGTATTAGCAGTATTTCTTTATTTTTTTCCCTATTGTCACAGTGTTTTATTGATATTTATGGCAAACACTGGACTTTATAATCCAATTTTTTTCTTAAAACCTTCTAAAGAATATTGACATATAAACCCGTCTAGCTGACTGTCAGGTTTTACATCAACGCACCTAATTTTTAAAAAAATAATAAACTTTGTTAAATTTCAAAGCATGGAAGAGTCATTTATAATCATCTACTACTGAAAAATAATTTTTTAAAAAAATTAAGAAATTTAAATCTCCTGAAGTGAAAACAAGTTTACACTTCAGCCAGTTTGCCTATCCCTCAGAGGGTTAAAGTATTTATTAAAAATTAAATAAATTAAAAACTAAGCGTTAGCTTTAAATTATTATTTGTATAATGTTTATACAAATAATTTAAAGGAATGTTGTGTACTTTTAAATATTTTTATCGCTTTTTTAAAAAATGCGTATAAAATATTCAATGTATGTAGAAACTAAAATTTCTTAATTTTTAAGGTGGTATGGTTATTGTGTCAGTACTGTCTACCGCTTTTTATTGTAAAATATTTTTTGGTTGTTGCACTTTAATGCTGAAGTTTAGTATAAAACATAAGCAGAGTTAGGTTATATTGTGGTATTAAAGCTCACTATATTCGAAAAAAGTTTTTTTAGATGATAATTTTATGTCATAAAATTTCTTTTTTAGATATTTTTAAAGATGAATCATATAGAAAAACGCGAAATATACGAGAAGGGTTGGTTAAAAAATTCATAAAATCCGGTGTTAAACTATAAAAAAGTGACTTTTCAAAATTAGTTCAGATACGATTTTATTATGTTAATTAATCAAATTGGTACGTGTATTTTTATTCGTAATATTTTGATGGTATATATAGAGAGCTAAATAAACTTTTCTAAAAGAATCCTTACACAAACTCACCAAACAAAACAACTAGAAAAATCCACTCTCATACCACAAATAATAAACCTGAAACGGCTTCACGCAATCGATATAAAAACGGAAAAAGTGTGATAAATTGAAATGAACTCTCCTGGAAAAACCAAGAAACAAATAATCGGGTATCGCGTTGAAAATTACTCACAAGCATTCTCTCAAGCGAACAACCGGCCCCTTAAAATCAATACCCGTGATTAAAAAAAGTTTGATAAATTGTCATTTTCACTGGCCAGGAAAAATTCACGTACTTAACCCCTCCCTCAAAAAACTAAAACATCTTCCTGGATTTAGGGAAATGATAATAAAAGATAAACTTGGGGAGCATAAACCAGTCGAGAGACGCTTTATTAAAGTTTTTATTGGACAGAGTAGCGTTGGAGGGATGTTTAAATGACGTCTAATTTATTGTTTAATAACCTTTGGAAAAAAGTCTAGTCGAAATAACTTCTTTAGCGCCGATTGAATGTATTTTGAAGTTGTTACCTTCAAAAACTTTAAATTATGAGAATTTTTTCTTCAAATCCATTTAAATAACGTAGTCAGTTTGAGGGATGGTGGGATGTTATGACGTTTAATTTATTCTTAATAACCTTTGGAAAAAAGTCTAGGCTAAATAACTTCTTTAGCGTCGACTGAATGTATTTTGAAGTTGTTACCTTTAAAAACTTTAAATTTTGAGAATTTTTTCCTTCAAGGCCGTTTAATAAACGTAGTAAGTTTTTAATAAATATGTAAGGTTATTGCGTCCGAATTACGTCAAAACCATTGACAATATAAATAGATATATTGCAATTTATTTTTTCTAAAAAAAAAAAAAGTAACATCTGATATTTATAACTTTATAACCAAATTGGCTTAAAAATGACGTATAAATGGCGTCATGAGCTATAAATAGATATGTTGGGTTCAAAACATAATGTAAGATAAATATGTTCATCTATTATAAAAGAGATAGAATTGACATCCTAATAAAGAAGTATTTTTTTTATTTCGTTAAAAAGACGTAATATGTAAAGACAAAGTCAGAATATTGGTTGCGTCAAAAAGACGACAGTTCTACCGTCTCGTTTGAATTCTAAGGGTTACGATAATGTTTCGATATTTTAAAGACTTCACTGGGTAAATTTTATTAACTAATATTAATAGAATTATCTGAAGTCACAATTTGGTTAGATGATGTCTAAAACTATAGATTCGGTAAATTTTGATTGCATTTTGTGGTATATTTTAGCAGGCAACAGTTTGAAAAATATATCACATCAAAATTACAAAAAATCTGAAAAATTAGATAAGCCTATATTAAATTCGTTAGAAACCTTGAGGCAAAAATGCATCAATGTCGCTAAAAATGCATAAGATAATCATGATTTAGTGAATGATTAGTTTAGTTTGAATTAGTTTAGTTTGAATTATCAAATCATTAGAAAATATGTAGGGTTTTGACCAATGTGCTGTTTTCTAAATACTATAATACGCAATTGTAAACAATTAGTAATGAAACAAACAATATATAAATTTATAAAGTCTTATTATTTATATTTTTATTAATGTTGCAATACAAATAGTCAAACTTCATCAATGCAATATGCGAAGAACGAATATTTTGGAAGTTTGGAAGTTTGTGCCTTAATTTCCGATATCCGCATGAAAGATTTAACAAGTAATATCTATGCATCGAAAAATTTTAAAAATGCAAACTCCCCTAGAAAAACTACGAAATAAATAATCTCGAATTCAAGAAAAATGCATTCGTTCACGCACATAAAAATCAATACTACTGATTTAAGAAAGTTTCAGAAATTATTGCCAACAAATATGCGCTGTTACTCCAGCAACTAAAAAATCCAACTATTTCCATGGATTTAGTGAAAGGAGCGTTGTAAACCAAGTCTCTCAAAAAGCAAAAGCCAATCTGACAAAGAATATAGCATGAAATAAATTCTTATGCTAAAATTATTACTTGTAAGAATTATTAAAAAATGTTAAGAACCACATTGATATGCAAGAAATATCGGAATGATGTTATAAGTATTGAATAAGTTGGTAAATATGTTGAAATTATCACGTTTAAAAGACGTAAGGGGACGTCATTTTGTATTTTGTAATACATTTTTTTAAATACCAAAAAACTCGAAAGTGCATAAAATGCATGTACTATTGAGAAAAATGCACGAAACACTCAATCTAGCACATTTAACCAAATGGGTTCCTTAAAATCAAAATTTAAAAAACAATCCTTAAATTCAATCTCCCATGATTGGAAATCTTTGAGAAATTGCAAATATCACGTCCCACAAAATATGCGGATGTGCCCTATCCTGTAAAAAGATCCAGCTATCTCCCTGGGTTTAGTGAAATGAGCTTTGTAAACGAGTCCTGATAATGTGAAAATAAAGCAAGTCTAAAAGCAGTTGCCTAATTTAAAATCGAATATAAAATAGAATACATATGCTAAATTTATTACTTGCAAAATATGTTAAAACGATGATGTCGAAGTACCGAAGAATGACATGTCAAAAACATCACCTAAGTAGTTCACCAAGTAGGTAAATATGTTGAAATATTTACGTCTAAAAGACGAAAATGACGAATTTTTGTATTGCTACAACATTGAAACCTAAATTATCATCAACAACATCATGTACTTAAATATGTTAAAATTAAGTTTTTTGTTAAAAGTCTGAAACATAAAGCTCAACGTCATAATAATGACATTCTTTAACTATAAAATAACCATTATTATATTAATTTAATTTGTTTGGTATCTCACACAATTTATTATCTATAACCGCCAGTCAGGTTTAACGACAACAAAAAAAACCCACGAGTTTTATATTAGTATCAGATAAATTGAGAGTATGTCAACCTTTTATCTTTCGGACGGCTTAGAAATGAACAAATATGTAAAGTTGTTTTCACTGTATAAATTTTAAATTAGGTTTATTTCAAATAACGTATTTATTTAAACAATAAGAATTAGGGTTATTTTTAAGAGATGATCTTGGAAACATTTCCAAATGAAAAGAGTTCATTATAAATAAAAATTGATTAATTTTAAAATTTAAGGTTATTGTAAGAAAGACTGATGCACAAAATACAGAAAAAGTCGGGTCGAACGCTAGGAAGGTTAAAGAAAACCAATACACTCGAATAAACGAAGAATGCACAATATACTACCCAAGCATATAAAAACACAAATTGTTACTTAAAATCAATACCCATGATGGAAAAACTTTAATAAATTGCGATTCTTGCTTGCCAAGAAAAATGCGTAGTTACCCCAGCCCTTCAAAAACAAGAAGTTCTAAAATAGCTTACTTTCCTTCTACTTAAATTCTTCCTGATATTCTTATATAAAAAACAAGTAAGTTTGCAACAGTAACTGTCATCTAGAACCTCTTCTATGCAAGATGTATACTCATTTTAAAAAAAGTCGCCAAACTTATCATCCAGTTCTAATTTAAACTTTTAAAAGCCCAACTTTTAAAAGCCAAATTTTTATTAAATTAATTTCGCAAAATAAATTAATATTATTTGTTTTCTGCTTGACTTTTTTTTGCAGTACAGAGAATAATATTAATAAAAAACATGAAACTACTTTAACATCACTAAAAACTGAGAAATGTAAATTAAAACTAACCTCATTTTTATGCAAAAAAATGCCTTTCCGCTTCGTAAGCAAATGCTGATTAATAAAATAATAATATTGTATTAAATTTTATTGACGTCAATCCGAACTGATTTATAACAAAAATAAATTGTCTTTCATTTATTATTTTTAAAGAAATTTTCTCAAGCTATTGTTGATATAGCAACAGTGATTTAAATAACTAAAAATAACTTAAATGTTAATTTAACGGATAATTCGCCGACAGACAGCAGACGGATGTCCATCCGGACGTACAAACAGACGGACAAAAAGTATGAAAGTTGGGTCTCCTAGGTCTTACCTTTCTAATAAAAAAGAGATTTTTTAGGATCCGACGGATCGAACCGATTTTGGAAGGGGGGGGGGGGGGGGTCAGACGGACTAGTAGCATAGCGATGATAATACCAACTTTTCATTTAAAAAAAAATTCTTTCTAATTTAAAAAAGAAAAGTAGGCTAAAAATACTAACGATCTCGTAGGATTTAGTCAAATGGGCGTTGTAAACTAGCCTTCAACATCATAATAATGGCAACTCTAAATATGGAATAACTATTATTGTTTTCATTTGATTTTTGTAAGTATTTCACACAATTGGTTGTCTGTAACCACCTTTAAGATTTAACAACTATATTATTGTTGCATATTAGTAGTTGATAAATTGAGAACATGGTAACTTTTAAAGAAAAACCGAGAAACCCGATTGTGCTAAGAATGCACAAAATACTACACAAGCATATAAATCCAAACGAGTTCCTTAAAATCAATACCCATGATTGAAAAACTTTAAAAAACATTAAAAAAACACAAAACCATCTCCTTGGATTTAGCGAAATGAGCGTTGTAAACGAGGCTTGTCAAAAAGCAAAAGCCTCTCGACTATTCTGAAGAATAATATAAAATAGAGTGCGTACAGATGCTAAAATTATGACTTGAAATTTTTAAGGAAGAATAAAAAGGTGTCATGAACATCAACTACTTAGGTAAATAAGTTTAAGTAATTACTTCTAAAAGACGTAAAAGTCTTTTTTTAATTGCTACAACATTGGAATCTAATGCGAACCAGCATCAAGTATTTTAATATGATATCATTTTTAAGTCTGAAATATGAAAACTCAACGTCAAAATAATGTCATACTTCGAATATAAAATAAATATTATTTTCATTCGATTTCACACAATTGGTTTTCTGAAACCACCAGTCAAATTTAATGACAACAATAGAACAAAAAGCTGTTTAATTGTATTTCATAGATTAAGAATGTGCTAACTTTTTAAAGGAAAACCGAGACACTCGATTGAGCGAAGAATGCAAAAATACTCCTAATAAGCACATAAAACCAAAAGGGTTCCTTAAAATCAACACCCATGATTGAAAAACTTTGATAAATTGCGAATCTCACTTGAGAAGAAAAATGCGCTGTTACCCCGGCCCTTAAAAAAAACACCCAACGATCTCCCTGGATTTAGTGAAATGAGTGTTGTAAACGAGTCCTGTCAAAAAGCAAAAGCGTATCGCCCAATCTCAAGCGAAGTAAGAGGATATCTAGGCTTGGTCGTTGCGGATAGTTAAAACGATTTATGGACGTACTTAACTTTCATTTAAGATATATTCGGAAAGATGAGAAGAAACTGTGGGTGCCTTTGGGAAAAGGATCTGAATTTCGGAAACTGAAAACGGGGCATTTAGTAGTGAAAAAAGAAGTCAAAGCCTGCCTAAAATAAATGGATATTATCTTTCGAAATAAAGGTAGTTACCAGAAAAGTCAACTGGGCATTAAAACGATTGCTAGCTGCGTTTCTTACTGCTGGGAATAGTATTCTTAGTTATCGCTAAATTGCCTCGCGAAAAGGTAAATTGTCCATAAATTATCAGGGTAAATGCAATGATCTACAATAAATTCGGCGGTATCACAAATTTTGTGTAGGAAATAATTTGTTTTAAGAAACATGATAATTCATTAAAAAAATTATGCTGTTTTTTTCCCAAAGTTAATAGTATTGCAATTTGAATTTGATTTCATGAATATTTATGCTTGATTTGAAGTAGTGGATTATGAGTTTAAATGACTTTAAATATATTTTGGTTCACTAATAGATATATAAAATATTTTTAGAATAAAATGTGAAACAAGAGATGAATTTAAAAAAAAATCAATTTATAATGAGCACATTTTTAAAATCCTACTTTTTCTTGGAATTTTTCTCTTATCTTAGAATTGCATTAGCTGTTGTTTTTCCATTGCAAATTCAGAAAGGCTTACCTGTAAGAAAAAATGAAAATTTATAAATATTATGAGTAAAAATAACTATTTATTTGAAATTTTTACTAGTATTAGTCTTTTGATTATATTTATAAATTCTTTAAAATAAGAATAAAATGCAACTTTTATAAAAATTAATATCAACAACTATTAAGTTCACTAAAAGGTATTTTCTTCAGAATATAAGTACTATATAAGTACTTAACATATAAGTACAGACTATATGTACTATAAGTACGAAACCCCAAAGTTTATTTTAATGCAAATTTCAAAGTTCAATTGTAATTAAAATATCCTGAATACTTTTCTGTTTTCAATTTACCTTGCGTAATGCTTTTTAAAACTGTGTTAACATACGATAGTTTTTTTAGTAAAAATATCTATATCAACAATCTATGTTATAAAAGTTATTTAATTTCACATCATTTGTTAAATAAGATGAAATTTAATAATAATAAAAATTCCATGTTTTTTTTTTTTAAAGTTTAACCTTTACATAATTAAAACTACGTTTATTAGGTGAAACAGCAGCACTGCGGTTAGTTACACAAACTCATTCCAAATAAAAAAAAAACATTTTAATCAACACTTTATACGAAAGATGTAAATCGAAGAAAACTACTATAGTCTAAGTGATTGAAAATTTCAACGCTTAATTACTAACGTATAATTACCCGGCATCTTGCTGCGATAAATGAGTAGTTTTTAAACTTTAAATTAAAAAACCCCCCTCTACTCTATTTTATTACTTTCGGGCGAGCCTTTAAAAGACCTCTTAAAGCAGTGTGAATAACCGATGAGTGTGATTTACAGGCGCAATCCTTCCCAGCCAGCAACTTTGCAAAATTCGAAAACATGTCAACTACCGTTATAAATAACACCTGCTTATTAAGGGGGCCTTTTTTATTGATCGTCCTTAAGAAAGGACCAAGGTGTTCCAAACGAGCCTCTTCGATTACAGCGCAAGAAGTTAGAACGA
This sequence comes from Oedothorax gibbosus, assembly GCA_019343175.1. Taxonomy (NCBI): domain Eukaryota; kingdom Metazoa; phylum Arthropoda; class Arachnida; order Araneae; family Linyphiidae; genus Oedothorax; species Oedothorax gibbosus. Next base: position 247,400 of record JAFNEN010000103.1, read on the forward strand.
AAAAAAAAAACCTTGTCAAACTGTCCGCCAAGACTCTGAGGATACTCGGTTAGCTTTACAAAGTTGTATCAAACTCTGTTTTACATTATGATTGATGTTTACAAAGCGAATTTCTAATTCGGTTATCGGCTCTTTTTTGTAATATTAAAAAAATGGAAGAATCTCATATGGAAATCTTCCTTGTGGATTATAATGTTTAGCAATTCAAATTAAAGTTTATATTTAATATGGCTGCAAATTGAGAACCCTTCTACCGTGGGAAGTCAAACTGCAGTATCTAAACTAGTTACTTGAGTCTTTGTTGTAAGCCCTCAATTACTCGAAACGATGAGAAAGTATACTGAAAGACTGTATATTTCAGAGTGAAAATGAACCAATCCATTGTTGTGGTTACTGCTGTTTACCTGCCCACGGCATCAATTGCTTGGAATGTGTCCTTTGTCATGAACACTCTTGAAGGAATGATACATTTCATTCAGTAAAAACAATAGAAAATGGAAGAACGTAGTGATGGAACAGGGGAGTTAGATGAAAATTCTGCCCAAGGGAAAAGGGATTACTCTTATTGAATTTTGTTAAACGGCATTACCTAATATTCAAACATGTAAGTCAATCCCAGTTCACTTAAGTGGCGCAACTGACACTGTTAATTAGTGTTTTTTTTTGTTAAACCAATGTTCCATTACTCCATTGATTTTCAAAATACCAAATTCCATTCTTATCGAATTTCGCATTATTTTTGATCAGTGGTTCTAATTTATAGTCGTATTCAATAGGAACTGATTCACACTACCAATTTATAATAAGAACAAGCTTTTAAGTACAAAGTTTTGCCTATTTTAAACCTAACATTTAACAGAGTTCATACACACAAATATAAAACTTCTTTTCGGGAAAAGTGAAACTTACGATTTTCTCAACCCACCATAGTAAAGGCCCTAACTCACTTGAAGACTGAGTAGTTTCTTTTACTTAGAGAGGGACGGTGCCGTTCAATTACCAGGTAATAAAAGGGTTTTAAAAGGTAAAAATAGGAGAAGAGCATATATATTTTATAGTGGGAAGGGCGTACCTAGAAATTCTTTTATTGTTTTTGAGAATGGTGTTGACTATATTGAAATTCTTTGAAGTTTGGGTAAAAGGAGAGAAGTTAAGTTGGGTCATGTTAAAGTTTTGTCTGTTTTGAGCCATGAAAGTTCATTATTTCCTAGATTTACAATGGTGTAAGTCTAAAACGCTTGCTTAACTAGTTATTTAATGAAGTGCAAATGATATTTAATTAAGTATTAAAAGGATTTTATCCTTAGTAGTTTGTTTCCGCATCCGAATTCGCTTTTTGTTTGGATCAGTTATGAAAAATGAAAAAAAAGGCTATTTTGAAAATATAAGATTGTATATGGATGAGAGGTTAGACTTTTTGAGCGGATGTATTCAAGTTTAATCCGATTTTATGCGGAAAAAAATAACTGGAATAGTGTTTTGCTTTGACCCGCTGTTACTAATACCACGCACTAAGTGTATTATTAAAAAAAAACACAAAAGAGGTTCCAAAGAAAAAAATCGCGATGCCAATAATCAGCTTATCTTTAATTCTTTAATTGAAATTTTAGAAGCCTAACCAGGTTATATTAAAATACATATTTTTAAAATTTTAAAGAAATATTCAATTTCAACAATAGTTAACTTATCAAGAAAAAAAAGCTCTCTCACATTGTTTTACGGGCAGCAGAGTAGTGAAACTTACAAACATATTGTGTTATGTATCGGCACAAGTGTGGATCGGCAGGTATTAAAAACATTATAATGTATGAAATTGAATAATAGTAATATTTTATGTAACACGAAATTGTATTAAGTAACATGGTATTGCTTCATGTTTTTGTTCGAAAAAATATGTCAGATATTATCTGATGTAGTCATCACATTTCTTCTATTTGTCTATTAAATTTGTAAATTTGTATTTTTTATCAAATAAATATGTTTTTAAAAAAATTAACTATAAAGAAAATATACCCATAGGCTTTTGGCATTTGAAAAAAGTGAATAACCTTAAGCTCGTTTATTTCAAGATAAGGTGTTCCAAAGAATTTAGTTTCTTACTTTATATTGATTATGTAAACTTAATTTTTTAAAAGATAAATGCAATTGAGTTTTTAAAGGAAAAATATTGATGTAAATTAACAATTGCATTATTACTAAAAATAATGTTTAACAAACAATTTCTTTATTTGCTATATTCCTTTCTGTTAGAGCCCACTTCCAGAAAGACAGAAAGGTTTCTTGCTCAATTAGCAGGCAATAAAACAGTTTTAAGAGGCATAAATGGGCGACGGCCCATATTTTATAGTCCAGGGTGTAACACGAGTATTTTTTATTGTTTTCCCAAACAAGATGGCTCCGAGATATACCCCGACATGGTCATCGGTTTTATCCAATATTTATCACCGGGGTTCTCAGGTTATTGCAAAGGGTTTCCAACTCTTTTGCCCGGATTTCTTTTTTCCTTTGTTATAAAAGAGGTGCTTTAAAGCGACGGGCAGCCATTTTAGCCATTGGGTCTGGGGGGTAAATTATGAGACGTTAGAGAGGGTTTTATTAAGCGTATAAAATGCGTTATACGACCGGGGGTGAAAAAAGGAAAGCTGCCGTAATTTCTTCGGGGATGGATCTGGTTGGGTATTAGTTACTAAAACAGCTTGGGGGGCGGCGAACAAAAATCGGAGCACCGCATAAAGGGGATTAGATTGCTGAATAATAAATTAGAAACGGGATGCCGTTGATAAGTTTTCGTAAAGTTTAGTGAAGGGTTACAGTAAGATGGCGACGGGTCGTAAGAATTTTTTAGTTTAGTTTAGTTCGCTCGGTTGGATTGCTGTAATGGTGTGCGGAACGTCAGTGTTTGGAATGTTTTATTTAGTAGTGTTTAGTGGCCTGTTTTTGTTGTGGTAATATTTGGAAATTTGGTTTTATGAGATTAAAAAGTAAGTTTGCTTTTCGGGTGTAAAATGTAAGGGAAAAAACTTACTTTTACTCTGTTAAAGCCCACTATGGGGTAAATCTAAGTATCAAAGTCTAAAATATTTACGCTAATAGCTAGTGAGCGTGTGACTCTAGTGAAACGTTTAATTTAATAAACTAAACTTAACCCATTAACGACGATTGGCAAAAAAAAACTGCCACGATAAAAAAGAGCTTTTTCTTGTTTATCTAAATAAACAAAATATCAGATAAATGAAGACTATTATTCTGAAAAATTAATATAGTTACGCGAAAAACGAATTTAAAAAAAAATCTTGAAGTTAACGTTTTTATTCTAAAATGAAAGTTTTAATGGTTTTCCCAAAGTCGTTGTTAAGGAGTTAAATATTAAAGTTGTAATTCTATACTACTTTCTCGACTACCGAAAAAAAATAATAAAAGTCGAAATAAATAATACCGTCACTTATTTATGTTATTGATTGGATGAGGTTTTACTCTAGAAAATGAATATTTTAATTTAAAATAGTAATCCAGACAGAAAAAGAGATGCATTCATAAATAAAAAAAGAAATTTTAATGAGAAATGTTGGAAAATAATTAACTTTTTAAATTTTATAAAACTAATTACTAAACCGAAATGAACTTCATACAATTCCAGAGGAACAATATCTAAAGGAAAACCGCATTTTCATTAAAATAAAGTATGCGTTTTGAACTTTTCAAACAAAATCCATGCTCGGGTACTTCTTCCCTTTAAAATCTCAAAAAAGAAGTAAATCTTTCACAAACGGGGGAATGCATGGCAAAGAAAAGTTCATCGTCCTTATATACGTTTCCCTTCTTAACCCTTTGCCGCCACTTAACCTGCTCAGGTGAGAATTGCAGAAAGGTGTAAAAAATCGCACGGGAGAAGGCGGCAGCTGTGTGCAGTGTTAATTTAAATAAACTTTACATTTAATTAAATTAGAGTTGGATGGTAAAAGTTTTTTTGTGTAGGAATTACTGTGGTGGATTTGGTAGAGGGCTTTTGGATGTGCTTAGTTAAAAAATTAGGTTAAAATAAAAATTGAGGAATTGCGATTTTAAGTAAATTGTAGTTTTGGGCTACATTCATAATGGTATAATAAGGCTTATGTTTAGCGGGAAAGAGGCGCTTTGGTTTAAAAAAGTTTTGTGTTTGAGGTAGCAATGTTATGAAATTTTGGAATAGTAAATATATTTGTATTTCGTATCTGGTAGCATTGTCAAACTTAAAAAAGTATTATAACGTAAAAAATATTACTTTACAGAATTTATGTATAAAAATTCAAGTATAAGAATTTTAATTTTATATTTCATTTTTAGTTTGAATTATCGTCGCACTAGAGCTACACGAGGGCTATTGACGACGGGCGTCGTAATTTGGAACCACAGTCAAGTGACGAGCCGACACCTTAGTAGGAACCCAACGCAACCGTTAAGGATTAATGCAACATAGGTTATACGTACGTTACAACATACGTTAATTCTAATACAACATAGTCAAAAATGTAATTTATATACTGAGATGGAGACACATCAAATAATTTCTTTAATAAATTATTCCTGAAAATTCTTTAAAATAACTTTTGTATATTTTACAGTCCCTTTGTATAAAATGGACAATCTCTTTGAAAAAAAAATTGTTATATACAAGACATAAAAACTTAATTTAAAAATAATAAAATAAACAAAACAACAGTGCCTATATTTTTTAACCAGTGCATAAATTGCTGATTTAAAAAAAACGTATTAATAAATTATCCCTATCCTGCTTAAAATTTCACATCTAAAGTAATTTCATCAAAGAGGTGTCAGTGCATCTAAAGAAAGTTCATCGCCCCTCGTAAAAACTGATCCCCAACTTTTTACACTACCATACCTGTTGGGAATAGTGCTAAGAAAAAAATTGCTGAGTCTCAAAAAGGATTCAGGTTGGATTGAAAGGGGTGATTCCCCTCTCAAATCCAGGAGATTTAGTTGAATGACATTAACACTGCAAGAAGCGCTTAAGAAGGGTTTTAAGAATGCAGGTATATGGGCTTTTGTGATTACCGAGGTTCAATAATCTGAGTGACATTAGAACGATTATACGCGTTTAGATTATTGTGTGATTAACTTAGAGTAAGTTAATTTCGTGTGTAATTGTGGGTTTTTTTGTATAGAAGGATTATAATTAGGGTTTATTTTTTAATTAGCTGTAAAATTTAAATATACTGGCCATAATGGTGTGGGTGACAGGAGCATTTGTGAAGCAATGGAATTTTGTTTGGCAAAGGATAAGGATAAATACAATAATGTAACATTATAACACCTTTTTTGAGCTTAAAACGATTTGAAATATATTGACAACCAATCGTTTTAGAACTAGTGTAACTTTTTTTTTAGTACAATGTGAAAAACTAGAATTACTTCAAATAAGAATGTTTAGATATATTTTGATTATTAAGTCTCATTCTAACAATATATTTTAACTTCATTGCAAATCCCCTTGCTTTTCAAGCAACAAAACAGATATAAAGTCTTAAATTTCATTTCTTTCACTGCAAGTTCTACATTTCGAATAAGTGTAATTGAAATACTCTTATGTGACCCATTAGGAAAATGAAGACTTTGGGCCACAAAAACCCAAAACCGGCACATTTCCATTTACCTTCTTAAACTCCCCGCCATGTTACATAAAACCTTACAATTCAGAGAAACTATTTCGTTGATTAACTCATCTACTATAGCATTTCAGAAGCTTTCGCTATTACTTAGGGATATATATTGCAAGGTAAATATTTCAATGGTTTTAATACATTTTAGTCTATAGGTAGTTGTTATTGTTGGGTCTATTCGAAATTTCGAAGACCATTTTCAATTTATAAAATTTTCACACGATTTCTTGTCGTTATAAGAAAGTTTTGTTACCTTTAAAACTATCCTCTTAGAAACGAAACACATCATGAACAGTTTAAATTAATACTTAAATCCATTTATTTTCGAGAAATTGGTCACACCGAACCAGACAGTGTTAAAAAAGGGGTGTAGAACTGTTATATATTATTTAATACTTTTACGATAGAGCTAATAGTGGTCAGAATGCTTTACCACATTATGTTGTAAATTCGAAAAAAGTAAAAGAATTATAGAAGAAACCTTGATAGTTATTGAAGACTTGGTAAAAAAATTCGTAAAATTTAAAAAAAACTTTGCTGGGCCTTTGGCCTGTTGTTGGTGGTCGTAAATTTGTGTATTTTGTGTATGTTAATTATAATGTTGCTATGTTAATAATATTTAAAACCTTCATAGTACACATTGTTTAAAAAATGAACAGAATTATGTAAATATATATCAGAAAATTTTTATGAACTAAAATGTTATTTACTAAGGCAGCTTTTAAACAAATAAAAAGTTTTAATTATATCTTGGAATAAGGATGTTTTACAAAAACAAATAAAAAAATGCCAAAATTTAGGTATCCATTTACTAGTTAATATGTGTCATTAAATGGTTTAACTGACATCATTGATCGAATATCTTAATTATACTTTCAAATTTGTTGAAAAATTGATTTTAAGAAAACCGGGGCTGGCTTAAAATCAATCGATGTAACTAATGACTCATTGTATCTTGATAATATCTTTATTTGATAGGTATCACAAATAAGCAAGTAATTTGCTTCTTTGAAGGTTTATATAAACGAAAATAGTTTTTTTTACTGAATTATAAATTGCTTAAATAGTTGTTTTGTTTGATTGTATATTTTGTAACACTTGTAAAAATGTATTCTAAAGTATTTTTTTCACGAACAAAATAGCTTTAAAGTTGATATGAAAAGTAAACAACCAAGAAAAATATAAACTTTATGATGTATTGTGTGCATATAAAGACGTAAAATTAAAGATTAGACAATCAGGAATCTTGATAATTATTTTTACTATACAAATAAAAGTACAACACAATATTCTATATCATGAAACTTTTTGGCATTATAAAGACATTTTAAACTACATTTTTATCAAAATTCACAACAATTGACCTAATATAAAAGAAGTCGCTTCTATATTGGATACAAAGAAAATGTTGTCTTAAAAAATCGTAACAGTTACTACTACAAATAAGTAATCCATTTACGGTTAATGTTTTATAAAAATAAAAATGCGTAATTAGTGACAATATTTTTTTCTCTCGGAAAGGTATGAAACAAATTTTAAATATTTATTTTATTGGAATCAATTGCCAATTCAATTAAAGGGTGCATTTGAAAAACTCACACTGTCCAAAGTTATCTAAAATTTCGGGGCCGGCTCCTTTATTGGCGACTTTTGATAATAGTAAATTCAAATGGACGAAATTGCCAATGAAGGGGCCTGGACCCTTTATCTGAGTTATACTTTGGAGAATGTGAGTTTTGCAACTACACCCTTCAAATATTCAGATCTTGCCTATTTTTTTTATTTTGCCCAGTGCATGGTAGTATTTTGCTATATTAGGTGATTCATGTATTTTTAGCGTTAGTATAGAAAATCGATGTTTTTTTGGCGTAAAAACTAGCAGTAAGACAGTCAATTTGTATGGCAATACAGTTTATTATAACTATTAAGTGTATATAGGGATTAAGGAATGTGTTGGAAGATGCAAAGGTATATATTTTCGTTATGTTTCTTAATCATTAATTAGGTTTTGTTTCAATGTAAAATTAATAATGGGAAAATATAATTATAATGAAATAAAATATATCGAATTTATATGCTAATTATTTGATTAAATAATCTGAAAAAAAAAACATTGTTTCGTTACAACTATTTAGATCTTTTGTTTTGTTACGATACGAAAAAAATTCAATCATTTCATTTATTTGGACAAAAAATTGTTTCGTAGAAATAATTATTTTCCAAAAATAACAAATATGTAAAATGAAATTACTATGCAAAAATTATATAATTCCTGTTTTAAGATTGTAATGAGGAAAAATCACCATAAAAATATATAAAATTACAAATACATCAAATAATAAATATAGTAGATACGTTAAATTTCTGAAAACAATTCCTTGTAACTTTTGAATAGTCTTACGGGGCTTAATTATTAAAGCTACATAAACAAGGAAATTTCATTACCATGTTCTCTAAAAAACGAGTATTTTAAACATATTACTAAACAAGCTTCCATCGTAACAACACGCACATAAATCTAAATATTCAGATAATTGTAAATTATAGTGCGTCATATAGTCTAAAAAGTAATAAACTTTGCAGAAATAACTTGTTGCTTTTTAATTTTGCTTTGAAAGCTTTTATGCACCCCAAAAACTAGGAAATCATTAACATTTTTATCGGAATTTCAGTACAGCCTTAAATTCTCTACAGGCCAATATAAATAACATACCAAACTTCCCGAAACTTGTTGCTTTCAAGTCCTGATTTGGAAGCTGCTATATACCTCACAGAACAACTAGAAATAAAGAAAATGTAAAGATCTAAACCTGCATTTTTAGCATAGAAATTGTATTCTCCAAAGAGCAATTGAAATGCCCAACTCCCAAAACTCATTCACAGTTTTATAGTACAAAAAGCGACGCCTGCACCAAATCTTGAAAGTAGTAAAAGTCTTTTAACAGAGTAAGCCATCGAAGAAGTGGAGGATTGATGATTCTTTCACTAATGAAGTCTTCTTGTAAACCCATTCCAATCATCTGAGTTCTTAAAAGTAGGCAAAGTTCCTTTAAATACGCGATTAATGCAAAATAAAGTCGCGATAAAAAAAAGTTGTAAAATAACCCTATATCCCAGTAGGCGTGTGAGATGGTGGAAGCTCCAATAGGATATGGCCACTTTGCTCCAGGTAACCGCTTGACAGGGGAAGAAAACAAACTATAATCAAGTTGGCGCAAGCTTAAAAATAGGAGTTTATATCATTCGTACGAGTGGGAGGTTTTAAGTAAAAGCTATAAAAGATCCCTCCACCTTTCAAGATCACTGATTTGGCTTGTTAGAAATGTAACTACACTTTAAACAATTTGGCGCTTGGTTTCACTATGGTTCCTAGTAGTTGATATGACTATGGTGTGAAATGTTTTAACCCCACAGCCGTTGCAGTTTTTAGAAACCATTATTATGTTGAAACCAAGCCGTTAAAATTAGTAACAGTGTGTTGATAAAATGGTTTTGAGTCAAATGGGGTTTAAAAATACGATAATGCAGTTTACACGGAAAAATTCATTTCTCCCATTTCGTTAATGGACGAAATGCCTATTTTCTGCTAACAGTGTGAGAATACCCCGTTTAGAAGGGTGACGAGTTCATTTTTGATTCATTTGAGTACTCAAGATTAAATCTTATCTTAGATGAAGCTTTGTGTTACGTGTACATGTGCAAATCTTAAATTAATATTGTCCTTACACACATCAAGGCTGCGGTAAATTCCATTTCACGTGTTGATTTAGTCACTTGTTAATAAATCATAATTAAGTGGCGTATGTTGTTTATGTCAAAGTTTATTATAAAACAATAGGAAATCAGAAGCGTTAACAAACCTCAATGTGTATATTGTGGAAATTTATTGGAATATAAAAATATAAGAATATGTTTTTCTTATTTTTTTTAACAACACACATTTTTTAACTTCAGTATTAAAAAAAACCCATTTATTTAGTTTAAATAATAAAATCATTATTTTATACAAAAGTATTTGTTATGGTTACAGCTTTGTTTAACCTAATCGCGATATAGAAGTTTCATGAAACCGTTTTGGAATTTAAAGTGGACAGTGAGACGGTTTTCTTCGTTAGACTATAGCCAAGATTGATGTAAGATATATTATATGCAGAAAATGGAAAATCTATCCAATATTCTCAGTATGTTCTTCGGTTATTGCGAGAAAAATATTTTCTGATAAAGAGTAAACTTCATTAAGTTGAGATCGAATACAATGTTTTTGTTTAATATTCTTAAGTTGGATAAATTGTAAAAGGCTGGATTTTCAGATTCATCACTGCTGGTTAGTTTTACATTTCGTTTTGAGATTAAAGGGTTGTAAATTTTAAGATTGAAATAGAAATGATTGAATAGATTGTATTTGAATTTATTTAGAATTTTGATAAAAGTTTTGTAAAATTTTAAATTTGTTGGCTTTAAAATCTTATTTGAATACAAAATCAAAAACAATGGTGCCACGTTTTTATGTGTTTCTATGACTCCACTTGAAATAAGAGTAACTAGCATTGATGGCTACATAATTACATAAATCCGGATAAAAGCTGTTTGAATACTTTAAAAACTGAAAAATTATCCATTAGTATAATTATTACGTCTTAAATATATAAAAGCTCTTAGTGCTCATTAAAATGTTATCAAACGTTACAAAGGTTCATTTGAATGCCCATTTCTCTTATAATACCTAGACATTAATTTTGTTTTAAATTTTTTAAATTAAATTTACAGTAAGTTTTTTTATTAAAAAACTAAGAATTACTTCACATTAAATATTGTAAACTTGTCAAAAATATTATTATACAGTTGATAACATTGAAAAATTTTCAGGCATTTAACGCTTTTTATTAACAATTTAAGAACAACCTCACAACAAATATTTTTAATTTGTAAAAAATATTATTATACAGTTGAAAACATCTAAAAATTTGGCATTTAACGCTTTTAAATGCACTAACATTACCTGACAAGGATTTTATGTCGCGAAACAAAATATACCAATTTACCTAAGTTTTTCTTATTAAATAAACTTTTAACAAAATTTCACTAAAATTATTACTCCCTCTCCCCTAAAAAAAGTGAATTAAATTTCTTAATTCCTATAAAAGTTATCCCTAGTACAAAGATTAAACAGATGTTCGGACGTTTCAATCGCATTGCAGACTTAAACCGTACCTTTACACTAGTAGTTTCAACTTTCATTTATCATATACAAAAACAACAATAAAAACTTGTATGTTGCCTACGCTGATTTCAGCTGCTGTCAAAAAATTCGTTGAATCTTTTTCATGCATCTATATCAAATAACCTTGTATCAAATCGTCTAACTGCTGTCTGATGCGGGAAAATATGAAGCATACCCAGGTATATTTCTTTATTATTTCTTCTTTCCACCTGTTTCTACTTTTTTTGCGTCTGTGTTTTTTTTTTGTGTGTGTGCTTTGATTACTGTCTTAATCTATCTGTTACTTAATCGTTGTAACTGATTCCAATGATTACTAAGAGGCTGTGCACCTTTTTTTCTTATTTATATTCTATTCACGAGGTTACTTGTTTATGGTAAGAAGACAGCAGTGAAAAAGAATAGTTTGAGTTATATGTATCAACTTATCGTATTTACCGAGTGAAAGCTGTATGTAGTAATTACCAAGTACATTATTTACGTTATGTTTATTGTTATTTTTAAATTTAACAATTAAAATATATTAATTGGATTAATAGTAATAAATTTATTTAATCTTGTCCGAAATGATTCTTAACTGGATTTTGTAATTATATACTTTATATAATTGTGTATAAATAATTTTTTTCTTACTGTTTTTTTTTCTTTCGGAACTATATTCACGTAAAATCAAATATTTGAAATCTTTACCGTAGATGTTATGTACTTGATATAGAATTTAGATTTTATGTGGAACAAGTTAACTTTTATTGCTTTAATTATTGATTAAATGTATTTTATTGGTTAAATGAGTTTTATTGATTGTTATGATTATAACTTGGAAATTAAGTTTTTATGCATGTTTAAATGTTGTTAAAGTACATAAAAAGTATAAAAAAAGTATAAACTTATATTAACTGCATGATATTTAATATTTCAGTGTCTTAAACTTTTAAAATTATTTTTTAAAAAAAATGTATTGTTATAGCCCTTTACTACCTGACTCACACAATTCTGAAAGTATAAAGAATAATGATCAAACTTTTCAAAAATACTGATACCGAAGCAGGTGGACAAGTATCACTAGTTTTTTGTACAAACAATAACATTGTGCTGACGGAGTTGTCAGCATTTATATCGTTGAAGGCAATTTTTTGGTAAAACTCTAACATTTGGCCTAGTAAACCTATGTCAGCGCCATCTGAAGGTGTCGTAAAGGGATGTTGAAGATATTAAGAAAAATTTTATACAGTTTTTAAATTATAAAGTAAATTAACTAAAAAATCAAATTACGTTGTTGCGAGGAAAACGGACAGTAATGGATACATACGTAGTTCTTCTGTGGGTAAAAAATATTTTCTTGTTCAAAGAGTAAGCAAGAGCGGTTTTTAATTGACTTCTGCAGTTGAAAAACACATCTAAATTGACTAAAGATAAAATACTGATACCGAAGCAGGTGGAGTATCACTAGTTTTTTCTACAAACAATAACATTGTGCTTAAGGAGTTTTCAGCATTTATATTGTTGGCAATTTTAAAAACATACATATTTATTAACAAACGATTATTTTGGTAAAAGTTTTAGATTATTAAAAACATAAACCTTAGAAAAATAAGATTTTTGATTCTGTATTAGACTTTAATCAAAATAAATTAATTTCTACATTCAATTAAAGTTTTTTTGAGTTATCAAAAGTTAAATTTTCTTTCATAACGCAAATAAAAAAATCGTACCATATATTTTCTTAATCGGACTACCAAATACGTTTTCTACTTTAACTTTCTCCAATCCTATCTGTTAACCAAAAACTGATGAAACTTGCTTCTAACACTTATAGAGACTAATTTCTATAATACCCGTTACGAAACCCCAACAAAAACCATAGCACCGGACCGTTAGCTCCAAACCGTTCCCTTCAGCAAACATAGGCTCGGTTTTGTTTGAGGTACTTAAAACCAATGAAAGGCCCTATGATCTGAGACCCCAAAAGACCAAGTCCATTTAGCCCCTTGAAATCAAACAGGCCTATATGTTTGTATATGAGTTTCTGCTTAGAGGTAGCTCTTCCGGAGTAAGTGCACGGGGTTCAAAAACCTTTGAGCCACAAAAAAGGTTCTGTACTGGATCGGGGAGACGTTCACATGCATAAAAAAAATCAAAGAAAATAAAAATTTAATTTAATAAGATTTTTAAGAATGCGAAAGCAAGGCGTACTTAAAAAAAACACTAAAAGCTGTAGGAGGTTCAAAAATCTTAATACATAGGAGCATTGCAGAAAGTCAATTATCTGAAATGTCCATTTATTGTATACCCAGCTGTCCTTACAATTTTAGATGAAGGATTTCAACAAACTTTTTAATGTAATTACGAAATTCTTAAACTATATATATAGACTACAATACAACCAACACTAACTAGTAATTTTAAAAAAAAATTAGTTAATTTTATTAACTCATATTTACTAAAACAGAGACTTTAGTTTAGAGGTTCTCTTCCGGAGTAAGTGCACGGAGGTCAAAAACCCTTGCGCTACAAAGGGGTTCAGTCACATATAATAAAAAACCCTTTCTCTACAGGATAGGTGAAACATTCCCATACACACAAAAGAAATCAACAATTATATTTAAAATGTAACCCGATTTTAGTGGAATGCTTTAAAACGTGTCTTAAGATTCCTGAAAAAAATGTTGGCGATTTAAAAAAAACCGAGACACAAGAATGGTATTGCTGAGGTTAATTTTTTTTATGTGTAGCTCTCAATACAGTTATGGTAGGAATTTTTGAATATATAATCAAAATTACCCGCAAAAAATGTATAACTAAATTAAAATAACTACCACCATTAATTTTGATTTGTTAACAACTTTTTAGATTTTTAAACTAGAAAATCAGAAACGCATGTAGCAAACCAATGCAAGAGGCAACTCTTCCGGAGTAAGTGCACGAATTTCAAAAACCTTTACCACACAAAAAATGGGCCTCATAAAAAACTCTTTCTCAACAAGATCGGCGAAACCTTCACATGTATAACAAATAAAGAAATATACAATTGCATGTAAAAAAAAAATTCGATTTTAGTGAACTGCTTAAAACGTGTCTTAAGATCACTGAAAAAACTGGAGGAGATTTAAAAAGTTTTCAAGACAAAAGAATGGTATTGTGGAGGAAGATTTTTTGTATGTAGTTGTCAATACAGTTTTAGCGGGAGGAATTTAACATACATTCAAAATTACTGAAAATTACCCGCAAAAAAATGTAGTACTGAATTAAAATAACTACCATAACTAATTTAGATTTGTTAACAACATTTTTAAAAATGTTCAAACTTGATTTTTTTTCTCCAACGGGGCTTCTTTTTGTTAGACTTGAAAATGGAAAACCTATGTAGTAATCGAATACAAGAGGTAACTCTTTGGAGTAAGTGCACGAAGTTCAAAAACCCATGTGCTCCGAAAAATCTGGCACATAAAAAACCTTTTCTCTACAGTATCGGGCGATATTCGCATGCCTTAATTGCCAAGAAATGGACATTAAGACTTAAATTAAAATAAGGTTCTAGTGATTTACTTGAATGCTTGTCTTAAGAATACTGAAGAACTGTATGAGATTTAGCATTTTTAAGACATAAGAAAGCTGTTGCTAAAGTAAAAAAAATAATTCCTCCTGCTAAATACAGTTTTAGCAGGAGGAATTCAGTATACAATCGAAATGAGCCCCCAAAAATGTAGAGAGAATAAAATATATATTACTACCACCACTAGTTTAGATTACTTAAAAAACTTTTTAGATTTTTTTTAACTTGATTATCGAAAACTTATAAAGTAATCTAATGCAAGAATTAACTCTTCAAGAGTAAGTGCTTGTAGTTCAAAAACCTTTGCGCCGCAAAAAAAGGGGTTCCGACACATAAAAAACCCTTTCTCTACAGAATCGAGAGAATATTCAAATGCCTTTAAATAAACACACATTGACATTAAAAATAAAATCAGTATTTACTGAACTACTTGAATGCTTGTCTTAAGAATACTGAAAAACTGTAGAAGATTAAGATATTTTTAAGACATAAGAACGCTGTTGCTGAAGTAATTATCCGAGATGGATTTTTTATACATATATCTTAAACAGTTTTATCATGAGCAATCCAATATTAATTCAAAATTGGCCTAAAAAAATGTGGAGAGAAATTAATAAAAACTACTACCAATATTAATTAATTTTTTAATTTTTAAAAATTTTAATTTGAATATTGAAAACTTATATAGTAATTCAATACCAGAGGTAACTCTTCCGGAGTAAGTGCACGAAGTTCAAAAACCTTTACGCCACAAAAAAGGGGTTCTTACACATAAAAAACCCTTTCTGTACAGGATCGGAACCACATCACCTGTTGACAACCCATCCTGAGTCATCGCCTCCCAGAAATGTTCTATGCTCCCTGAAACCTTGAAAAGGAACTTTTAACAGTTCCCATCTTAGTATTGAGGTGGTTATATCCCTTATCGGTGGTAGTCTGGTTTCTTCGGGACTAGTATCAGTTGAAAAATGACTAGCTGTGTGGCGGATTATGCTGCGCTTTGGGAGTGTTTTGAGGGGCTTGCGGTGGTAAGATTTTCTATTTTCTCCGGGTGTTACACCGCGCGTATTGTTCGCCGTCGAATAAGAGATTTATTGTCTTTATCGGGGGTTAAATGGCGCCTCTGAAATGATTTAATTTTCACTTGGGCTCAAATGAGAATAAAGAGTTGGTGAAAGTGTTTGAGAGCTTTGTTTTGGTATAAAGGGGAATGGGATTATGATGTAGTGTTTATTTATTTAAATGTAGGTGATTAGATGTAGCTTATGGAGTACCTTTTTGTTTACTGTTGTGTCTGATGTTTAGTTTTTTCTTAAATTTTGGAAAATGTTTTAGCTATTTTTAATAGCTTTTTATACAATAGGTTAAAAAAATTTGAATTGGGAATTTTGATATTTACTTGGGATTAACTCAGAATAAGGAGTACGTGTTTTGGAAACTTTGTTTAAATATAAAGGAGAATAAGTTTCTAAAGGATTTTTTTTACTATACAGTAGCCATGAAATTGTTTGTGGTGACACTTTGTTAATTTTTTTACTAAATCTATTAAACGGATATTTTAACTTAATTCTACAAATGACGTTTGTGAATACTTTTTTATATAATTCTAGCCATATTTTCCATGCTATCTTTTAATTTGAAAGTTTTTTTTATATTATGTGTGGGATAAAAACTAATCTTCTGCAAGCTTAGTTTTGATATAAGTTATACTTTTTAAGAACATTTTTCTAAAATTTGATAATTGCTTGTTTTGAACTTAGTTAGTTTTTATCGGTTTGCAAAATAATGGTCTTTTAACTAGTTATTTTTATTTTTACTAGATTTATGTGTGCGATTACATTAAAAATAAAAGTTTTGGTGGTTTTAAGCATGTGATTTTTTATTACTATTATACAAAAGTATTCCTTTGTGAACTGATCTTAAATCTTTAAAACTTTAGTTTTCTTTATTTTGTATTACTTTTATACAAATATTCCTAAAAATATAAAAAATATTGATTTTTCTACATGTAATTTTCTAGAAACATGTAATTTTGTGTAACTTGCCTATAACGAATTCATAATTAAACTGTAAATTACAAAAAAAGTACACAAATATGCTTATAAATGTACTCTTATCTATATTTTTGAACAAAAAAATACACCTCCGTTATCTTATTTTATCCATTAGTATGCTAGAAGGGCATCGAACTTCGATATTGGAATCGCGCATGCGCAAGTCATTAGCCCACGTGTTTCTTGTTTTATTTTGATTGCTACATAAGATAATGGGTTTAATGTTGCCTATCCATTTAAGAGCTGTTTATTAAATGTCTTAATGTACTGCAGAGATAACGTTCTTTTATAAATCTGCATATTTGTTGCAAGACGACTGATGTCCAGTTTTTTAATTATATATGGCTGAGGTTACCCCCCACCCCCCAACAATTTTTATAACTATACATTTATAAAGAAAAAGTCTCGATATATATATATTATACTTAAAAATATTTTTTCGATGGACACAGGACGTTAACTTTGGTGTCATTAAGCGCAAAGCCCTTGAAACCATTAAATGAGGTACTAGTATAAATAAACTTAATTCAAAGACAACTTCCTTATTAAAAAATTGGTGTCGCGATATCTTACGCTGCTTAAAATTTTTTCAATTGCAAATCTTGTGTATCTATGTGTTCAGAAGAAACTGTTTTTTAAATAATTATACTCAATTGAAGAATTATGTGCTTTAAATTTTTTATTTCAACAAAGATACGAGATATGAAAGTTGAAGAAGCATTTATGAGATGTTGCTAAAATAAATTGTTTGTATCCCTTTAAGACCGGCTATCAGATGGCGCTGATTTAAGTTTATGAGACTAAATTTTAGAGTTTTATCGAAAACATGAATTAAACAGCATCAATGCCAGCAACTCTTTAAAAACAAAGTCCTTTTTTATACAAATAACGACTGGTACGACTCAGCTGCTTCGGTATCAATATTTTTGAAGAGCTTGAACATTCTCTTTTATACCCGCCCGATCGTGAAAGCTCGGTCGGAAAGGGATATCCAAATTGAATTAAAGCTTTTAATGTAAATATGAATTACTCAATTCTATCACATTACAATACAATATCAAAATAAAGTATTTTTCCAAAATATTTTATATTATTAGAAATTAATTTACATGTCTTGAAATTGATAGTTTTATGTTGTGCAATTGATTTTTTTTAACTTTTCATTTGCAGAAAGGAAAAAATAGTTATAAACAAATTTTAGAGCTGAAGAATAAAAAAACTTGAGATATGAGTTAACACAATTGGTTTATTGAAAATATGTTTCAGAAAAGCAAATATTTTAAGTAAGTGTACTTTTATCATATTGTATGTTAATGATTTTATCAATAAATGAAAAATTGGCAGAGACTTGCTCGTACTTACACTGGCCCATGGCTTCTACAACAAAACTAAATAACCCTTATTACCACACTTGAATATAATTTGTTGAAGTAAGTTATAATAATTACAAGTGAAACTATTACTAATTAGTTAAATAACTAAAATTATATCTATGTGTTGCCATGTATGGCATGTTACTCTATTTTATAATAATAATAAGTAGAAAAATTAAATTAGTCAGTTCGAAGCTGAATAAATCTAACTATTTCACATAAGCATTATCATTTTAAACAATGAAATTTTTATAGATAGCTTTATAGTTCAATTTTTTCCAATTTAGATCCGTAAATAAAATGCCACATTAAACTTTTTTTAAAGAATATTACTGTAATTTTTGCTTTTCTTACATTAGAATTTTTTTTTAATTTTCTGCTTTAGTGCCAAACCTAAACACTATATACTTAATAAACTATGAATATAGAGTTTTCTAATTGCCAAGTAGAAATAATGTAGATTGTTTAAGATAACACAACTTTATATTACTCTATAATAATTTACTATGTGTAAGTAACAGTTTTATTTGAAAAAATATTTTATTAAATTAATTCCAAGCCATTAAGTACTATTAAAGTATAATCTAACATCTAACTTACTATAAACTATAGTACTTAACAAGCATTAAGTACTATAAAGTTAAACTAATAATAATTTTTAATATTTTAAAATAACTTTTGGTTTTATTTTAACTGCTAAAGAAAACTTTCATATAAATTTCAAATAATATTCTACTCAAATTCTCAGAAATATTAATCAAAGGAAGTAATATGATCCTTTCTAACATTATTACAAAACTAAACCTGAGACATAAAAATTAACTTTCGTGAATTTTGCGTAGGCGATGTTTGGATAGCGATCAAAGAGAAGAGAAAAACTCCAAGGATCCTAAGTTATGAAATAAATTTTTTGTATAACCTAACAGTTTCAACGTATCATATAAGTAAGTTATAATTATATCGAAATTCTCAAAATATATTTTTCTACAGAACTAAAAAAAACTGTTGGGAGAACGAAAATAATTTTACTTTCTAAAACATGAATTAAATACCTTTAAACAAATAGTAAAATTTTAAAACTAAAAAAATAGGAACACATTTAAATATAGTACTATGTAGAACGAAATTATAACCGTATAGTATTTTATATAAAAATAAATTAGTAAAGTTTTATTCAAATCTTTTTATTTAACGTATTAACAATGGCTAAACAAATTATTATGTTTAAAAGGAGATATATATGTGTTCCGGTATTGATTGAAAAGTTTTAATAAAAAAATCTTAAATATTAACTTAATAAAATGGAACAATCCCATTCACTTTTACAGTTAATTTTTTTCATTTTAAGCCAAAAAATATTTATTTGTATTTTATATTAGTGTACAAATTAACATGATTTAAACTTTTTTTAATCTATATCAACATTACTTCCGATTACTTCTCTAGATAATAAACTCTACACTGTTAGTAAAATACGTTTTTATAATGAAGAGATATCCAAATTTGAATTATTTTCTAATAAGTATTATTATATTAGATTATTTATATGTGCAAATATCTGTATAACAAGATAGAAAGGTATCTCTCAATAGAATTAAGAAACAAAGTATTTTCTTCGAAAAGACTGAAAGAAAATAGATACCAATGAAATCACTTATAAATAGCTACACATTTAAGTAAAATAGAGATACAAAAGACTACAAAATGTAGCATATTCTACAATTTTGTTAGAAATACATTAAAAATAAACAATTATACTAATTATTATTATCTATTAAACCAACTATGCAATCTTAATTTATTATCATATGGTTTCATATTCTTTGCAAATAGTTACTTCGAAAAAATAAAATTTCGATTTTCAACTTTTTTATTAATATTTTTTCTTTAGTTTATTTTCATTTGTTTTAATGCTTTTAGACTATAGTTTGCATAAATGATAATTTTTAATGCTTTAAACTTAAAAAGTGGTTTCCGGAATTATCAAATTTATATATTAAAATATGCTTTACAATTCAATTATAAAATTTGAAACTTATATAGCCAAGAAAAATATAGAAAATGTCTGAAATATCTTTTAGTTTTAAAATTATTTTATTGAAGAATATTTTCATAATTAAAAAAATATTTTTAGTTTAATAAAAAAGCGTTAAGTTATTATATTCCGTAGGGGATTTTTGTATTAAAAAAAACTATATGTTTTTGAGTTGTTTGAAAAGTTTTTGGAGAAAACAAAATTTATAATATTAAACAATATTTTGATATTATCAAATAAAAATTTAACACATGATAGAGAATAAGTATTGAATTAAATATTGATTATGTAAATAGATTTTTTGTTAGTTCACAACTTCAATCTTTTATAGGAATTAAATATTAAATGTGAATATTGCATTGTCGTTTAAATATGTTGAATAAAGCGACCTATAGTATTAGGTAATTTATTATATTTATCTCATTTATGCAATTCTAAGGAAAGTTAAAAAGCAAGACATTTTTAACATAATTTTATTTACCCTAATTAAGGAAAACCAAATCACTGAAATAATCTTTTGATTTAATTTCCACAATGTTTTTTAAGCTTAGCAAAAAAAAAACTATACTATTAAAAAAGGGCAATTCTCAAAAGTATAAAATTTTTATTGTATTTAAATGCGGGAAATATGTGTTTACTAATATCAGTCTAAAAATATTAAAATACATTTTTTAAAGCTTAATCAAACGTGTTAAAAAATGTCTTTGTATGTAAAAATTTTTTTTTGCAAACTTATAATTTCATCCATTAAAAAGTAAGGTATTTTACAAATTAAATAATAGTGTTTTGAATTATTTAAAAAAATCAAAAAAGTTTAGGTTTTTCAAATATTTGTTTTTTTTAATTAACATTAATGATATTTTTTCCAGTTTTTTTCACCGTAAGAACCAAGTACCCCACCTGCGCAGACCCACGTTAAAACACCCCCTCACTGGGCACCCCCTCGGCGCAAGCAGCCGAATCTTTCCTCTTTCTACTTAACCCTTTGATCACGGTCCAAACACGACGCTCATCCAAGATGGCGGCAAGTGGAAAAAGAGCCACAAGAGCTTTTTGAAAGAAGAAGCGAACGAGCCGAGAAAAAAAGCCCAGCAAAACAGAAAAACGGAGGAACTAATCGATAGCTGCAGCTCCTCTTTCTTTCTCATCGATTGAACCCTTCCCCTACTCCTCCCCGCCACGCTGCCAAGCATCGCCAAGCGTCGCCAACAGTGATTTGGTATGTATAAAAAGATTTTGCAACTAAAAATAAGGAAAAGCAGGCTTCCGCCTTGAAAGGATAATGGAATTTTCCGCAGAAAATGTCGTTTTAAAACTCCTCTTTCCCGAGTTTTATTGATTAGACTGCGTGGTTTTTTTTATGATATTTTAGTTAATTGGATTTTGTTTGCCTTTTGATGTTTTTTTGCAGTCTTCTGAATATTAATGACGAGGTTTCTGCGCTGTTTATGACGCATGACGTTTTTTTAATTAGTTGTTAATTTGTTTTTTTAATAAGAAAATATTGATTAGATTTTGTATAAGATGCAATGCTTAGAGAATTTTGTTTTTGTGAATTTAAATGTGTAGGTCTTTAAATTTTTCTTTATTATTTTTTGGGAAAAAGTAACACTTTAAGTGTTACTTTTTCCCCAAAAATAACGTTGAGAAATACAAAATAGTATACTTTTTCCCCAAAAAATAACATTGCGAAAGACAATATAGATCGAAATAAAAACAGCCAATAATTTATGTATTTTGAAAAAAAAAGAACCAAACAATTTTAATGTTTTTTTAAATATATTAAATTTGCAAATTCCATATCGGCAAAACCATATATGAAAAATAATTTAATGAATTTTATGAAATTTACGGTATCTGAAGCTTTAATTTTGAATAATTACGTATGGCTGTCGGATTATAAAAGATGCCTTTGATTGTGTATTTGTCAGTGGATGTTTTTTAAGCTATTTTTTTTTTAAATAAGGACTTATTAAGAATAGCCACGTGTTGGCATATGATTCGACAAAATGTTTTATAAAACTTAGCTGTTGCATTTATTTATTACGCCTTTTCAATTACTTCAAATGATAGTCACAAAATGTAATTTTACTGCTTGAAAAAAACCACAGTTTATGTTTTTGAATTTAGTGGAACTTAAGTATGTTTTATACAAAACTTTTAAACATTTTCCTATATTTTGCATTTGTATAGTTTAGTTACATCTAAATAAATTTATTACACAAATAATGTTTTTTTAGCTATTAAAAAGATATTGTCAAGTATTTATATTTTATTATGATAAACATTTTGAATATTGAAATAATTCACAAAGATTTTAATAGAATATTTATTTCATCAGCTTGAAATATTTACAATTACTTTAAAGAATTTTTTTTGTTGTATTTTTATTTATTACTAGATTCGGTTCTACTTTTTAGTAATTAATAAAAGAAAATTTTTGGAAGATTTTTTTAGTTTTATAATTATAACTTTATAATTGTTAATTTTAGTACAAAATTGAGAATGTGCTACATACAAACTGATGTATTGCTTGCATTCAAAAATATAAAATTGGTAACTGTTTGTTTGAGGAATATGTATATTTTTTTGTTTTTCACAAAACATTTTACTTTTTGTTACTTTTGAAATTTGAATGAGTTGAATAATAAAAAATAGATTTCACACAAATTTCATAAACTAACACAAAATGGTCTTGAATGTTAAATTTTTTTATAAAACGTTTTTATATATGTTAACTTAATTTCAATAAAAAGTACTACATGAACATAATATGAATTTTGTTTTCTTGGTGGCAAAATTTAATATTTGAATTAAATTGAAATATAACCTTTTAAAATTCAATTTTACAAGTTTAAGTTTTTTGTCGTCGTTTATAATCCATAATATATCAAATAAATTAGAAATGAAAAATAAACAAGATTGTCTGCTGTACAATAATACACTAGTTAGCAAAAATTGGTGAATTTCGTCGGAAAATGTTGTAAACGTTTTTTTATTAGAGCAACTGCTTTTTTTAGGTTTTATGTGTTTAAAAAAAATTCTTAAAATTCTATAAATTTTATAATCTTCCCTATTTGAACGAAATTTATTTTCATGCTACTTTTGTCAAAGCCGTGATTTCCATAATCAAAAAAATGTATTCTTTAATATATAATTTTGAGTTAACTTTAATTCTGAAGGATTTTAACATGACAAAATTTGTGTATTTGGGTTATTGTTAGTACAAAATTGGTCCTTAATTATAAAAAAAAGTATCATGTATGCATTAAAAAATACATCTGCTTCTTTATGTTCGGCACATACGCACTTTTTTAACGTTTTTTTTAAGTTTTAATAACGTTACATTTTTACAAAAAGTTTGTGGGGCAAAATTATGGCATTGAATATTCTAAATATTGAAAAAAAACCTTTTTTAAATCACGAAAATTCTTTTTGAAATTAAAAAAAAACCTTTTTGTTTTTAATGGTATTTTTTGAGGAAATGTTATGAGAGCTTTCTAATCACTATATATTATTATATGTTTAACCGATAATTTTTTCCCCCAAAAAGTGTAGTTTTCTTTATTGGGACCCAAATGCAACGATACAATTTTTATAACAAATATTTATATTAAGTATTTTGAAAAAATAAAATATTTTCAGAAAACGAGAAATAAATTTTACATCTTGAAAAAACACCCTAGGAAAATTGATAGATTTTTTGAGGTCGATTGGTTATAGATTGAAATTAAATAAGCCTAATGTGTTTATCTATTTTCTGACGAATATATAATGTGAGGAATTTCGGTTATTTTTTGTTAAATCTAGAAACATCTGAATTTACTTCTGAAGTAAGGCATATTTGGATATATTTTAAATGTTTCATTTACTTTTAAAGATAATAAATTACTATTTTTTATAAATCCATTAATTTTATGCATAATTGATAGATTTTGTATCACATACACGACCATTAAAAAAATCTTATATTCTTAATTTATTTAAAGCACAGTAGACTCTTAAAAGCTTTATATATTTTTCCTAGAATTTTTTTTTCATGATTACATTTTTTTTTGTGGTAAATTTCAAAATTATACAATCATTTTTATAATCATAATAATTTTACCGCTGCTACTCACTTCTTCCTCGGCTGCCACTACTCCACGTGATTTTTCGACTTTTTGCGGACTTACACAACTTTGAACATTATCTTAGAATTTTGACTTAACCATGATTAATCCATGTCACTATCTTCAATGTATACGGGTTTAGGCGCCTTCGACGCCAGGTGCCGTTTTGAATAAAATTGTCCTTAAATTGTCCATAATAATTTTTTATAAATTTAAAATACTTATTTTAATCTTTTTGTTTGAATATTGTTTTTGAAATTTTATATGAATATTTTATTAAAAAAATGGCTATTGTTATTGTAAATACATATTAATATATCTAAATTTTTAATGAATTATTAAAGGGGGTGACGAAAAGTTTATTTCCCTAACAAAAATTTACCCAAAAATTCACATTGAAGAACTGTTATAACAGAAACCCATTTTTAGAGAGGGATATTTAAATCTAAATTTTTAATATTTTGAGCATATGCGTAGAATATTATAAACAATAGTTTTTTAATGTCGCTATTTACTGAAACTGCTGCCCATAATTGACACCACACATTTAAAAACTGTTACTAATGCAGTTTTTTTTTATTATGACTTATTTTTTTATTTCAAGGGGATCTGGAGTGGCAAAGTTTTCAATAATTGATTTTGAAAACTAGACAAGAATTAAAAAAAAATTAAAATTCTTTGGTTGAAATCTTTAAGCACCAATGAATTCAATAATGAATAATTTATAAATTTAACAGTAATAGTGTTATTTTCACAAAACTCGTCTATTCTTCTATTCAAAAATAAATGCTTTACCTGTCCTAAATTGTTCTTTCAACACATCCAAAAACCTATCAAGCATGGACGTATTTGGTCAGGCAAGTGGGTGGTTATGAGGTTTTTGGCTGTTTTGACATTTTCATAATTTGGAAATTTTTGTTTAAAATTTAAAGTACCCAAATAGAATTGCTAATCTTTTATAATAAAACTTTTTTTTTCAGGTACTGATGGAGACATCTACTATTTGCTTATGAACTGTACTAAATAGAAATAGAAGTCTAGACTTGATGAACAAAATGTTATATTTAAGCAGTTAAAAGAGAGTATTTAATTTAGAAGCAGAAAAAGATTTATATTTTTATTAAATTTGTCGCTATTTTTATTTTATTATAATAAGTGGAAACTGATTAGTGCTAAATTTTTAAAATATTAAAAAAAAGTTATTTTCAAATTTAAGTATGTTTGCATGGCATTTGGCCTCACAGTTGCATCATAACAGAGAACTGTTACCTCATTTATTAATGACCTTTATTGTAAGCTTATTTTTGGGTTTTATTATTGGCTTTACTGCTTAATATATAAACTTGTTGTATGAAACTTAAGCAAGTTTTTTACTCTAAAAGTATGTAATTAAATCTTTGAAAATAAATATTTTATGCGGGTAAACTTTTTTATTCAGTTATTTGGTTTTGATTTTTTAACGACACCTGATAAATTACGTAAGTTTGTTTTGCCTTTAGCCACCGCCTAGGGTTTAGCTGTCTAAAAATATGTTGGAAGTTAATACATGCTTTAATATATATTTTATTAATAATAACTTTTTGAATTTTCTACTCGATAAGAAAATTTAAAAAAAGAGTGTTTTAATTATGATGCTTTTTGGAAAATGCTATAATTCAACTTATATTATTTTTTAAGATGTTCAAATTAATTTCATTATAACTGTCAGCTGGTTCATAAAAGTTTCTTTAATAGTACATATATCTATAAGAGTAAAATATTTCATTATTATTATCGGTTATTGATTTGTAATTTTTCCATAACTAAATAATTTATTTGTACCCTTTAAAAGGAATCATTCTTTTGTTTCTTTATCGTAGTTTCCACAATACCTTCCAAACTCAGTAAATCTAATCTGTAAAAAATTCCTGCCTTATAAATTATATTTTTTGCACAAGTGTTTATTAATATCGTTCAAAAACTGTGAAAATATTGTTTTATTTGTAATGATTTATGAATCAATCTGGCACAGTTAAATTTAAAACTAAATTTTCTAATGTTTATGAAATAATGCCCAACAGTAGATTTTAAGTTTGGAAAAATATTTCGATTCATTTTGGAAGAGCAAATATCGGTGTTAGAATTATTAATTTACTAGAGCATATATATTCAACTAATTACCAATATCTTTGAAAAAGTATTATCAAGAACCTTTACAATTATTTCACTTTAAGTATACAATTCTAGTATTTAGCCAAATTCTTCGGCTGTATTGAATATTTGGTACGTTTAAGACGATAAATGTAGTTGACTTACAGGTCTGTATAATCCAACTTTACAAAAAAAAATTGGTTCGCATATTTTGAGTAAAATTATTTATTGAAAATAAATAAAATAAATATTCGAACCAATTTCAAAAAGTAGGATTATATAGACTCAAAATTAATATGGTACATAAGTAATATACTATAAGTTAATGGTACATGTATTTATACCCTTAAATCTTATTTTTTTTAAATGATTTATTTAAAAAAAAATGCTATTTGTCATTTCCTTGCATTTAGCTTTGCCCTCTGTATAAAAAAAAATGTTGAAAGTGATATCTTTAAAAAAACATGTTAAATATGTCACGTTGTATGTTGAATTGTTACCATTATGTGTAATTAAAAAAATATAAGCATTTTAATTACCAAAGCCCATCCCTCCAATCTCTGCAGCTAGACCATATTGTAGTATACCGTTTATAGATGCAAATGTTAACCGTATTGCATGCGATAAATGGACGTTTTTTCTATTAGGATGACATGGAAGAGGGGTCAAATTTTTTCCGCATAGTAAGATAAAAGAAATCTTCGTTATGAAATAAGTTTTACTTGCTTTTTCTTAAAAATCTTCTTAGATGATAAAAACAAGTTATTCAAAGAAATGTTGAATAATATTAGCAAGCAATAGTTCACTACAAACTTTAACTGCTCCATAAACTTAAGATGATTTTAAGACATAAGTCATAAAAATATTCTAGTTCATATAATTTTTTTGTATGCCATTACAAAGGTTTTATAGTAGCTTTAAAAAAATATTTATATCTACGCGTACATTAATCTTAAAACATATGCATTTCCTCTAAAAAAATTCTATGATTTTCCGAAGGCCAAATAAATTATCTAATGGAAAAAAGTGGTATTAAGATGGATGGGTGTTTGGGTCAAAAATGTCGATTTCCTGTTTTTCTTTTTTTTATTCTGCTTATCGTTAGCTTTAATTTAAGACCAAGATTATAGATTTTTGTTTAGTGGTTTTCTTTTTATACGCATTTTTGAGAAACTCTTAACATCATTTCATACCCAAACCTTTCTTTTCTTTTGCGTTTCCTGAAATATAAGGTTTTTCAACAGTTAGGAACATTTTTCTCAGGAACTATAAAATATATTAACATATTTTGTTTTTTTATTTCTTCCCCATTAATAGCTCTTGATTTAAACTGAGGATATTTCAAACTATTAAAATGTACTTTTACAGTGATTTTTTTATAATTTGTATTGAAAAACACAAAAAAATCAGATTTAAAGTTATATAATTTTTTTTAGTAGAGATATTTAAAATTCCTCAGTTTAAATCAAAGAGCTATATGTAAGGAATAAACTATAAAAAAATATGATGTCTCATATATTTTCTGAGAAAACTGTTCCTAAATTTAGGTAAATTAACATGGGGGAGATAGAACCATCCGACTCCCCTTAAAACACATTTTCTACGAAATAAGTACTATTTTTATTAATAATAATTTTCAGAAAGCTGAAAAAAATAATTTGTATAAATATTTCTCATTTTTGGCTTATTAAATTTTGTTTCAATATCAGTTTTTTTAACGGAAAATTAATTAATTTTTGATTAAAAATACAATTTGCTAATAAAAGGAAATGCATTATTTTTTAGGAAATTTAAAAAAATAAATAAAACCAAGAACTATTGACTGAGTGCCTAATATTAAAAAGTTTAAATCATCGAGAGAATTCCTACCATTGACATACAAAATAATAATTCACAATACAATAGTTTAAAAAATTTTATTGATATCGTACACTTTCATTTACAAAACATAAATAATACAAAAAATATAATTTGATTAAAACATATAAACAAATTATAGCAATACTTTATTACAATTTTAAAACTATCACAAAGCTGTCGTGTCTTTTAGAGACGTAGAATTTAGATGTAAATACTTACATGGTAAACACGTATGATTAAATGACACGTATGGTAAACACGCATACGCTTTAGATGTAAACACTTATGATGAATAAATTCCTTAGTCGGAAAATGAACTTTATATTTGGTTCACTTCGATTAAAAAAACATAAGTCAAAACACCTGTTTAACTTAAGTACAATTAATTTTCGGTAACTTAAATCTTAAATCTTATTAGCAAAGTCGAATTGTAAATATATTTTTTCTTTTTGAAACAGAATTTGATGATTAGGCTTGTTTTATTTTGTCGATTTACTTGTACTGTACAAACCTATAACCCATAGATTGTTGCAAAAGTTTTGATCTCATATGGTTTTAAAACGATAAACGTTGGTCAGAATTCTGTGAAATTTGATATTAATATTAATTGACAAAAATGCAAGAAACAAAGTTGTAATAAATCATTGATTTGAGGAAAAATCTGAAAATAGATTCGTTTTTTTTGCTTATTTCAGGTGGTATTGTCCATTGTCGATCCGAAATTGACCTCTTAGCAAAACTGGAACAAACATTTCTTGATGGATTTTTCGACCTACTGCATTTGTTCTATTGCTCTATTATTTAATTGCTTTTTTCCCAAACAAAGTTAATAATATCATGAGTAGTCCTGTTGAATATTACAACATTCTAACTAATCACTCTTGTTCACAAACGTTTTAAGTTCGACTTAATTATTCTCTTGTAATTGAAAACTGAATAACCTTAAGAAAAATAGTAACGACTTAAAACAAGATTATAATATGAAGTAGATATTTAAAAGTATTTTTTTTTCTAAAATGTGTTACAAGGAATTGAAATTAACCAAGATAAGATCAATATTCAGAGTGTATGAAATATGATATCAAGAGAGTAATAATTGGATAATGTATTACAATAAATAAACATAATTTTTTAGTCTTGTCCGATTTCATACTCCTTTACGACCCCTTCAGATGGCGCTGATTTAAGTTTACTAGGCCAAACAATAGAGTTTTATCGAAAAAGTTGTCATCAACAATATAAATGCTGACAACTCTTTATGTACAATGTTATTGTTTGTACAAAAAAAATTATACTTGTCCACCTGCTTCGGTATCAGAATTTTTGAAAAGCTTGATCATTCTTCTTAATATCTTTAGAATTGTGTGAGTCAGATAAATTTATAAGGATACTTTGGAAAGCGAAACTATTGAAAATAAAAAATTTCCATTAATAATTCCAATAATAAACATAATAAAATCAAACATACGTAGGTAAAAATATTTAAAAAAATTAAGATGAAAAAACATAAGTGTTTTAAATTTTTCAATGTTTAAAAGTTTGAATTTGTACTTTCCTATTTTCGAAACTTGTTCTTGTAACTTTATTTACCAGAGTTTTATAAACATTACTCGGGATATATAATTATCCATACTTGTGTATTACATTATGTCCTAATTAAGCTTGGAATAACTTTTAAACTCATCGTGTTTATCAAATAAACACAGTGAGTAAAGATGATTTAAAATGAGCGGTTTACTAACGGAAATTTACTGTAACACTAATAATAAATATGGAGAAGTAAACATTTCCGGCTTAACCGTGGTGTATATAGCTTTAGTATGACGTGAGTTTAATCGAACCAAATATTGCAGGCTAAATAATTTTTAATTTGTTTTTTTAAACAACTTAAGAAAGTTTTATTAGTTTGATCATGAATACTTATGATACCTTTGAAGAAAAAATAACACAAGGTAAAAACATTTAAAGCAAACTTGCTGTACAATATAATTTATAACAATCTCAAAGTAAATGACTGTTATGTGTATTTTTATTTATTGATTTAAACTATGAAAGGTTGATCTTTTAATATGTTGCAAGACTAATAAAATTTATATGGCTATTTAAGGAATGGCAAAATTCAGTTGTCACAACATGTTTTTTTCCCCACACTGCAAAAAATATCTGTTAATTTTACAGAAAAAAAAACATGTAATTACAAAAAAATACTGTTTTTTAACGGTTTTTTTCTGTAAAAATATGCTGTTTAAAGTGAAAAACCATTTTCTGTTTTGAATTGGGTAGGAATTTAAGGTAGAGTTTTTTCTTTATAATTACTCTGTGAAAACAGCTTTTGTGTTGAAATTACAAAGAGTTTGTATAAAGTCATAAAATTTTCTCCGTAAATTATACGGAATTTTTCTGACACAAAAATTACAGTTTTTTCTGTAAAAAATGCCTTTTTTTTAACTGTACAGACCCCCTACAACTTGAAATAGACTTGCATTTTATTGTTTGATTGTGAATTTGTTCTTCGTAATTCAAAACTATCTTTTATTCCTAAAAGTGGCGCATCCAAGCCAAAATATGTGTATTAAAGAGCTAAAACTAAACATATAAATTTACTCTTTAACTTACATTACAGCTAGTGTTAGTATTAACTAACGAAATAGAATAATAAATTGTAAAACAGAAATAATCAAATAAAATAAGGAATGAAAAAGGTTGAAACAGAGAGAGGTTATAACTATTCTGGTTTATAAAGTTTTTAAAGTGATAACGATTATTTGGAATGATTGTCGAAAGGAATCTTTCTTGGCTTGGAAAGCTAAAAAGCTTGGAAATCTAAAGAATTTTTGGAAAGGAATATAACAAATGGAATGACTAAGTTATAGAGAAATATAATCAAGTGAAAATCTGTAGTAAAATGGACAGGTTGGGGGAGCACTGACCTATGTGCTTTTCTGTCGAATCTGATAAGAACACCCATGCTTAATTTCTATTTTCCAGCATTTTTTATTGCTTCGATATTTCTTTCTTCCATTGTTCTTAAAAGAAATACTTGTATTGGTTTATGAGTGTTCTTATTGAATGTCTTATTAATAAGGCCTTTAGATTTTAGTGTACAGCGTTATAAATACTAACGAATTAATGAAATAAAAAGAAAATCCTTATACACAATTACCAGTATTAAATTTACTTTGGTTAAACTATTATCAAACTATTGGTCTTTAGTAAGTTGTTAATGCCATTCAAGTGAAAAATATAAAGAAAATTAGATTACATAATATCACAATTCTTACCATTATCTCTTATCACTCCTACGAATAAAACCGTTATATGTAGCTGTGTAGAAATTTAAAAAAAAATGATTTTATAAATATTATGTAGTAAGTTTACCAAGTACTTGAACGGAAACAAATTGAGAAGTTATTTGAAGAGCACCGAATCTTCTAAACCATCATGAGATTATTAACACTTCATTTTGTTTTAACTAGAATCGAAGTTTATCAAGACAGAACTAAGAAGTGTTTTTGTTGTTAAAGCTTTTAACGCTAAATCTCAAGTATGTCGAATTCAGAGAAATCAGCACGTTTGTTTAATTCTTTATACTTAATAGCTCTTAAATCAAACTATATATATGGTAAGAATGAAAAAGAAAATACAATAAATTCTAAAGTAACTATTGGGTTAAAAATGGATATAAATATTTATCACTTCAAAGTATAAAAATCTATTGAAATTCATACGAATGATAGAAAATATAAGGCGATCTTTTACATACAATTCAAGTATAACAAACTAACACAAAATACTTTAAAAACTTTTTTTTATTGAAAACACGTACATATGTCCACAGTAAGACTTAGAAAGATTAATAAAACAGCTTTTTTGGCAAGATAAATGAATTAAAATAACTGTTGAAACTATAGAGTCAATCTAGAGAGAAAAAATAGGAGAGAAAAAAAGTAATAAGAAATGTATTTTTAGTGTAACTTACTTATTGCCCGTTTTCTATTTTTTGTTATAGCAAAAAAATACACTTATTTATTACAATAAAGTATGCAAACATCTTTTAAAAGTGCATAATGAGTACAGAATCAAACAAAAATAAATCCTTAAACACATAATACATAAACAAAATTTTATTATCATTTTTATATAAAAAAACGTATATATTAACACTAATTTTCAAAATATGTAGATTATATTTTAAGTAACAGATATCCAAAAACAAAAAAAAATATTATTAAAAATCATAATTTTGTTCAAGAGTTCATTTTTTATGAATATTTTAATCTGTGTCCTGTGTCCTCAAAGAAGGATAAGCAAAAAATTAATAATAATAATTGAATAAATCCATGGTTATTCGACAAATTTTCTGACTTTTACTTTTTGGGTAAACACAAACAATAGGTTCATACAACAGCAAAATATTCTAACGAAAGGAATTTTTTTAATTAATTTTAATAAATTTTGATTTAAACAGGTATTGATGCTATTTCCAGTTCTGCAAATATTTCCCAAATATTCTAACAAGTAAGAGTTTTATTTAAAAAAAAAAAGGTAATTTAAGGTTAATTTACAGCTTTTCACTTTTGTAACAACACATATTTATTTGTTTGGCAGTCGTGGGAATTTTTTTAAATAGGTATTACCGATAAAGTATATTTTAATGCCAATTTTGTGTTATGAAGGGTCCAATTGTATAACTCATATTCTCCAAAGTATGACTAAACTATAGGTTTAGGCCAATTCATTTTATGTAGCAGTTTATAAAAGTGTAGTTAATTTTATAAAAGTGTATTATTTAGTTTTATAAAAGTGTCTGCCAAAAAACACGAAAAAAGAACACGTTATAAACGTTATAATTTGAAGTTGAAAAATAAGAAAATATATTAAATTCATAAAAAAGATTTTATATATTCCTGTTTAAGTTTCACATTTCGATGTTTTAAAAATAAAACCATAATTTAATTTCCAACAGGTAGACTATGTCTACTTTCAATGTATTAGTAAAAAAAAAGTCTTTTTAAAAAGAGTTTTTTTAAATTACAATATTTCAAAATAATTCGGCACTTGCTTGAAATCTTAATAATTCTATCGAAATGATATTAAAGTTCGAAAAAAAGCTTGATCTAATTGCTATCTTAACGGTCTCATAAAAAATAAATCGAAATCCAACCAGCCAGCGATTCGATAACTGTGTATAAAATTGCTAGTAAATATGAAAGATTAAAGTTAAAAATATATTTTATATAAGTTTAATTAAAATTTCGTAATAAATTATTCAAACATTCACTGCATCTATCAAAAATACTGTATATTTCCAATTAAAAAAACCCTTCAACTATCTAAACCATTTCCCTAACGATCTTGCAAAAGAAAAAACACTAACAACCACTAAAGTGGGTCGATAAAATTCTGGCAACAAAAACCCTTCTCCTGCATTCTACCAACCTTCAATTAGAAAAGGGGATAGGAGTAATGTATGCAATCCCCCTAAAAAAAGTCGTCAAATTAATGAATGAGGGGAGCTTTTCTCCCTAGCTATTTATGCTAACGAGGCCCCTTTTTTGCTGCCGGATTATGCGGCGGCGAAAACAAAAGCGCCTCCTTCCGCGAATGAAAAGAGGCCCCTCTCGCATAATGAGGGTGTGGCGAGCGGGGGCGGATTGACCCCACCCCTTTGACGAGGTTTTTTATCCCTGTTTTAGGGAAAAAGAAGTGACGTTTTCTGTTTGGGGAAAAGTGAGGTCGGACGGATTGGGGTGCGCGTGCGCGGGGTGGTTTGGGCCTCGCGTTTTTGTCTAGGGGGTTTTGGCGGGGTTGTGGAAATTTGGAGTAGGGTTGAATTGTGGAAATGTGTTGGTTGTTGAGTTGATTGTGCAGATTAAAATTTTTAATCTATTTATTTTAATTATTTTTTTATTATTTTTTTTAATAAAACTTAATTGAAAAATAAAAATAAGTAATACGATTGTGAAAAATTGTTAAACAATTGCGAAAAGTAGTAAATCTATTTTTTCTTAAAATAATCTAAATAAAGTTAATCTATTATGTCCTAAAAATATTATCAAAAATATAATAAATCTATTTTGTCCTTAAAATAATCTAAATATAGTAGCCGAAAAAAAAAATAATAAATCTATTTTGTCCTTAAAATAATCTAAATATAGTATCCGAAAAAAATAATAAATCTATTTTGTCTTAAAATATAACTAAATCTATTGCGAGAATCAATTCAGTTTCTTTTGAAATAAAAATGACTAATTCATCAAAGTGTTTAAAAAATGCTGGATTAAATAATAGCTTTTAAGCAAAAAAAAATGCCTAATTTAAAATAAACTATTTGTAGACTTTGTGGATGGATTTTTTAAGAAGTTAAATTTTATATTGTGCGGTATTATTTAGTTCCGAGGAAAAAGAACTATTCCTAAACCGAAATTTCACTCAACATCAATAATTTTTTATTAAAAAAAACTATTCTAAAGAGTGGATTACATTCAGAAATTTTGCTAGATGTGATTACCATTATTTATTTCAGATAATTATTTAGTAAAAACTCGAAAATGCATCACTTTGTATTCTCGCTGCTGTGGGAATCAAAAAAGAAGTCCACTTCTGTTAAACTGCAGAGGTGGGCGCTAAATATTATAACAAATTAACCATGTAAAGGCGATAGAACCCGATTGACTGTTGGTCTCCAAACCTTCATATCTCTGTGTTAATCCAATGGAAAAAAAGTATTTTCTAAGCCACATTTCTCCGGATGTATTGAATACTTTTAAAAAGTTTTTTTTCATATGATAAATGTAGCTAAATTACAGGTCTCTATAATCCCACTTTTTGAAAAACGTTTGAACATTCTTTTTGTAAAATTATTTTTTGAAAATTTTATAAATATTCGAACCATTTTCAAAAAGTGGGATTATACAGACTTGTAAGTTAGTCACATTTATCATATGAAATTCAAATTTAAAAACTATTCAATACAGCCGGAGAAATGTGGCTTAAAAATATTTTTTCCATTGGATTAATACAAGGCATTAGCAATTTTTCGTTTGATCATCATGATTGACCCCCGGGGCCGGTTTTCGATTCTTTTGGCCCTATCTTATTTTTTCGGCAGTACCTTACCTAGACCAGACAACAGTATAAAAAAATAAGCAACATGAATTTTTTTTGGGGATGTATAGGAGTTTTGCTTCAAGAACTGTGAAAAAGTTTTGAATGGAATAAGAAGTAGAATTTTGAGTTAGATAATTATACAAATGAAATGATGTATACCAATATATCTACTACCAAAATGCTTTTTTAAAATTTAAACAACCAAAATTGCAAATGAGTTAGACTTTATTATGTGGGCTCTGTTTTTGTTCCATCCAGTGGATTTAAAGTAAACCGCATATGGTTAAGCAAAATATTTGTAAAGAAAATTAAGCTGCAAAAAGTAATATAGAATTTATTTAAAAATGCGAAGGGAGAACAACAAAATATCTTCTACTTTACCTAGGGGGTAAGGAAAACCTAGGGGGTAAGCTAAATAAAAAAAATAGAAAAATTCCCAGTAAAGGAGTTTAGTGAACTTGGTCAAATTCTAATTTATTAAAAATTCAAAGTTATTATAGAAATGTATCAAAAGTTCTAACAAAAAAGTTCTAAGGGAAAGAGTGTTGTCGTTAGTTCAATTTATCTGTTGGGATTTAAGATATAAATCATTAAATGTTAAAAAAGAAAAAAAATGCTGGGTCCATTGGAAATCTTTTCACTTTAGATTTTAGTAAAAGAAAAATGTCCAGGTGAACCTTTTTGTGGACTTCGGCACTTTTTACTTTATGAATGATATGAAATGATATAAGAATAATTATATCTATTCATATAATGATGTATGAATTAGGAATTAATATATGAATTGATTTTGTATTTTTCATAATTTTTGAAGTTTATTTACAAGACTGTATAAAATTAGAGGGAAAAAAAGTAAAGTTGCTACATACATCTACACTCTTAAAACAAACGAGTGGTTTTAACTCAGTCTGAGTTAATTTCCACTCCTTTCCGGTGCCGAAAATGCACTTCTCCTATAGGAGTGAATTTCACTCTTTTGTTTTAAGAGTGTAAATTTAAAAAACACCTGTTTATAGCAGGTGCATCATTAAGTAAGTGCATTCGTATGCATATTTAAAAAATAAAGACATATAGTTAAATTTTTTTAACTATTAAAATACTATTTAACTTATAGTTATCTTTAACTCAACCTTATTTTCTTTTATATAAGCTCATGCTAAAACGTAGTTAAAAATTAAACTTCAATGGATGTTTGAAAAGTGAATACATAAGGATGAAATTAAAGAATTTTTTAACAATTAAATTATTTTTTAATTTAGCTTTAATTTAATATAATTTTCTTTTATATAAAATCTGTATATATAATATATAATACATTATTTTATATAAAGCTTTTACACAATAGCTCATGCTGAAACATGGTTCCAAAATTTAACTTCAATGGATCTTTGAAAACTCTAAATGCGAATTCAGATTGTAAAATAGGAAAATAACCCTGATTATAAAAATGAAATCTTCGGAATGTTTACAAATGAAATTAGAGTTCAAGTTGAACAATCCAACCGAACTCATTGTAACAATGAGGATAAATACAAATTTGCGTTTAAAGTTTCGCTCGAAATCTGATCTTGGAAAAAGGTCAGATTGTAATAATATTTAGTTGCGCTTCGAATAGTAATTGTTTAATTTTATTCTTATGTATAACAAATAAATTGTTTTATTCAGAGTATATTCGCTTATATTTTATTGCATTTGGAATATATTGTAGTGTTTTAAGGTAGATATTTGTATTGTATCATGCATTATGCTGATGATTCTTGAAGCATGCATATTTTAGTTAAAAATTTAGCGATTTTAATTTATCTGAACAGGGTACGTTAACTAGGTGAAAGAACGGTAATTGGTTTGAACAAAGTATGCTTACTAGGTGAAATTGAACGAAAGGCTTGCATGGTTTGAGATAACAATACTTTTTTAGTCGTAAGTTTTTAATGGTTAGTGGGGAATGTTCTGCTAAATGCATTTTAACATTCATTCTATTTTTGAACCCTCTGAGGGTATAAACGAATTGGCTGAAGTGCCCACTTGTTTTCACTGCATGAGATAATTTTTTTTAGGAAAATTAATTTCTTTAAAATTTTATTAAAAATTATGTTTCTGTAGCGGCTGATTTTAAATGACTCATCCAAACGCACATTTTTGAAAATTATAAAATTTATATATATTTTTATAATTATGTTTGTTGTTGGAAAACTGACACTCTGGTGACGGGCTTATACTTCTGTATCCCTCAAAGGGTTACGCTAAAATATTTTTTGAGTTTTTAAAAAACTGTTTGGTCTCAAAATTTTCAATTCATTATTTTATAAAACAATGATGGGTTAGGAATTTGGTTGATTTGGAATGCAGAAACAAAACATTTGGTGTAAAATAGTTGTAAAATATGTGAGAACAAGTTGAAAGGTTAAATCAGTATGTTTTTAATGATTAATTACTACATATATTTTTTTTATTAAAAGCCATTTTAAAAACATTAAAAAAATAATTTTTTATAATGAAGGATAAAATAACTATGGAACTGCAGTTTTAATCCATATAAAGCAAACTATAATATAAAGTTTTTTGTGAATATTTTTTTTCCTTAATAAACAAGAGCCTTTCATAAATGACTCTTAATAACTTGCTTTTGAAGAGTTAAGATTGTACGTCGGTCAAATGACAAAACCACACTGAAATGGAAAACTGGATACTGATAATACCACCATTTAAAAAAAACACCGCCAATCCCTACAATTTGCAATTCGTGGTTTTGTCATTTGACCGACATTATTATATCTGTAGCAGCGGAAAATACGAAGTTGGTTGAAATTCAGATGGATAGTGTGCATACATTGTTTGTATATTATTGTTTATCAACAGTTGCCATCATTTTTTGTTGTCAAAGATTGATTTACAAAGAAACTGTAAAGCCAATTAGTGGCTTAATTTTTTAAAATCTTGTTAGATATTTCGTTTTAATTGGGGTTTATAAACAAATAAATTAAATTATCTTCAGTGTTTTTATGCAAGAACTTTTTTTTAATAAAATAATGTAAGTTCATTGGTGAAATATGTTTGAATATCCGAGATTTGAAATGGGAAAGAGGAGTATTATGCCACAGTTAAAAGCACAAACTCCTACTATATATTTTAATCTATCATTATTTCGTCAACGATAAATATATAGTTGTACCATAAGCATACACTGCAAATGAAAACATAATTTTCGTAGCAAAATCATTGCCTTACTCCAAAATATCCCGATGAACAATATCCATCTGAGCTATTGTTTAGACCATACAAGTATTCAACAATGCATACTTTTAAATTTATGTAATGTGTAGTTTATAGGTTACAATTATATATCACTTTGAATTAATTATAATTTTTAAACAAAAAAGAATAACGTTATTTTATTTTCTGTGCTATATGTTTTATTGCGAAATCTATTATAAATCGAAACAATTCTTCGTGAAAGTTGGGTAGGGGAATTACGTTACCCTATTATTAATAGCCTACTAAGTTAGTATAATACGCAAATTCAGCTCAAGTTTTCCAATGAGTTTTATGGAATATGAGATATAGCTTTTATAAATCTTTCTGTTAAAAAAATATTTGATTCTTTTTTTTTCACCAAACTTACCCACTATTTTGTATTTAATTATGGTTTTAATACTTTAAAAAGCAAAATAGCTTAAAACGCAATATTGATATTTAAATATATACTTGATTTTTAAAGTTTAGTTGTAACTGACTGAACTAAGTAAAATACAATCAATGACTAATAACACTTACATGCGAAGTTTTCCGTGTTATGAAAATATTTTTATTCTACATAAGTAACTTTACAAAGTATTAGACTGGAAAAACCATAAGTCATTGACCTAAGACACTCTTAAAACAAAACCATATAAGTTTGAAAGAATAACATCAAATACATTTATATAATATTTAAAATAACTTAATTAAAAATTTAAAATTGGTAATTAACTTATTCATTGAATAAAAAGGTTAAATAAAAGTTTACTAATTTTCTATCAAAGCAAGAACACACAAATTTGGCTCTCAACAAAAGTTTTACTAATTCTAAATTAACACTAAATTAACTACATTAATTTACATAAAATAAAAGTAGAAACTACAAAATAATAATATTTAAATTTCTATTATGAACAGCTTTCTTACCCCAAAAGTCAACGTCTTCACCGAGCAAGCCCGCAATCTTAACTCAACCTAAACCTTCTCCATACCATGACTCAACCCTTTTATCCCAACTTGTGACCTGCTTAAAATCAAGCCCAGGTCAACGCTCCAGAGATAGTGTGCAGGAACGCACTTGGAGACTATGGGAACTCGGGGGCCCATTGGGGACTCCAGAACGGGAACTGAGGCCACTCCAGAACGTTCAACCCTTTCCTTACACCCCTTTGGGTCCCAGACAATAGGGAAGGAGCTGAACCTGGGTGTTCGACCCGGGTTAAGAGGGTTCAGTCCCCTCGGATTGCACCAGGAAATTCCTGTAGAAAAAATTGCCCAACCTGCGTCGGTATTTGCAGGTTGGTGCGAATTTTGAGTTGAATGTCCCAACGGTAAACATGAGTTTGAGATGGTGGGGTTGTCTTCGGGTTTGGGCTAGAAATAGGCTGGAGGTTTAGTTAACTCTATAAGTACCCGAATATATAATCGTGTTTATATATATTTAAATGTTGTCAATCATTAAATTTACTAGCATATTGTACGTATGTGCCAAAAATGAAAGCTATAGGCAAAACTTTTAGATAAAAATTAATAATTAAAATAAAAAAAAAGTAGTTAAATTACATAAAAGTTACTTCTTGTTTGTATGTTAAATTTGCTGGCAATAGAAAAAACACCCCAAAATATTAAAATTATAATTAAAAAAAATTAATATAATTAATTAAAATTTACCTTTGTTTGACGTTAAATTAGCTAGCGATAAAAATCATCAGCACAAAAATATAAATATTTTTTTCTTTAAATGGGCCAAAAAGGAAAGTATAATAGGTATTTTTTTAAAGAAAAATTAATAATTAAAAACTCAATTAAAATAATTCATTTAATTATTTAAAAGTAACTTATTGTTTGTAGGTTAAGTTAGTTGGCAATAAAAAATCACCGCAAAAATATTAGAATATAAGAATATAAATTAAAATAATTAATTAAAAGATACTTCTTATTTGTACGTTAAATTAGCTGGCAATAAAAAGTATCAGTGCAAAAATATTAATATTTTTTACTTTAACCTTTAAAAAGGCTAAAAATAGCTATAGTAATTTTTTTAGAAAAATAATAATTGAAATATTAATTAACAAGAATGAATTGAATTACTTAAAGTGACTTCTTATTTGCAGGATAAATTAGCTGTCAATAAAAACAAACTAATCAAAACTATTATTTTAGCATGAAAATTCAATACGAGACTCGCATAGCTAAGGTACGTAAGGGAATAATGATGTGATAAGACACATCATTGGTAAATTTTGCAATTATGGTGAAACATGATCCTTATTAATTTTCAATTAAGGAATTTAATGAAGTAAATTATCTTAATTGGTTGTGTGTGCTTAATTTGTTATGAACAGATAAATCTTAATAATAACTTGAAAATCTGTAGCTAAGATAATTTGCAATTATTCGAAAAAATAATAGGTTTAAATCTAAGGTAATAGATGATAATATTGAAAATTGCTATAAGAATCAATTATTAAAGAATTTTATTCATATAAGTTTTCCAATTAATAAATGGTAAAAAAAATGTACATAACGATTAATTCCATAGATATTTCTATACCTTACCATAAAACAGCCAATGTCCAATGCTGCAACATTAAACATATGCCCTTCTCCTATAAATAAGACTTTTAAAGACGTAAAATAAATGGAAATGGGTCTCAGTCCAATTTTATAATTAAATTAAATTCAAGTCCAGTCGGAGACTAAAAAGAGGATAAGTTTTAAGAGGATTAGATCTGATAGTATAGTGGTGAAAAATCGAATCTTAAAAACTTTCCTCGGTTACTCGTAATTCCCTTTCCTGCTCTCATCAGAAAATTTCTTGAGGCCTTAGTAATTGGTTTCCGTGACATTAAAGAACATTGTTTTTATTAGCACACAACAAAATAATTAATCACGCTAAAATAATTGATCACGATGCCTGAATAAGGGGAATAAATTATACCAAAGGCTTTGGCCGAATTTTTTTTCAATATCTGCTGAGCTATTATTATTTGCTTCAACATCATAAAGAGGCGTGAACAAAGCCAAGAGATTATGCAAGGTACATAAAAGATGTTTTTATGTTCGTTGAGGAAGTTTAGTAGAAAATTAGAAGTTTTAAGATAATTTTGAAATGTGGGTAAAATGTGTTATTAATTTTAATTTTTAATGATTATTAATATAGTAATAAATGAAGAGATTACTAAAAAAACTGCGCTGAACAAATCTTCAAAATAACTAAAACCATTATTATCTTTAAAGATTCTTAACTTTACAATGCGATATCGGTTGTAATCATTGAGGTTTTGTAAAAAAAATGGTCTAAGTCTGTTTAGATACTGATTATTGCCTGGCCAGGGCACGGAGTTTTCTAGCTCCATTTAAATATTTATTATAATTTATATATTAAACTTCTATTATTTAAGTTCGTTTTCACATGAATGCCAGAATTCTAGATTTTTTTGTGCCATCACGTCTTCGGAGTAATTAGAAAAAGACATAGGCACGCTAGAGGGAGCAACAAATCTATAAACCGCTGTATATGAGCGTAATTTTGATGTATGTGTGTAGGATTTTTTGGGGGTCTCAGGAGGTTAATAACCAACTAAATTATCAAGGTGGTTATGATAAATCAATATAAAGTATTTTAATAAATTTAATGACAATATTTTTGAGTTGAAATTTATTGTAGGTTTAGTTTGAATCATTAAAAAGTAAATATTTTGTTATATCTAAACTTACCAGACATCTTTTATAAGAATATCATTAAAAACTTACATCTCAAGCTGCTAGGGTTATTCGTACGATTCTAGGTAGCTGTTTTCCTTACAGGGGTAAGGACCGGCCATCAGATGGCGCTGATTTAAGTTTATGAGACTAAATTTTAGAGTTTTATCGAAAAAATGCCGTAAACAGCATCAATGCCAGCAACTCCTTAAAAACAAAGTCATTTTTTATACAAATAACGAATGGTATAAGTCAGCTGAGATATGAAGGGTTATGGTAGAAAAATCTTGACCTGTCGTTATAGTTAATAATAATAGTTTAAAATTCTCTTTTGAGTTAAAACACATTTTGTAAAAAAGCATTGCCAATGATGCGATACATTTAGTGTAAATCATTTTTTAAGATATTAAAGACTCTTCTGAAATAATCACACTTTGTAATTAAATATAAAGCAATTGAAAAAGTCTGAAAAGTATTGAGCTATTGAAAAAGTCTTTGGAAACTGGTCAAAAAATAGCTACCAAAAGCTAAAAGCTACAGTCATGACATTTTTAACCTATTCATAAGATCATGGAACCTTACATTTCAAAAGAAATTCTTGCCCAATATCTTAATTTGAAGAATGTCTTTATACTAATTCTTCATGTTCTCACTTCATAAGTAAGTTATTGAGTCAGTACTTCAGCTTAAGGATCCTTTTAAGGGGCACTTAACTGTTTAGAAGGTCAAAACTGTATACGTTAAAAGGATCAGTTTGCTTTTAAAAGCCTAAAGCAATAAATATGTTGGGTAATATTCGCTAAATGATTAAATAAAAATAAGTGACGTAATTTTTAATAAATTTAACAAAAGAAAATTCTGAAAATGAATTGTTTTTGTTCCCCCTCTGAGAGATACAGATGCTTGTATTAACCCTTCACCTAACTCTACACTCTTAAAACAAACGAGCGGTTTTAACTCAGTCTGAATTAATTTCCACTCCTTTCCGTGCCGAAAATGCACTTCTCCTATAGGAGTGGATTTCACTCTTTTGTTTTAAGAGTGCAAGGTCTTCCAGCAACACACGTAATTTGTAAAAAAAAAATGATAATTTTACCAAATTTTAAGTATGAATAAGTCATTCATAATTTAGTGGCATAAAATTATAGTTAAAAAAAATTGAGGCAATTTCTGTCAACATTTTAAATTTTATTCTCATGCGGTGGAAACAAATTTATACTTTGCCAATTTTGCTTATCTCAGCTTTCAGAGGGTTATATTAGTTTGTAGTTAATATTTTTTTCTGATTTCCAAGTGTGTGTAAATTTATTTAGCTTAAATGGCTTTGTTTCGCTAGCAATGAAGTATAAATGAAGAGCTCAAGTGCAAAACAAGTTAAATCACTTTTTGGAAAAAATTGAGTTGGTTAGCTT
This sequence comes from Oedothorax gibbosus, assembly GCA_019343175.1. NCBI lineage: Eukaryota > Metazoa > Arthropoda > Arachnida > Araneae > Linyphiidae > Oedothorax > Oedothorax gibbosus. The sequence goes on from JAFNEN010000103.1 coordinate 290,856, forward strand.
TTCATACAGGCATTGTAGGAAGGCATCCACCAACATTTTGATTTGCACAAAAAAAGTTTTCACTTTTTGTCAAAAGACACTTTTTTTGTGCAAATCAAAATGTTGGTTGATCCCTTCCTACAATACCTGTATGAAAAGCTAACCAACTCAATTTTTTCCAAAAAGTGATTTAACTCGTTTTGCACTTGAGCTCTTCAAATTATAATGCTAAAAATGAAAACCAAATTTAAAATCCTTTTTATAAATAATTTTAAAAATGGTCTCATCACATAGAAAATTATAGCACATTCATATTTCCATTTTTCTCTTTAATAATCTTGACTTTAACCAAGCGTATTATTTTTATTTTTTGTATCAACAAACAAATAAAAACTATTATTGTTATTTTTTATATCATTAAATATTTTGATATTAATTTTAAAACTGTTTCATTTATTAAAAAGCAACCTCAAATCACCAAAAGCAAATTAAAAAACTATTTTAAACGAATACAAAACGAATACAAATTTTTAAGATATTTGCAATAATACGAATTATACATCCGATTTTAATCTATTTATACAAAAACTGCGCAGGTGAATAAACTATATCGATAAAATATAATCATAAAGATAAATTCAGAACATAGAATCATCACAAAAACCTACACTATCAATTCTTTTTCTAATTTCATATACCCAGAAGCAAAGTGTAATGTCTTCAAACTTAATCACAGTCTATATTAAAAGTCACGAAACATTGTATCTAATTATAGGGACTAAATATATACACTGTTTCATTTTTATCACGACTTTAAATGTAGACTTCATAGCCCAAACGTCTGAGGCGTAATCGTTCAGGGTCAGATCAGGTCTTATGCAACAGCCTTTAGGGTGGTTAACTTTTTTTTACATTAGGTAAGCCGTTTGTAGGTCAAGTTTAAGGCGTATTATATTAGGATTTAGAAGTGGATATTTAACTTGTGTGTTTTATTGATTATGGACTTGAATTGATGTTTCCCAAAAAGCGTAAAATATTCTATGATTCTCATTTAATATCATAATGATATTGATACTTCGTAATGACATTGGTATATCCAAATAATATTGATATAGCCGAATGATATTGACATATACTAATAATAATTAGATATTCTAATGATATTGTTAACGACATGTGGAAAGAATTTCATATGATATTCTTTCGAATATCATACGATATTATGAGGTATAAGGGTTATTTTAGCTAGGAAGGACTAATTTTTAACTTCAGATATAAAAAAAATCTGAAACTAAAACCATTAAGTTAAATAAATTGCCTTTAAACATTATTGTAAAATATTAACCGAATTACTAGAAAATGGAAAAAATAGAAAGCTCGAATCTTCGTCTACATGAACTTCTAAAATCAAACTGTGTGCCAGTTTCAAGAGGTTAAATGATGCGTACATTAAACGTATAGCAATTCCTTCAATTTTTTTTTAAATCTCATACACATCACAAAATAAAAAAAAAGTAATTAAAAATATTTTTTTTTAAAAATCCATTACAGTTGGTACTTAAAAAAAACTCTTTACAGCTTTAAAACTTTTTACAGAAAAATGTGAAATATTTTTTTTAAATAATTAAATTTAAAATTATTTCTCATGAATGATTTTACCCAAATTTATTTAATTAATGTTAATCTAAACTGCCTGTTAGTTAAAAAAAATTTTGCTTGCCTCTTACTAACCCCTCTAAACAATTAATATTAGTTATTAAATTGATTTAAAAAGTATGGCAAATTTATCGATACCTTATAGTGATAATGAAATCGGAAAGTTTATTTGGCTGCAGAAACTACACAAAACTAACTAGCAAAAATACTTCCTTTAGTTAGTCAAGAACAAAAGTGACGAGAGCTTTAGTCATGACTTTAGATTTAGTCACGGAACCATTTATCATAAGCGTAAGACAACGTCGATCAACGGTTTGGACCAGATCCAGCGCTGGGCAGTTTTTTTATGCTTAATATAGTAATGTAGTCTGTTGCAGGCAGCTTCGCTAATTGAACGCAGCATTTCTAGAATTAATGTCCTAAAACATCCTAATGGTAGTGGATGGGTAATTTTTCTGGTGTTAACGGAAAAGAATTTATAAAGTTTCACCACACACATTTTGTTTTGGTTTGCTGGAGTCTGATGGAAAGTGGTGATGGTTAAGGATAAAGCATTGACATTTTTTTATGTTTTTAAATATGGATTTTTTTATAAGCAATTTGGATTTTATTGCAGCTGAGGTGAATTTTATTTAAATAATTATTTCGTTTTTTTCTTAAAATTTATTTGTAAATGTTTTGAAAAAGAATACAATAATTTTTAATTATTAAAAAAGACAAACCTTGCGTAATTATATTATTTATTAACTAAAATGTGCTTTCTTAAGTTTATGAGACTAAATGTTGAGTTTTATCGAAAAAGTTACCTTAAACAGCATCAATGCCAGCAACTCCTTAAAAACCAAGTCATTTTTTTTATACAAATAACGAATGGTACAAGTCAGCGGCTTCGGTATCGATACGCGCATCTATACCTGCACGATCGTGATAGCTTGGTCTTAAAGGTATAAGGCTAATTAATCTTAAAATCGTCGGGTGATCATATTTTTACTATTACTGAAGGAAGTTACAAGAGTAAGTGAATGAAAACTGAGTCGTAATAATAAAATCGAAAATTGTTGATTCAATAATCTATGATACCACTGATTACGAACTCAATAATATTTTGAAATTTAACAAGGATATTAAGCAAGAGAATAACAAATAACATTAACACCTAAAAGAATAAATATGTATAGTGTGTGATGGATTTTTTTTAATAAAAAAACCATAATAACCAAGTTGCTGATTAAGTCGTTATATCAATTTTTATTATATATTCCAAAATATTTAATTAACAAAAAATATTCGTGCCACATATGAAGATTACCAAATCTGTGAATAATTATTAACAGTAATTCCGCAGTACGTAACGGGCGCTATTAGAAAGCAAAGACCATTTGAACTGTACCAATAATCGAAGCCCTTTCAAGCAGAGAAACTTCATCTAAAATGTTTCTATAAGCCTCGTTTTTTCTCGCGAAAGAAATCACCCCCTTCCCAAACAAAGTTATTAAGTGTATTCACTCCTTAAGTAAACTTCTTAGAGCGAGGAACCCTATCGAGAATTGAACATTTGCTATTAAATGGTAATCATTATTATGGAGACGGATACTGGCAATTATCCGGAAAGGTTCTAAACGAGCTGCCATTAGATAGCATTTAGCCATAAGTGACAGCATGTGTTTAGGTCCTCAGCATTGTCACTGCAAGCAGTTGCCGGCCCTTGACATTAAAATCACGACTTCTGTATGCAAACGTATAGGAGTTGCACTTTATGAATCGTTAAACATCTATCGTTGCTGAATGCAGTAATAGGTTAATACCTATAATGAGTGAAGACTTCGATCTATTTGTTGTTGCATTTAGATAGGTATTGATTATAGCGTCTATAATGAAATGGTATTTTTTGGAATATATAGGAAAGAATTGTGTTTTATTGCAAAATAAAAACAGCATTGTCCTTTCTGCAGAAATAAAAGTAACATAACATAGTTTATCAATTATAGCCTTCGCTACGGAGGTACGCATAGGTGAAACTCCGTAGAACTACATTTTACGCTTTTTATTAATATTATTTTTTTTATTATAAAAACTAGAAAGTGTTCACGCTTTCAAAAATATCAATGCCGAAGAACTTAAAAAGAAATTATGTAACAAATGGCATTGCAAGAGGGTCAAGCAGATTTCGGCGGTCTTGCAAAAAAAAATACGCTATCTTTACGACAGTTTTCATTTGAAACATTATTTGAGTGAACTATCAATTACAAAAACGGTTAAAGCTTGTTTTTGCTTGGATATAGCTTGTTTGAATATAGAACCAACAAAATGTATATTCTTCTGGATTTCTGGATCAAAACCTCAAATTACCCTAAATTAAAGGACTAATTTATATATATATATATATATATATATATATATATATATATATATATATATATATATATATATATATTATATATATATATATATATATATATATATATATATATATATATATATATATATATATATATATATATATATATATATATATATATATATATATATATATATATATATATATATATAATATATATATATATATATATATATATATATATATATATATACCGGGTTATTATAAAGAAACTTTGCCAACATCTGCGCTTCTAGAGTCCGTTCCAGTTAACCGATCGAGATGAGATTTCATATAATCAATATAGTTATTTGGAGGTATGCGCTCAAGATTCTGTGAATTTCATTACAGTGAAGGTTACGGTTATAGTTATAGAAACTCGAAAATTTTGAATGGCAACGCCTATTTTTTCCTGTCTCAAAATGTTCAGCGCATGCGAAAACCTTAAATAGCGTTGGAACGGCACCGATATGTCCAAAAACCAACGTGTTATAAATAACCCTTTAAGACCGAGCCATCACGATCGTGCGGGTATAAAAGAGAATGTTCAAGCTTTTCAAAAACATCAATACCGAAGCAGCTGACTTGTACCCTTCGTTATTTGCATAAAAAATTACTGTTTTTAAGGATTTGCTGGCATTGATCTGTTTAAGGCATTTTTTTCGACAAAACTCTTAACAGTTAGTCTCATAAACTTAATCAGCGACATCTGATCGCCGGTCTTAAAGGGTTATTTATAACACGTCGGTTTTTGGACATATCGGTGCCGTTCCAACGCTATTTAAGGTTTTCGCATGCGCTGAACATTTTGAGACAGGAAAAAGTAGGCGTTGCCATTCGAAATTTTCGAGTTTCTGTAACTATAGCCGTAACCGTGAGCACCACTGTAATGAAATTCACAGAATCTCGAGCGCATACCTCCAAATAACTATATTTGAAATCTCATCTCGATCGGTTAACTGGAACGGACTCTAGAAGCGCAGATGTTGGCAAAGTTTCTTTATAATCACCCTGTATATATATAGTGACATAAAGGGAAGTCCTCGCATCTTTTTGTGACATACAGTTGCTGGTCTATGGAACCATTACAATTTGTCTATAAAATGTATTAGTCTAGTCAAAATATGATTTGGCCTCGACAAAATTGCCTTCAGAAAATGATGTATTTTAACATAAAAAAAATCGGACAAAATCCGAGCATGGGAACTCTCCCAAAAATGCAATTCAAAATGGCGGCCATTTTTCCATGTTACCGCATTTCTTATTATCAGATTACATGTTTTCTAATGGATAATTTTAATATGACAATAACTATAATATTAAAATAAATGTTTTTTATGTGTCCGGCTGAATCGTCAGATTTTCTGGATGGGAAAATAGTAGGCACGCATGTCATATGATTTTGAGGCATGTAAAAGATCCCTTAAGTACCCATTTGGCTTGCGTTCTCTCGGAAAAATTGAATCTCGGCATGCTTTAACAATGGGCAGGATTAGGGAGTGATCTGGCTATAGAACAAGTGCTCATGCAGTCTATTAAAAGCAGGGGCACGAGGAAGTGGATTTACAGAAATTCAACATGCAACTTTGCTTAAATCAATGCATGTGTGTCCTCCTTACTACCTCGCAATGCAAGAATACACCAGGACTTCGTTTGAAACTAGCGAACAGCACAAAGAAGTAGGAGTGAGCAGGCGATCCAGAGATATAAGTGACTTCCAGAAAGGTATGGAATGCATGAAACCAATCTCCTCATTTCATTGTGACACATATCTCCGAAATATTGTTACAGGAGTTACTGCTGATCCAAGTGTAAATGTACATGAACTACATTCCATTGGCACAGAAATAATAAACAAAATGGAGGGAAAACCGGTATACACATATGCTGCTAAAAGAAGCGACAGAGTAAAGATACTGGAGTCAGCATCTGCTGTTACAAGTGGGCAAAAAAGTGGGCAAAAGTCCATCCATACAGTGACATAGATCCAGCCTTGTTGTTCCAGAGAATGATGACTGTTGCTACAGTTGGGTGACATGAATCTTGTAGATGCCTTAAATTATGAATTATGTGCTTATCCGCCAGCGTTATTCGAATCAAGAACTCTAATAAGAAAAGCTGACAAGCCTCAGTTAGCCCATGCGATAATGGAAAAGTGTGATAACTTGTGTGCAGAAGATGTTCCAGAAACTGAAGCAATTGTCCAGTAGTTTTAGATAGTGGATGCCTACTTCATCGTGTGCCGTGGAAGACTGGGGATACCTACCAGAACATTGCAAATTCCTTCGCCAACTTCACATTTCATAATTATGGCAGGGCTATTGTTGTCTTCGATGGCTGTGATAGTGCTCCTTCAATTAAGGACATGACTCACAGACGGCGCATCAATTCCAAAATTAGCAAGACTGTGAACTTTATTCCTGGTATGAAGTTTGTTGGACACAAAGAGAATTTCTTAGTTAATGATACAAATAAGCAACGTATTATTACACTCATATCAGAGGCCTTGACGAAAATTGGGTGCACTGTTCAACATGCTGGTGGAGATGCAGACTTCGATATTGTTCATTCTGCAGTATCATCATCCCAAATTAGAACTACCATCTTTATTAGCGAAGATACAGATTTGTTGATTCTTTTGTTACACCATGGTGAAAGTAATCGTTTTAAACTGTACTTCCGGAGCGATATTAGACGTGGTTTATCTACCAACGCGTGTACGATATTCTTGGAATTAAAGTCTTGCTGGGTAGTGATATTTGTAACAACATTTTGTTTTTACATGCTTTTACTGATTCTAATACTACGTCAAGAAGCTTTGGGATTGGAAAAGCTACAGCACTGGAAAAACTGATGAAGGATAAACAGCTACAGGAGGCTGCAAACGTATTTTTCTCAGATGGAAGACAACAGATTGACATTGAATCTGCAGGACATAAGGCTATTTTACTACTGTATGATTGCAAGAGAGAGGATTCTCTATAAACACTTCGTCATCGAATGTTAGTGGAAAAAGTTGCAACAGCTAAATCATTTGTCACACCTGCACGTTTGCCACCAACAGAGTCAGCAGCAAAGTACTACAGTTATCGTACGTACTGCCAAATCAGTATTTGGAAATCAAGAGAAACATTGGTTTCATGGAAAAAGGAAATTGGTTTCATGCATTCCATAACTTCCTGGAAGTCACTTATATCTCTGCACCGCCGGCTCACTCCAACTTCTTTGTGTTGTTCGCTAGTTTCAAACGAAGTCCTGGTGTATTCTTGCATTGCGAGGTTTTGTAAAGAGAACACACAGGCATTGATTTAAGCCAAGTTGCCTGTTGAATTTTTGTAAATTCACTTCCTCATGTAAACCCACCCCTGCTTTTAATAGACCGCATGAGCACTTGTTATATTACCAGATCACTCCCTAATCCTGCCCATTATTAAAGCATGCCTAGATTTAATTTTGCCAAGAGAACACAAGCCAAATGGGTACTTAAGGGATCTTTTACACGCCTCAAAATCATATGACATACGTGCCTACGATTTTCCCATCCAGAAAATCTGACGACTCAGCCGGTGCTCCAACCCGCAAACTTGGGCTTATAAGCCGTACACATAAAAAACATTTATTTTAATATTATAGTTATTGTCATATTAAAATTATCCATTAGAAAACCTGTAATCTGATACGAAGAAATGCGGTAACATGGAAAAATGGCCGCCATTTTGAATTGCATTTTTGGGAGGGTTCCCATGGCTCGGATTTTGTCCGATTTTGGATATGTTAAAATACACCATTTTCTGATACGAATGCCATTTAAAAAGCTTGTGAAGCAATTTTGTCGAGGTTAATGTTTTTTTTCGTCTTAGTTTGACTAGACTATATAAAAAAAAGTCTGTTGTTCTAGTTAGTCTAGCCAAATATATAGTTGATTACTTAACACATAGAATAACTTACTTTAGTTAAAAGTAAAGGAAGATAACTATTTTATTACACATTACATAATGGGTTGAATTATTTTGGAATTAACAAGGTACCTTTTTTGGTAAAAACTTTTTGGATGAATTAGTATAAAAGTATTCTTGATAAGAGTAAAAAAAAATTCCTATCTTCGGAGAAAATAAGTTTTAGAATCTATTTTTTCAAACACAAAAGTTTTCTTACATTTTGAAAAACAACCTCACAAATTAAATTAAACATGTTGTATTTTCATTTTTGTATCTTTCTTCTTTCATCTGGTATCAAAACTTCTTTTTTGAAACACATCTGTTTATGGATTTATACTGGCTTTTCCATTAGATTTGTGATAATTCTTACCTAGAAGAGAAAAAATAATATAAGTATTTGCATGCAGAAAAACTATTAACAAATTAGTAAAAATATTATAATTTAACACATAAGTCATTGAAAAAATTCCGTATGTAGAGTCACTTGGAGTAAATGTAACCTCTCTCTGAATGAAAAATCAATTTAAGAGTCATTGCCAAAGCAAAAGGTAAAAACCTCTTCCGTCAGTGACTTTTTTGCAATTTTTTTGCTTCTAAGTAACTCAAAACAATGTTTTCAGGCATAAAAGAAATAAAAAAGTTCAAAATGGTAAAGTCTTAGACATAATAGTCTCTGAAGTGGACGCATTTTTTTAATTAAACAATAATTTAAATTATGATGTTTATTTTTAATAATAAACCATGCTTTTATTTGCATCAAAACATTAAAAATTGCTATTACCGAGACTATCGTCTATTAAGTTTACGCAATATTTATGAAAATCTGTATTTACTCGTCAATAATAGACTAACGAAATTACTCATGAAGTATTTTAGAAAAGTGGATGAAAGTAGCACATATAGTTTTTTTCCCAAAATTTTACATTAATTTTTTTGTTGCCAAATTTGCCCTGATTTTCTACCCTTTAGATTGGCAATGATCCTTAAAGGTTTCTAATGCAAAATATACGGAGTAAGACTTGGCAAAGTATACTTTTATTTAATTTTCTTTTACTTAGCAAAATTTTTAAAGAGTGGCTCTGATAAGTAATCACAAGTATCCAGTTGTCATATTTACATTGCAACTGACCCATTTAAAGAAATATGTCACTTAAAAGGTATCAGGGAAAAAAATGTGGCTCCATTTTTTAACAACTGGTGCAGTATTATTTTATAGCTCCTCTCATTAAAGCTCATTTTATTTATTGTAGAAATTTCTAAAAAAATGGCTATTAGGGTTAATGAGACAAAATAAATGCATAAGAATATATGACTAAAAACTGTCATACATTCCTATAAAACGAAGACCATGTGTTTAAAGTCCATTAAGATAATTGCGGAAAAATAGGTATTTTAGAGGAATTTTTGTCCAGGAGTAATTTTTGGTCGCTGATTTTCGGCATTAGAAAATAATTTACGAAAATTAGATTAAAAACTACAAATAAATATTTCAGAATATGTACTCGTGTTTAAGTTTTTATTATGGAACCTATTTGCTAGAAAAAAAATCTGACCCACTTAACAACCCAGTAAAAATTCTATCTTTCTACCCTCCTAATTTTAGTCATCAATATACGATTAAATGAAAATATAATCCAAAGTTTCGATTAAAATATTTTTGACCTTATTAATACCTCTTTTATTAAACACTTTGTACAATCAAATCGATTGACATACTAAACGTTTTTAATTAAAAATTCCTTCTTTATGGTAAGTCTAAAGACACAACAAATGACAATTCGTAAGGTGAAATCGAAGCATTTACCCTGAAGGAAATGCATAGCGTTGCTATACATTTCTTGATTTTTTTAAAAAAAATTAATATTCTTGAGTCCCCAGGAAAGACAAAATAATCGATAATTACTTAATCATTTGTGGTTATGTGATCGAAATATCTTGTTGTGAGCAGGTAAACTGCAGAACCAAGATTAATGACTTGGGCTGTTGTTGCAAACACTCAGTAACTCTTACTTGTGAGAAAATATACTGAGAGAAAATGATCCATTTCATTGCTGTGGTTACCGCAGTTTACCTATACCCACGCCTTTATGCGCTTATTACATAGAAGCTTTTAATACTCTACTAAAACTAAAAAATCTATGCGAGATTAAAAATACCAGTTTTATTTTTTAATTTAAAATTATGTCTTTTGGGTCTCCAATTTGGGAACGAAAGGTTCAGTGGAAATATGGGAACACATATATTGTACAATTTATGCGTTAGTAGAACCTAGCTGCATAATAATTATTTAAAGATTGTCAATGTAAAAGCGGTACATATTTATTACAAGACGACTGAAATTAGAGTAAAAATTGGGCAGTGTAGTTTGTTGAAACAGAAAAAAATCTTTAAAAAAGCTATAAATCTTAAAAATTTCATTTTGATGTCACATAATAAACATAAAGGTAATTTAAAATGACGTACTGAAAATTCACAAAATGTTATGTTTCAGGTTTAACTCTAGTTTTACTCTAGATTTTTTTTATTTTTTAAATATGCTTGAGTCCTCAGAAAATACAAAATAATCGGTAATTACGTAATCATTTGTGATTAAGTGATCGAAATATCTTGCCGTGAGTAGGTAAACTGCAGAACCACGATTAATGACTTGGGCTGTTGTTACACACACTCAGTAACTCTAATCTGTAAGAAAGTATACTGAGAGGCTGATTATTTCAGTGCAAAAAAGGTCCATTTCATTGCTGTGGTTACCGCAGTTTACCTATACCCACGCCTTTATGCGCTTATTACATAGAAGCTTTTAATACTCTACTAAAACTAAAAAATCTATGCGAGATTAAAAATACCAGTTTTATTTTTTAATTTAAAATTATGTCTTATCAATTGGGAACGAAAGGTTCAGTTTTACAGAAAAGGGAAAAAATATATTGTACAATTTATGCGTTAGTAGAACCTAGCTGCATAATAATTATTTAAAGATTGTCAATGTAAAAGCGGTACATATGTATTACAAGACGACTGAAATTAGAGTAAAAATTGGGCAGTGTAGTTTGTTGAAACAGAAAAAAATCTTTGAAAAAAGCTATAAATCTTAAAAATTTCCATTTTGATGTCACATAATAAACATAAAGGTAATTTAAAATGACGTACTGAAAATTCACAAAATGTTATGTTTCAGGTTTAACTCTAGTTTTACTCTAGATTTTTTTTATTTTTTAAATATGCTTGAGTCCTCAGAAAATACAAAATAATCGGTAATTACGTAATCATTTGTGATTAAGTGATCGACATATCTTGCCGTGAGTAGGTAAACTGCAGAACCACGATTAATGACTTGGGCTGTTGTTGCACACACTCAGTAAGTCTAACCTATAAGAAAGTATACTGAGAGGCTGATTATTTCAGTGCAAAAAAGGTCCATTTCATTGCTGTGGTTACCGCAGTTTACCTATACCCACGCCTTTATGCGCTTATTACATAGAAGCTTTTAATACTCTACTAAAACTAAAAAATCTATGCGAGATTAAAAATACCAGTTTTATTTTTTAATTTAAAATTATGTCTTATCAATTTGGGAACGAAAGGTTCAGTTCACAGATAGGGGAACACATATATTGTACAATTTATGCGTTAGTAGAACCTAGCTGCATAATAATTATTTAAAGATTGTCAATGTAAAAGCGGTACATATGTATTACAAGACGACTGAAATTAGAGTAAAAATTGGGCAGTGTAGTTTGTTGAAACAGAAAAAAAATCCTTGAAAAAGCTATAAATCTTAAAAATTTCATTTTGATGTCACATAATAAACATAAAGGTAATTTAAAATGACGTACTGAAAATTCACAAAATGTTATGTTTCAGGTTTAATTCTAGTTTTACTCTAGATTTTTTTTATTTTTTAAATATGCTTGAGTCCTCAGGAAATACAAAATAATCGGTAATTACTTAATCATTTGTGATTAAGTGATCGAAATATCTTGCCGTGAGTAGGTAAACTGCAGAACCAAGATTAATGACTTGGGCTATTGTTGCACACACTCAGTAACTCTAACCTGTAAGAAAGTATACTGAGAGGCTGATTATTTCAGTGCAAAAAAGGTCCATTTCATTGCTGTGGTTACCGCAGTTTACCTATACCCACGCCAGTATGCGCTTATTACATAGAAGCTATTAATACTCTACTAAAACTACAAAATCTATGAGAGATTACAAATACCAGTTTTCTTTTTTAATTTAAAATTATGTCTTATCAATTTGGGAACGAAAGTGGTGGCAGTTCTCTTTTTGTAGAAGTATTTATTGTACAAATTATGCGTTAGGAGAACCTAGCTGCATAAAAAAAGTGACAATACAATAGTTCAATACAATTATTTAAAGATTGGCAATGTAAAAGTGGTAGATATTTATTACAGGACGACTGAAATTAGAGTAAAAATTTGACAGTGTAGTTTGTTAAAACAGAAAAAAAAGCTATAAATCTTAAAAAATTTCACTTTGATGTCACATAATAAACAAAAAGGTATCCTTCTATGAAACAATGTAAATTTTTTAAATAAAATTACAATAGTAGAATTGTTTTTTATTATTAAGGATTAAAAACTTTTTGTACCCATTTCTTAAATTTAAAATGACGTACTGAAAATTCACAAAATGTTATGTTTCAGGTTTTACTCTAGATTTTTTAAAATATTTTTTTAAATATTCTTGAGTTCTCTGGAAAGACAAAATAATCGATAATTACTTAATCATTTGTGGTTATGTGATCGAAATATCTTGCTGTGAGCAGGTAAACTGCATAACCAAGATAAATGACTTGGGCTTTTGTTGCTAACACTCAGTAACTCTAACCTGTAAGAAAGTATACTGAGAGGCTGATTATTTTAGTGCAAAAATGGTCCATTTCATTGCTGTGGTTACCGCAGTTTACCTATACCCACGCCAGTATGCGCTTATTACATAGACGCTTTTAATACTCTACTAAAACTACAAAATCTATGCGAGATTAAAAATACCAGTTTTCTGTTTTAATTTTAAATTATGTCATCAATTTGGGAACGAAAGCGTTGGCATTACGTAAAAAATGGTATGTATTATACAAATTATGCGTTAGGAGAACCTAGCTGCATAAAGAAGTCACAACACAATAATTCAATACAATTATTTAAATATTGGTCATTGTAAAAGTGGTAGATATTTATTACAGACGACTGAAATTAGAGTAAAAATTGGGCAGTAAAGTTTGTTAAAACAGAAAATAATCATTAAAAAAGCTATAAATCTTGAAAAATGTCATTTTGATGTCACATAAAAGTATCCTTGTATGAAACAATGTAATTTTTTAAAATAAAATTAAAATAGCAGAATTGCTTTTATTTATAATTAATTTATAATTATATATTAATTTTATTATTAAGGATTAAAAACTTTTTTTTTATCTATTTCTTAAATTTAAAATGACGTACGAAAATTCACAAAATGTTATGTTTCAGGTTTTACTCTAGAATGGTTTTGAGTGTTATTTTTAATTATTCATGAAATCCATGATACAATATTAGTTTCAATTTTTAAACCAGTAGAATTGACATCAAATGGAATCGGCGAAGAAAATACATTTTGTTTAAAAATATGTTATTATTTTTAGTTTATAATTTTTAAATATGAGTTAACAAGGCTCAATCTAAATTATTAATTAACTTAGAAACCCAATAAACCATTTTATTTATTATTCATACATTTATCTACAAACACCAAACCTGACATGTGTTGCTGACTTTTTGCTTTTATAAAATTAGAATCAAGTATATACACTCAAGCATTTGAAATGTATTACCCGAATAAATTTTTATCGTCCATCGAATCAGCATCCCAATTTTAGTTTATTTTTGTCAAATGAAAGAAATTCTACAACCCCCTTTGTCAAATATTAGCTTTGAAATGTACCTCAAGCAATAAACATATGTGACTTTTCCAAATGTATGCATGGTATTTGGCCCAAATGAAAAGAAATTTATTAAGAAAACGCGCATTTTCACTAGCTGTGATACGCTGGATATTACGTCGATGAATAACCGTCTTCAAATTATGCTAGCAGAGAAAAAGTAAATTTAAATCTAGTAAATTCTAATTAACATCCGGTTAATTGGCATAAAAATTAACTCGAGAAATTCCTTCTTTTACAAACAACTTCTTTGGCTTGACGAAATTTCAACTGACATTTCGTCAAAAACGAGTATTGCTTGTATTGCAAAATCATAAAAAAAATCATTATTAACAAACACACTATGTTACTTATATATAAGAAAATTCATAAGCTACTTTTAATATCTTCATAAATTTCTACTATAATTCTTTTGTTAAAGTTCGAATTAATCTAAATCAGATGATTTTGAGTTAATACTTCGTCAAACTAAATGATAGAAATGATTTCTCCGGTGGTAAACAAAAGCCAAACTCCAAGCTGCGTATTCAAATTCAATAAACGTTTATATGGATCGTTTGCATTTCTGGCGAAAACAACTTCGAAATTTGCAAATGAAATAAAAAAGGGAAATTCTTTTTGCTTCAGAGTTCGTTTTGTTAACGTGCTCCGCAAATAATCAAATTGAATACGCGGAGTCACAAACAGTTAAGATACTAATAACCATGTGGGTATAAGAGAAAAAGCGATGGGTTATTTTTGGGAAAGATGGTTAGATTGGTTCCTTTAGTTGACATAATAGTAAACAGAATGTTTATCAAAAATATATATTACACCACATGAACCACGTATCCATTTTTGGGTATATGCTATGTAAATTGACAATACATTACAACCCGACTAGCTTATATAAAAACTCTAAAGTACACTGCTCAAAACATTCAGGGGAACGCATGGTTTAAATCCTTTTACCCCCAATGATTCCATTTGGTATCATCAGCTTCTGATTTTTTGTTCTCACTAAGTTGAGCTCGCACTTATTTATCGTTAGATGGAAGAATCATGTCTTTTGAAGAATTAAATAATTTTTGTTTTAATTAAATGAAAATATGAAAAACATAACAAAATAAAATTCATTCTCAAAAAATTTTATGAAATAAATTAACCCTAAATTCTTCACGCTTGCACTCTTAGATGTTTAAAACTTGGTTTTACCTTTTTTTACGAATAAAGTTTTGAAAAATTATTGTAATAATTTATTCACAAGTTATGATTCCAATATCCCCCCCCCCTTAAATTTTAGTTAAAAAATTAATATCCCCCCTGTTTTTTACCATTTCATTCTGAATGCATAATGAATCTATCTTACAAATTTTAGATTTCTGTAATAAAAAATAAGAAGTTGGAGCTGAAAGGTAAACATAGGACACAAAGTGCTCCCCTAATTCTTTTAAGCAATGTATAAAACAAACTACCTAATTTAAGTAAAAATATTTGCAACTTTTTTTTGCAAGGCGCGCCAGAGCTATTTATCCCACGTATCAAGAAAAAAAAGATTCAACTCGAAGCCAAGAAAAAACAGCAACAAACATTTAAGTAATGTATCATCTAAAATATAAATTTTTAGAAACTAGAAATAGGAATTTAGAATATCGAGATTCAGGAAGAAAAAGGTTAACTTATCTAAAGATTTGATAGTTGACCCTCCCCCCCTCCTAAACAAAAAATATTAATTATACTTCCATATGAATATAATTGAAGTTAAATAAAAATGCTTTTTTAATAAAAAATGACCGAATATGAGTTACATGTCTATCACATTAATCAAATACGTGTAAGTCTGTCAAGGATTTTACAATAGAATTTTTAATTTTTTTTAAAAGAACATGAGTCTTGTGTAATATTTGGGATTGCACATTTTGTGTATAGGTTCATAATATCGGTTTAACGAAGAAAATAATAATAAAATTATATTTTTCTAACACTTGTATCCCTAGATTGGTTACCTTGTTTCTATATCTAAGTAAATGAGATACGTCGAATAGTATTACATATCATGTCAAAGTTCGTAAATATGTTTCGTTATAGAATTTTGGGTTTTAAAAAAATAGAATCTATTTGAATAAAGGAAGACTTTGTTTTAGTGTAAATATGCATTTTTCTTATGCTTCGTGATTAGTTTAATTTTGTTGTGTTAATATAAATAAAATGGCGTAAAATCCTAAGCAATTAATATTGATTTATACTGATGTCATTGTAATTGCAGCCAATTTGGAATTTAAAAGAAGAAATGCAGTAATACAGTTTGACATGTGAATACGGAATATTTATTAATTGGCAAAGTTAACAATGCGAACCCATTTCTGTATGATGAAAAAATATATATTTAATAGAGTTAAGCCAGCAATTTGGGAAGAACGGTGCAAGTCTGTTATTAGGTGTAAATCCGGATATAATGACCAGCAAGATTAAATTTGACGAATTTGATTGTGATTAATTTGCGTAATTTGACTATTGATTTGCAAAATTTAAAAAAAAACAAGATATCTCCACAAAATATTGTTGTTCATTATATGTTATTCGTTTTTTAATCTTATTAACTAAGACTATACATTTTGTATACTCAAGATTTGAAAGAAAAATCACTGCTTACATCCCCAAAATTCAGAATTCAACACTTAATTATCTCACGAAAACATACAAGACTTATCCTAGTGTACCAAAGCAAAATATTATAAATGTGAACTTCCATTTTATTTCTTTCACGCAAAAAGTAAGGAACTAAGTGCCAAACTAAGCAAAGAAGTAAAACAACATTGCATCAGGGAAGTGCAGGAAACACTTTATTTTCTAATTAAGACTTGTCAGTTGTATAATTCTTAAGTCTTTCCGTGCTTTAGAATAGTTGGCGATATTTGTCAGTAGAAAAGAATTATTAGACACGAGGAAAAAAATATGCCAAAAGGATTGGGCAAGAATATTATTTTTAAACATTTGTTTGGAATCACCTAAAATAAACGCAGTACGCTTGGGACTCGGAATTTACTGTTGGAAAATAAAATATAGTATTAAGGATAAGTAGAAATGTGTAGCTAATTATAAAAAAGATTCATATTTGCGTGGATTTTATTACTTTTCTTTAAAATAAGTATTAGGAGAAAAATTGCGCATCGGGAGTTCCCCTGTGATGAATATATTGTAATTTCAAATTCTGTAACAATGAAATTTTATTTGAAACTAAATGACAAGCAATGAAATAAGTAGCGTATTAACTTATTGATAATGGAATAAGTCAGAAAATTGGTCTGTGTATTGCACTGTCTTTGTTTAGTTAAGATATATTTCCTCCTAAAGATCTATGGGTGATACTGCTTCCATTATTTTTTTTAATGGGGCGGCTTTTTTGGCTGTTAAGCCGTTGCAGACTCGGCATATTGCCTAGAACTGAGAGCCATTTCTTTGTGGCACCATATAGGCGGCTCTCACTACCAATTTTTCTTCCATCATCAAAAACAGGGAAAGCTCTACCTCTCTTTAGAGAAAAAGCTTTACTGTTATACCATTCGTATTTAGTACATTATACTATATTACTTTACTGGTCTTAAATAAACAAATTACAGTGCCCTAATGGTATTTACTAAATGAATTCTATTTCTACTTTGTTTTATTCAAGCGAATTTCCATTGCTACTTTCTACTTTTAAATAAACAAATTACATTTCTACAAAGCTCTTTAGTAAGGAAATTCGAATGGTTCCATGTTTATCAAAACAAATTTCAGTGTATCAGAACTCTCTAGTAAACAAAATTACATTGGGTAAATGTCCTTTATCAAACAAAATTCCATTGCTTCAAAGCGTTACTGTCTGATGTTGGGTACATTATTTTGATTTGAAGTTGTTACTTTACATATATTTTTAGTTTAATTGGAAAACTAGAATTACAGCTGTATTTTAAATGAGAAATAAGTACTAAAAAGTATAAAATTTTATAGCCTTTAAAAAGAATATATGTATTTTTTTGCAATGGTCATCGATTTTTATATTTTAATTTTTCCTAAATTAATAGTTTTCACTATATTATTATTTTCCAAATCCTTTAACGTTTTACAGTGAAACGAGGATAAAATAACAATATTTACGTGAAAAACTGCTGTTATTTTGAAATAGTAAAAAATGATTAGTAAAACGTTTAAGGATGAGATATAACTTTTTATGCAATTCTAGTAGACGATCTCACAAATAATGTTTTCTATTTTTATTGAGATATTATTTCAAAATGAGAGCAGAATATCTTTATACTTTATTGCTGGTTATAAAAAGTAACTTTGGCATTACTTCCTTATCCATAAAATTTTGTTTTGCATATTACAACAAGGGAAATACTTAGATGTTTTTTTTATGGTTGCACATATTTTCTAAATGAGGCTAAAAAAATGGACATTATTGAACTCATGGGCTGGGTTTCCTTTGTATATTTATTAGTGTTTCGGACAGAATACATTCCATGCAAATATATACCTCAAAATTATGGGCACGACATTTTTTATTACAAACAGATATTAGGAACAAACACATTTTTACATTTATTTTCATTTAATCCGGTTATATTTCACTCTACTTTTTACCATAAAGTTGTTCATAAATATGCACCATAACTAAAAAAAATCTTGCTTATATGTCATAACTTTTTTCAATTGACCTTTTACTGAGGCATATAAATGTTTAGAAGCAAACCAAAATATTTGCATACGTTTTTTTACACAACAAAGAAAAATGTTATGAAATAAAACAGTTACTTTGAGTCTCATTTTTACTATAATAAAGAGCAAAAAGCAAAATAGGGGTTATTGCATCCTTCATCTGAATATAACTTTCCTTAGGCAATCGTCGATGCTACATAAAAAGATTTTTGTACTTAGTTATTCTTTATGAGTTCATTTACGAAGACAGTTAGCAATTTATATAAAAAAATACATAATGATTATATAAAATACACAACAATCATCTTTTTGTTATCCGAAACAATAATAATTACAACGTGATGGAAAAAATCTTAATAATTCCCTGTCATTTTTAACGCTTTTCAAGGTTACCTGAGGTCATTTCACATATTATCTAACTCCTTAGAAACACAAAGAAAATATATCAGTTAATCATCAAATGGTGTTTTTTTCCGCAAATCTGTTTCAAAGTAATACTTGACCCATTACCAACTAGACTATTTTAATCAAAGGATTATAAATAAGAAGGAAAAGAAAACAAACAGAAAACACATAAAATATAAGAGAAAAAAAAATAGTCTTTGTGTTTCGGGGGCATTTTGGAAAGCCGATTAGTGTTCTCCCTTTCTTACAGCACAAAAAAGAAGCTGTATTCATCCCCATAAGATTTTACAACCCTTTTTGACAGAAAGAAAAGTGATTTGTAGCATCTATATAGAGGTAAATGCTCTAACACTTTTTGAGTGTTGAGAACTAACAATAGTCATCGTTTACGATCAAGCTTAGGAGGGGGAAAGGGTAGAGCTCATAAGATGAAAAGAAACCTTAAGGTTAGGTAGGTACATGCATTTTCCGGTTTGTGTGCTTGATCAGAGACCCGCTTATAAACCTTCGTCAAGTAAGACAGACATAGACAGAATTTTTACTGACACAGAGAGAGAAAGTACACCCAGGGCGAAGTCGGGAATCAAACCCGCACCGCGTACAATGCGCAGACTGTTAGTGTAATGGGCTGCCATCAAACCCACTAGGCCACCCGGGCCCCTCAGAAAACGAAAATCAACCTTAAGGTTAGGTTAGGTTGTATGTTTTCCGGCAGTCTATTTCTAATCTCCATTGTGCTTTAACACAGTCCAATAATTTAGTACCCTGTTCAAGTGCCGACAAGATATACTTTTTTTAGATTGGTTACTAAACTTTTCCAGCTGGGCGGGGGGCTACTTCTAGCATCGCCGAGAAGCTTAAATGCTGCCACGTTCGCTTCGGAAATTTCAATAGTGGTCAAGTGACGACGTCGACTCGTGAGCCTGCACTCAACGCAACCTTTGAGCGACATCGTAAGATACGTGGCGTCAAGACTTTGTACTCTACAGATTGATAGAGGTTTTCGTTTTTCGATGGGCATTAAGAATGGTTGAAACAGTTTCCTTACGTACAATTAAAAAGTATAGTGATTTTTGGCAATTCACTATTACAGCTTAGGTGAGTCAATTTGAGTTTTTTTTTTTTTAATTTGGAAAAGAGAAATCAAAAATTATTTAATTGAGTTTAAAAAGAAACCTTTTTTAATTAAAAAAACCCTTCCGTTAAATTAAACAAGCATTTAAACATTATTAATTAATCTGACAATAATTTGACTTCTGAAAATGAAGTTAAAGATTAAAAAAAAATACTGCACACAATATTGTGAACGCAACAAAATACATGCATCATAGCAGAAAAAGGGCCTATGATAAAACCCATTACATAGGACACCATACCCTTTCTTTCTAAAACCTTTTATCTGTATAAATGATACGTGTTAGGCCTCATTGGGACTTACGTCAAAGTTTTATTCAAGAGCGATTCAAAACCAAATGAGATTATGCCGCATTAAACTTAGTTAATCCAACGATCACGGTTGTTACTTCCGTTTACATCTTAAACGGAATAAGAAACGAAGCAGTGCGAATTACAAATAAGATGATGTAATGTAGATAAAGGAAAGTAAGTATGTGCTTTAAAGAAGGTCGAAAGTGAATATAAGTGAAGTTACTGTCTAAAAGTTGTTTACTTTTATTTAGTACAGGATATATATTAACTAATACCAGTAAATTATTACATTGAAGCTGATTGTTATATTTTTTTATAACCACAAAACAATTAAATGACCGAAACCCCCTTAAATAGTATTAAATCTAACAACTTAATAAATTATTTGTAGTTATGAGTTTTACATTGTAAATACATAATATATATAAGTAATACGTGTTGTGCCTAAAATAATGGAAAACCTAAATATTCATTATTTACAATATACAGTAATGATTATTCTTACTAATTTTATCTTTAATGTAAACTTCTGATAGTTATGGACTTTTACTGTTATAGTTTTTATCAATATCACTTAAATAAATGTTTTTATTTACTATTTAATTTAGTTTGTAAGTATTAATGTTTACAAAAATATTCTTGATAACGAAAGTTTAGAGATATTGACATTTCCCGGTGATTTGTTTGTTGACAAAGGGACATTGCATGCATATTAATTATCATAAAAGTAGAAAAACAGGTTCCTATTTTTTACAATAAAATAGCTAATTATTATACAAGTCATTATCATAGAAAACCATTATTTCATCAAATCATAACGATCAATGCCTTACGAAAAACTAAACCTCGTTGTTACTTTAGATTTGAAGTATTTCAGAATTTAAATCTTACGTATGCCAACTGTTAAAGAAAAACTGTCAAAAGAACAAACTTACAACCCAGATGTAACTCCGCCATCCTATATTAACAGTACTCAAAAGTTAGAAACCGTATATGTATGCCAACTGTTCAAGAAAACTTTCACGGGATCAAAATAATAACCCAGATGAAACACATCCATTCTGTTTTCAAACAATATCTTCCTAAGGGCTTTGTTACATCCTGTCCAATACCAAACAATGGTGAAACTTAGACATGGCCCGTCCCACATATGGCGGATTCAAAGGGGTAGAAACAAACAAACGGAAAAAAGACTAACGGAAATGGATAAATGTAAACAAGCTACGTGTAAAAAAAAAGCCGGATGGGTTGCGATATTTGAAAAGGTGGTCAATTATCTATCATATAGAAGTTGTAATTAAGTTCTCAGACATATATAATAAAGTTTTTCTTTTTTTGTAGGATTGAAGCAAGTTTTTATAAGCAATGGTTTAGAAATAGAAAATCAATGGTTTGGCAATAGAAAATCAATGAGTGGACCTTTCTTGTTCTTGTTTAAAAAAAATTAGTTATAAGTAAAATACGTTTAGGTCACAGTAGTTGAAAAGGTGGTCTATTATCCTTTATATAGACATAAGGAGAAGTTCTCAGATATAGTGGTTAGATAAATGAAACTCTAGTTTTTTTATGATTGAGATAGGTTTTTACTATTTAATTTTTGTAATAGATTTACCCGAGTATATATTTTCAAATGAAATAAATAAATCATTGTTCTTTTAAAAATGTAAGAGTTACCAATATAAAAAAGATGATTTACAATGATTGGAATCGGTTATCCATCATATCGAACATGTAATTAATTTTCTACGGGTTGTAATCAGGTAAAATTGAAAGCAAAACATTTTATTCTTCAATTTTTCAAATTATATATTGAAATAACGAGTATAAGTACGTAATTTCAATATCAATGTTTGTAAAAACAATTATTTCTCCTTGATTTAATGAACACATCATTTATTAATCACAAAAATGATGTAAAGCCTCTATCATAATAACATCAAGTTATGGAATAACTGAAAAAGTTTTAACACAAATTACTAGATTATTCACTGTAACGTTAATTACTGCCTATTTTATGCAAATAAACAAAATTTCTACTCATCTGGAGGTGATAAGAAATTAAATTTCAAAAGAGCGTTTACAACGTCCTTAATCTAAACTTAACGTTAAAGAAATTTCATTCTTGCTTTCCTGGCTCCTTGTCAGGCCGCTGGCAAAACCTGTGGCGAATAAACGCCAACTCTGGCAACTGGACTCACGTCTTGGCGACCATAACCATATGATCACATGAGCAACTCTGTTAACCCCTCAGTTCTGCGCCTGACCCGATCTAACAATGTTAAACCTCAGTTCTATTAAATTGTAATTTAAAAATAATAAATTAAATCCAACTTAATTCTTGAAAGTGGTGTTTATTTTGGCTTATATACTCAATATTGTAAACATATTGTTAAGTATTATAAACAATTTATAGAAATAAGTTTTTCACATTTTTTTGCTGATAGATTTTTTTAAGATTTCAGCTAACGAGTTATTGTAAAAAGTATCGATTGTTTAAAAAAAACTAACCAAAATATCTATAAAAACTTAATTTTAAAGTAGACAAATTCAGGCTGCAATTTTTAATTTCAGGAAATACTATTTATGAAAACGTTTACACACGTTTTTATTACAAAACAAGTTTTCAAAACCAGCGCAGTATCTACGTGTTAAAAGACAACCTCAAATATCACATCACATCAAAGAATCCACATAGAAGAAATTACACTTTCAAATGAGGCAATTTCTCAACACCAGGAAACCATATAATAAATGAGAAAAAAATATGTTATGTGAAACAAGAAACGAAGAGAAAAAAGTTCATTGTTTCCTAACTTATTATACTAACTTTTTTAGCAACTCTCCAATCCAGATATCTTGCGTATCTTATTATACATTTATTGTTCTTTATATTGTAAAAAATCGAAAAATATGAGACATGTGTTGTTTATAAACCTAGTAATGGTATGTAAATTAGAATATGAATTCGTATCGGCCTTGGGACCACAAAAAAGTGTATAAAATATAGAATTACAAGAAAGACTCGTTGATTTAAACACGAAAAAGAAAAACACAATGTCCCATAAAGCTAAAATCAAGTCAAGAAAAAGTTGCCTTGACTCGATAATGTACGTTTACTGGAATAGTTTTAGTTTCAGAAAACAGCATTGTTTAAATTTAAATAATTATCGTGGCAAAGATAGTGGCCATATTTAATGACAGAGGTGTGTAAGGGTAAGTCATTGCGTAATGTTGCTCCTTGTATCCGTTTGACTTGATTTGTTGAGTTTGTGTTTAACACCTTGTTCTAGAGACAGGAAAACGTGATTTGAAAGGTGGGGCAGATTTCATTATTTATATCTTTTTTTATTGTTTCTAGAAATGTCGTTCGTTTCCAATCTCGTTTAGAGTAGTTGTTTACTCGTTTTAACTATTTCTGTGAAGGTGTTTTGTTAGTTAATTTTTGTTTTAAGTGTTTAAGAATATCATTTACTCAATTTTGGTCTTGTCATTGAAGGTAGTATGACATATTTTTTAAACATAATACTGAATACGAATTTATTTACGAAATATTTGAATATTTTTCAAATTATAGTGGATTTATTTATTTGGGGTGATTATAGCCCAATATATTTTCGTCACTTATAAGAATTTAATTATCATGTATTTAACTTGTAATTGAAATATGCTAAGGTAACTTTATGCTAAATTTATAACGAATAACAAATTGACGCAAAATATAGTAATGTGTATCCCTTTAAGACCGAGCTATCACGATCGTGCGGGTATCAAAGAGAATGTTCAAGCTTTTAAAAAATATCGATACCGAAGCAGCTGACTTGTACTATTTGTTTATTTGTATAAAAAATGACTTTGTTTTTAAGGAGTTGCTAGCATTGATGCTGTTTAAGGCATTTTTTCGATAAAACTCTAAAATGTAGTCTCATAAACTTAAATCAGCGCCATCTGATAGCCGGTCTTAAAGGGATAACTTTGTGCTTGCAAGTTAAACTAAAAGCCAGCTGCAGACAATATGAATTTTTTTTCAATCTCAATAGCTTATTTATCTACACCAGTGATTAAAAGAGAGAATATTTTTGCTTAAATCTGCTTCTCCTGTAATTTTTACTACTCTACTGTTTTTTAGTTAACTATACACCAAGCATAAAAATAGTTACTGACGCAATCCCATAAAACCTTTAAACAAACTCAGAAACCTAATCAAGTAGAAAACGATTCAAAACAAAAGACATCCCGCAATCAAGTCCCCCAAACTAATCAAGATGAAGTCGTTATATATCCGTAATAAAACAGACGTTTTCTACATTTTGCCTTCGAAGGCATCTCGATGTCATTTTTTTAACCCTTGCAAAAGAATTCGTCCCCCCAATGTATCGCTTGAGAGAACTCTCCCCTATGTTTTAAGGAATGTTTAATTCGCTGTCCAGGAACAAGGTTAATGAAGGCAATAACTGCCAGAAGCCTCGGCTGTAAATTACGAGGCAGAGAGGAAAGAATGTCCCGTAGCCATTTCCAGCGTCAATCCGTGTGCGTTTTTCATCCAAGGCCCACTCTCATAAAACATAGCGAAGGGAACCCATAGATGTCAGCTGTTGCGGAGAAAATACTATCAATGGCTGGGGTGGGATCTTATTAGATACGAAGCAAGCGATTAAGAAGTTCGATGTAACTATGTTAGTGCACTTAATGTAGATAAAGTTGGATGGAATTCATTTATTGCGTTTCTTGCTCAATTGATATTTTGTTGAAGGGTATAAATTTACATTGTGGTTCAAAATGCCATCTATATTTGTTAAAGTTTTTTTTTTTATCTAAAAAGCTTTGGGTTCTCTCCTTAATTTCTAGAGTAAGTGCTTATAGACCAGTCTAGCAAAGTTGTTGCTGCAGCTACAGCTGTTGAGTGGAAGACTTACTCATACGTCTTGTTCGTTGATGATCAAATTGAAGTTGCTTATGTCCTGGTAGTGAAGGGTGGTATTAGTTAGAACATATACGTCAATGCACATTATCAATTATGTATGTCGTTCTAATGAAAGATTATACGTAGAGAAAAAAAATTTAATAATGAAACTAGAAGTATTAGAATATTCATTTTTAAATAAATTTTGCCGATTATATGTGAAAAAAAATTAGTTCATTATGCTACAGATACTTTGAATTATTGGTTCCTTTATTAATTCAGGAGAATTTTACCTCCAAGACCCACCATAATAAAACCCAGATAATGGATATATTTCTGTCATTGCACAGAAAATACTTTAACTCTCTGAGTGATACAGATGTGTAAATGGGAAAAAAAATTATCCACCCCTCGTTACTCGGCTACTATTGATCAAGGAATTTTGTGGAAGGTGTCATTTTTAATGAAATAGAGTAAGGAAATGAGAACTGACAACCAAAATTGTATAAGGGGTCGTCTACATATTAAAATGAGTACCAACTTTGAAAATTCCAATGGCAACACCCAATTTTTTTCTGTATAAAAATGTTTATCATCTTCAAAATACCACATATCCAAACGAAAATTAATTAATTTGCATTATTTGTTGAGATATAAGCATTCAAAGTTGAACGCCCATAATGTTAAAAAACTTTCACAAACTTTTATTCATACCTCCACAAATAAAATGAATTAAACAAAGATTTTTTTTCATTATACATTTTTTAATCTTCCAAAACCAAATCACAAGTTTTTTCATCAATGTTTCATTTTTAATAATTTTTTTATTTAAATTTAAATAAGAAAAAATAAAACATGAATAGCAACCTCAATTTTTTTGCATAAATCGATAAAGTAGATCAAGTAGAACCAAAATCCGGAATTTTTTTTAATTCAACAACAATTATTTGCCGAGTTATTGTAAAAAAACTGAAAAAAAAAGGAATTTTAGGGACCGTGCAAAAAATTACTTGGGAAATTTGATCCTAACTTGCATTATCGTTTGGTGGGTGAAAAGCGTTTATTGGTAAATGTTTATTCAAATTATTGATGTCTGTCAAATGTCTAAAAATCTTTTCTTGTTTCAAGTGCATACAATGTAGTTTGTTTGTATAATTAACATTAAATTATATCGATTACTATTTTTTTAATTGTATGTTATTTCCAATACATTTCCAAAAGTGTGTTTAATATTAAAAATTAAATACCCTAAAATATTATTGAAATTCTATTTTTAGTATATTTCATTGTTACCACATTGATGATTTAAAATGATTAGTGCCCATGCATTGCCTTGGTTAAAAATCATTGCCAAATCATTCCGCGTAATTTTATTTTGCTTTCCTTAAATATCGTGTTAAGGTCGTAACCCTCGTTTTGTAATACGTGATTAAATTACCGGTATAGTGCGCCAAATTTTAAACAAACTTTTTGTAGCAATATGAATGAAACAAAAATGTGCATAAAAAATTTAAAACATAAATGTAATAATCATGATTGTCAATCTGATTGTAAATGATTGCATTGAAAATCTGTTCGTTATAAATAACCGGTATATGGGACTTAATTTAAAATTAAAACTTTTCCTCTTCTAACCTTTGTTTTTTCTGAATTTTAAAATCCAAAATTAAAAAAAGAAACATTAAAAAGAAATCACAATATTAGTGAAGAAGGTTAAATTCTAGCATCGGTTGGCGAGATTATGTTAACCCTTTTGTTAGCTTGTCGTTTTGAAAGAACACAACCTAAATATTACCTTTTTCATTTTAGAGATTTCCCCCTAAACGAGTTCAAAATTAATTTTTTAAATGCAAAATACATAATTTTTTTTGTACTTGGGGGTATTTTGAAAGTGCTGAACAGTTTTATGTAAAAAAAAATGGGTGTTGCTGTTGGAATTTTCAAAGTTGGTACTCATTTTTATATGGAGACGACCCCTTATACAATTTTTGTTGCCAGTTCTAAATTCTTTACGCTATTTCCTTAAAATTGACACCTTCCACAAAATTCCCTGATCAATAGCAGCCGAGTAACGAGGGTTGGATCGTTTTTTCCCCCAGCTGTACAAAACCGTCACCAGACTGTCAGGTTTTCCAGCAACACACATAATTATCAAAATTAAAAAAAATTATGATTTTACTAAAATTTAAAATTTGAAGTATGAAGGCATAAATTATAATCATCTGCAACATAAATATAATATTAAAAATTAAATTTAAAATTTGAAAAGAAAATAAGAAATTAAAATATTTGAGTTAAAGGTGGAAATTTTTATCTCATTAAGTGGAAAAAAGTTTACACTTCAACGAATTCGCTTATCTCAGACTATCTCGGTATTGGTTTAATCTTATTGTAGACAGAGCAATCCATTGAGGAATTCAGAGCATTCGAGCCCATGTGACAGATCAACCATTTAAAAAGAAAATAAGAAATTAAAATATTTGTGTTAAAAATGGAAATTTTTATCTCATTAAGTGGAAAAAAGTTTACTCTTCAACGAATTCGCTTATCTCAGACTATCTCGGTATTGGTTTAATCTTATTGTAGACAGAGCAATCCATTGAGGAATTCAGAGCATTCGAGCCCATGTGACAGATCAACCATTTGAAAAGAAAATAAGAAATTAAAATATTTGTGTTAAAGGTGGAAATTTTTATCTCATTAAGTGGAAAAAGTTAACACTTCAACAAATTCGCTTATCTCAGACTATCTCGGTATTGGTTTAATCTTATTGTAGACAGAGCAATCCATTGAGGAATTCAGAGCATTCGAGCCCATGTGACAGATCAACCATTTGAAAAGAAATAAGAAATTAAAATATTTGAGTTAAAGGTGGAAATTTTTATCTCATTAAGTGGAAAAAAGTTTACACTTCAACGAATTCGCTTATCTCAGACTATCTCGGTATTGGTTTAATCTTATTGTAGACAGAGCAATCCATTGGGGAATTCAGAGCATTCGAGCCCATGTGACAGATCAACCTGCCGTGGGCATTTACAAAAATGAATCTGATCATTTTTGTCATAAAATAACCAATCTTTTAGTACACTTTCCTACAAATTGCAGTTATTGAGGGGTGGGAATCAGGTGCTTAAAAACCAGTCCATGTAAATCTCATGTTATCAAAATAGTATATTTGAAAAAAAAAATATCGTGGATCAACGTGGAACAGTGTGGAAAAATCATAAACTTATTACGGTTTACCGATGTGAAGCCCGAAAAATGTTATCGAAAGTTGTAATCTAGGAATAGGCGTTAGTTAATCTTATTTGAATAAAGTATTGATAATTTTTCTGTAAAAATATATTCCATTGTTAACATAATATATTCTATTGTTAGCCCTTTAATGACGATTGGCAAGAAAATTTGCCACACAAAAATAAGCTTTCTGCTTACGTTTATGTAAATAAACAAAATATTAGGCAAATGAAGGTCATAGTAGTCCTAAATAATTTATGTAGGGCCAATTAAGTTTTAAGAAAACCGAATTTTAAAAGGCTAAAGTTAACTTTTTCATTCAGAAATAAAGCGGTTAATGGTATTTAAAGTAGTCGTTAATGTGTCAATAAACAATCTGTACGACATAAAACGAATTGTATTTGAGACAATTGGAGATAACCTAAAAATGGGGTATCAATTACATCCAGTAGGTGTAATAAATTAAAAGATGAATAAAACGCATTTAGTGAATTAAAATAATATTGTATTTTCAAAGGGAAAGATAATTTGGGTGATATAAAGACTTTTTATTCTCAAGGTAAAGATAAATTTCTCAATATTTAAAATTTACAGCTACATATTAACTTTAATCTGTTATCCAAAGGATTGAAATAATTGAGAAATCGTTTCTAAATTTATTACTTAAATACCATTGATCGTTATTTTTAGTTTACAGGAAAACAAACAATAAAATACATTTTTATACCATTTACAATAAAATAATTATTTAAACAGGAAATAAATATAGCATAAAATAATAAAAGACTACAAAATAATTGTTAATTCCACATTCAACAAGTTATTTTTCTAAAAAAATGGTTATTTCAAATTTAATTCGGTAGAAAATACTTAACTATATATTGTTTTCTTACGATACAACTGTGTTATATAACTTGAAATATAAGATTCACGTTACAAAATTCTATTACTTCCACATTCCCAATACAAAAAAAACACCTTCCAAGGCCATATGAAAAAATAGCTTATAAAAAGTCACGGAATCGTTTGAAAAAAAAAAAACTTTGAATGGGGAACCCTAAAGGGGGGAAATTACAATGGCACAGGTATATCAACTACAGACCCCTAGTGGAGAACGGATGAACTATGCTCTAAAATTACCGTTGGGAAGAGAAATTGGTTTGTGATGGAGAAGTTTAGACATTAAAACAAGAGCATATGAATGGTTTTTTTTATTTATCTACAAGGAAAACGACAAGAAGTTTTTATAAATAGAATACTCCCCAAAAAGCATTTATGTTTTGCATTGTAAATGAAAATGAAATGATTAAATACAAAACGTATATATTTTGTTGTTAAAAAAGAGAATATTGAGTCAAAAGTTAGTTTAGATTCGTTATTTCGTTTAGTTTAAATTCGTTATTTTAGTTTTCTGCCTTAGAATGCAGTTGCTTAATATCATTTTTTAGTCTTAAAACTTTTTCGATCTCAAAAAGTTATGTATATATAAAAAATAATAAAAATAATAATAGGGATCTGTAGGTTATTCGTTTTCCTGCTTCCTATTTTTAGCTTCCATATACAGCTTAAACACAGCCAATTACGCTCTGTAATTTAGAACGATTTATTTTGGTGAATGGCATATAAATGAATAATGTATATATTCAATATACAAATGTACGTATTTAATTTTAAATTTATTTTATTGATTTGTAACCAATCTTTCATTATTTTCCGAAATTAAGTGTTACAATTACTTTTAAGTGCGCGTTTGTGTTAGAAAGCAAATAGCAATTTCAATTTTTTTCAAAATTATCTTTTATTTTTTTTAATGACGAGAGATGTGAATAAATTACGAATCCAAAAAGTTCAGGCTATACATTTTTGCTATTATTATTTTCTAAAAATAGCATCATCTATTATCAGCTTTACTATCAGCCTAACTTATATCTTGATCGAGCTTAATTAAAATGCTTAAGAAAAAGACAACATTTTACACAATAAGACTATGATTTTAGTTCTTACTCGAAACTACACTACTCATAACAATTAGGGGAACGCATGGTTTAAACACTTTCGCACCCAATGATTCCCATTTGGAATCATCTGCTTACAATTTTTTTTCTCACTATGTTGAGCTCACACTTATTTATCGTTAGATAAAGAATCATGTCTTTTGAAGATTAAATATGTTTGTTTTAATTAAATGAAAATATGAAAAACATGGTAAAATAAAATTCACTCCCAAACAATTTTATGACATAAATTTACCCTAAATTCTTCACGCTTGCATTCTTAGATGTTTAAAATTGATTTTAACTTTTTTAAACAAAGTTTTGAAAAAATTATTGTTATAATTTATTCAAAAGTTATGGTTCAATTTTTTCCCCTTTAAATTTTAGTGAAATAATTAAGATTTTTCCCAGTTTTTTACCATTTCTTTCTGGATGAAACATGAATTCTATTTCACAAATTTTAGATATTTATAATATAAAATAAGAAGTTGGAACCGAAGAGCAAACAAAGTACGCTAAGTGCTCCCCTAATTGTTTTGAGCTGTGTATTAGCTCAGTAAAACAACACATAGTTACTAAAGAATTTAACTATACATTTACAACTCATAAAACTGTTTTAATAGCCACAACAAGTTGTTAGGTATCATCTTCGACAAATATCTGAATCTTTTACAATACATAACAGGATAAAAAAAACATGTTAATGCATAATACATAATTAACTCAAGAAAAATTCCTTACACATTTGCACATTCGTAGTTTTGCCTTTGACCGGCGATATATTTTAGGATTTTAAAATGGTCATTGAGCAATGAGCAGTGCAGGTTAAGAAAAATTATTTATCAGGGTTTCTCAACGGATTTCACGACTTTTATACATCCACTGAACAATATAAAGAGTTATCTGAAATAAGAGTTCATTGAATATGAAAAAATTGGTTTCAAAACTTAATTTCAATGACCTTTGTATTTCAAGTATTTAAACAAGAAGTAATCGGCATACGATTCAGCAACAATTGGTACTATAATTAACTTGCTGAGATAATTAACTTGATTTTTTGCATTTTTTTTAAACTTTCGACTTCACCTTTCAAACATTCGAAAACATACCTATAATTTACATACCTATAATTTTACGTCAATTGACACCAAAATCAACTGGTTGAGATAGTCTGAAAAATAATTAGGCTTAAAAAACGAAACCAACTGACATAACGAAGAATATCAGAAACGAAAGATTTGAACAGCTATTGATATATTTCATATCCAATAAACTAACAGTATACAAACTAAATAGAAATCTATTTCAATAAACACATTTTAATATAAATGACGCTGAAAAACATAACCAAACTGCTAAAACATAGCAACCATTTTTTGCCGGAACGTGCATTTTTAGCACACATTCCATAATAGTTGCATTTTACGCTCTTCAGTAGGGTTACTGGTGCTGCAGGTTGAATTTTTAAAAAAAGTTTGAGAGTTTTTATTAAATAAAAAAATGACTTTTCGTAAGTTGCAGGTCAGTCACTAAGCATCATATATTTATTAAAATCTTGTAATAGTATGCATTTTATTCAGCCGTACCAATATAATAACCAAATATATTTGTATTTCATTTAACGGCATTCTATGTAAAATTTATACATACCTTAGTAGAAAATTATTTAAGTTCATTCATATCTTAATGAGAGTTGACTGAATGTTTAATAAAAATAGTAAATTTAAAATACTCCCAGAAAAATAAGTAAGAATCCTTAAAAGTTTAAAAACTATACAAAACTTACGTCTCATTGGATCAATTAGAATAAGTTAATTAAAAAATTAATTAATTGATTTATACAAAAACTCTAGTTGGTTTAAACAGTGAAATAAAAACTATTTTTTAATATGTTTATGAGACACTCAAATATTCAATTTCTAAAACTTAATTTTTTTCTTTAATCTAACATGATATTCACTGATCCCTTCGCAGAACAAATGAAGAGCTTAGTGGAAGAACGTGCTAAGCGACATTTTTGAAAAAAATGTGATTTCTGTGTCATTGAACATATTACTATTTTTTAATGATAAGTTTCCTTTTTTCCATAACCTTTGAGTTTAGTATATTTTTTACGATTTCCAAGTACCTTTTACAACAGATCTGAGAGCTAACTAAAAACTTTTAAAGCTCATTTTCTCATTTGCACCTTTTTGTCACTTAGCACGTTCTTCCACTAAGCTCTGCAAATGTTAAATAACCACGGCTTCCTCGGATGAATCTTATTAAGCTCAATATGGAAACAAAACTGTTGATAAAATTCCAACGAAATCCATCCTTATCAAGTACGCCTCGACGATTTAACAGGGGCTATTTTACATAAATACGACTCAACTTTTATCGTAGAAAGATTAAGAGAAAGTGCGCTTTAAAAATGCGGCCTCATAGAGAAAGAAGAATTGAATAATATTTATTCGAATAGAACTAAATGCCGTTTTCTGGAATTGAATTGATTCACTTAATAGTAGAAAGGGATCAAGTCTATTGGGGAACTTCCCGATACGCTTTTTCCTTTTAAGATTTTAGTGAAAGAGAAACGTGTACGGAAATCTGTCTATGATTGTGACCATATTTTACATTTAGTGACTCAATTAGTGCAATGTGCATTGGTTTGGCGTTGCTCTTGAGTTACATATGGAATATTGAGTTGGCAAAAATGCCAACTTAAGAGAAGTATCCTTTGACGCGCAAGTACATTTGACCACCATGGAATTAACGTGCACCGACCCCTCTACAATACCGTATTTAATGTATAGCATGAGTCGAGTTCCTACTAAGTGTTTACCGCTACTACTATTGGAAAAGCTGAATGCACGGGGACATGCGGGTTAATTGAATGTGTGGATGTCTAATGCCATGACCCCAGGTTCAATGTCACCAAAATTTTGTATTTGGTGCTAGATCAGGTGTTTTCATGTCATTTGGCCTCTTCGAAAAACGAGGACCTGCCCTCATGTAGCTCTATTACTATGTTAGTTCAACCAAGCCATGGTACTACAGATAATGCGACTTTAATTTTTTTTATTACAAAAACAAAAAAATGATAACCAAACAATAAAAAAATATGGCACGCCAAGGGGGAAAAATTCCCGTACCGGCGAACAAAAACATATATAGTTATAATTGAACAAAAAAAACCACAGAAAAAATAAGATCGAACATAATGTGATGTGGCAAACAGATGGTATACAGATAGGATTTATATGCTTCAAATTGGAGTGAAAAACAAAGATCCACGTCGTCGATATTTATAAAAAACTCAAAAAGTTGTTTTTTAAAGACATAAATTTATTTGTATTTGTTAGGTGAATAGGCAGTTTATTATATAATTTAGGGGCAAGATAGAAAAAATGTTTAGTAAATATACTTTAATAATATAGTTTATTTAAATTGGCTTGTTTCAGAAGATGTAATTCCTTCCAGCTTTCATTCCTGCATTTCCTTCGAACGATGCTTTGATTGGTGCTCTGTTTAAACGTGACATTGATTCCCCAATCAAAGCTCGAGAAAGAATTTATTTCCATTCAACATTTCTGTTGCCACTCAAGATCTGAAACATGCCATTTCGGTT
>JAFNEN010000103.1:330000-510000 GCA_019343175.1 Oedothorax gibbosus
CATATAAATAGCTAAATGCAAAAAAGGGTCATGGCCCAGGATAATTTACCACCACGATTTTTCTTTCAACATTTTAATTATAAAGTAGGAGCGTATGTGGAAACACACATATAAAACATAACCGCTTTCTTGCATTTAGCTATTCGTATTGCTTTTAAAGTGAAACTTTATTTTAAAATGAACTGTAGCTGATTAAATATTTAGATTCAGAGCTTCAAATATAATTAAGATATTTGTGTAAGTCTGTGTTACGTTCATGTGAGAAATCTTAATTTTAAGCTGGTTCATTTTAACCTAAAAAATCACTATACTGCGACAAATAAATAGATTTGAAGAAACTCAGAGAAGTTCTCTTCTAAGTGCCCATGTATATACGAATTACTTCTGGGTGCATAAAAAACTATTCCTTTATAAAAGAAAAAAATATAAAATTAATGTTGTAACATTTTAGGTACTGTTATATTTTGTAGATATAAAATCTTCTAAACATGCCTACCTGAGATTAGGACCTGGGGGGGGGGAGAGGGGGACCCTTTAATTACTCGAAGTGTCAACTTCATTGGTAACAAACAACTTTTTCTGAACATCGGCACTGGCCACCGAATCATCATTCTGCATAAAGAATGTTAGTCAACGATGTGACAAGTTTCACAATCAGTGTGCCTTGTGTAGTGGTTACCACGTCAGCAGTTTCAGTAGCTGTACTATCTTTAAAGACAAATAATTCCTCAGTCAGATTGTTCCACTCCTACCAAGAGCTGATGCCAAGAGCTGATAGCCAAGAGCTGATGCAACAACGAGCTGGGCTGAAAACTTTGGCACTCAACTACATGATCCTGTAACATATCTCAGATCTTCAATTGCCAGAAAATGACCAATTTAAAATTAAAAAAACTTTTATTGATATTATGCCGTAGTTTAAGAGTTTTATTATTACAAAAACTGCTCAAAATTTAAAAAAACAATTTTTTGTTAATTGTTAGAAACAAATACAGATCTTAACTAATTGATTAGATAACGTGAATGAACTTCTAAGTTTTTTTTTGTTAAACTTACTATTTATACGCAATATTTTAAATCTCACTGAAAACAGATATATGCCTTATTATCTCACTTTGTGGGTTGCGCACATAAAAAATAAATATTATTTATGTTTACAAGGATTTAAAAAAAGCCATGGCTTTTATTAGCTTTCAAATCGTAACCCAGCCATTTGTTTGGCCACTTCTTTACCCATCCTAAGAATAAACCCGATTTTTAAAAGCTAGATAAGGGCATTTTGCGCCCTTACACACACCTTCATTTGGTCTAGAACTGCCATTTACACACTACTTCGCGCCGAAACGCATCTTTGTCAATGCCGATCTCAGTCGTCGGTTAAATTGTAAAACTCCTTCGCTTCGTTGACAATCAAACTTGTTTTTATTGTGGTAGGATTAGATAGATCCCGAGACCAAAAATTAAATTAAAATTAGGGTACATTTAAATGCGTGAAAGATGTTACCAATTGCATTGCATACTCCACCTCCAAAAATCGATGTGGTTTATTACAAAAAGGTTAATTAAAATAATACTATTTATATTTCACTTTTTATTTAATTTTTAAAACTAAACAGTATATTTTTAGCATTTTTTTCTTTTTTAATATTATAAAAGCACCTTACCGGAAATTATTGTTCCATACAGGACTTGAAATCAAACTTTACCGCAACGCAAAATGTAAACGAATTAAACTTATTTATATCGAGATTTGTGGTATTTGCGTTATTGAAATAGAACATCATACGTCTCAAATAAAGTTAAAAGGCATGCTATGTTTTCTCTGACTCATGTGGTATAGATAACTGTTCGGTATCACGCGTGCGCAGTATTCGAATACTTGAAGCAAGAGTTTCAATGTGGAAACAACATGAAATCACGTCCACGTGAAAAATCTTAATTTTAAGCTGCATCATTTTAACCTAAAAAATCAGTAACACTGACCGATTACAGATGAGATGTAAAGAAAAAACTTATTTCGAGTTTGTATTAAGCACTAAAAATATAATTAAATCTATTCTAAAACCTAGGCAACAAAATAATTTTTTGCGTAAGCCTATGTGATGTTCCATATATAATATATTAGTAAGTTAAGGAATATTGAACTACCACTATAATATACTAAAAATGATTTTGAACTGCAACAGAAGACAAGGAATCTTATGTAACATACACATAATAATATGGTTGATCATTCAAAGTTGGATTATCACGAGGTTTGGTGGTTCAACATTTTTAAAAAAGACAGATTTTAGTATATAATTGTCAACTATCAGCCTTGTCTGTGGTTAAAATTAAGGAACCGTAAAGCAACAAACCTTTGTGTAACTGTACTGTAACATCCCAAACCACATACTAATGTTGGATTAATGTGGTTTTCTGGTGGATTCATTGACAGTGGGAAAAGCCCTTTATAACCACATTATTACATGCAAAATTCCAACAACAATTATTATTTAGAGGATTTTTAAAGGAAATATACGAGCAAATGTTTTTTCATTTTTTGCTTAGTAAGGCTAAATAATTCAGTATAAAAAATATTTAAGTTTTCATTTTATTTTTGTTCTGATGTGATTTTGCAATGTTGCTTCAATGTTAAATTTCAACCTTAAAAACAAAGAATAATAATAAAAAAAACGAAAACTTACACGTACAAAAACATAATCATTAATTTAAAACGTTTGTATTGTATGGTGTAAAATTTTGTTTAATACTTTTAAAAGAATTTTAATTTAAATACCAGGAATTTTTTTAAATATGAGAAATAAGATTAAAAATATGAAATTGAATAATACGATTTATGTTCTACTTTTTACCTTATTTTCAAAACTAAATAGTATATTTTTAGTATTTTTTTCTTTTTTAATATTAAAATAGCACTCTACCGGAAATTATTGTTCCATACAGGACTTGAAATCAAACTTTACCGCAACGCAAAATGTAAACAAATAAACTTATTTATATCGAGATTTGTGGTATTCGCGTTATTGAAATAGAACAACATACGTCTCAAATAAAGTTGAAAGGCATGCTATGTTTTCTCTGACTCATGTGGTATAGATAACTGTTCGGTATCACGCGTGCGCAGTATTCTAAACTTGAAGCAAGAGTTTCAATGTGGAAACAACATGAAATCGTCACGTGAAAATCCTAATTTAAGCTGCTCTTTTAACTAAAAATTCAGTAACACTGACCGATTACAGATGAATGTAAAGAAAACACTTATTTTCGACGTTTATTAATCACTAACAAATATAATTAAATCTATTTACTAAACCTAGCAACAAAAAAATTTTTGCGTAAGCCTATGGATCCCATATATAATATTTAGTAAGTTAGATTTGAACTAACACTATAATATACTAAAAATGGATTTTGAAACTGCACAAAACAAAGGAAATTTATGTAACATACATAATAATATGGTTGATCATTCAAAGTTGGATTATCACGAGGTTTGGTGGTTCAACATTTTTAAAAAAGACAGATTTTAGTATATAATTGTCAACTATCAGCCTTGTCTGTGGTTAAAATTAAGGAACCGTATGCAACAAACCTTTGTGTAACTGTACTGTAACATCCCAAACCACATACTAATGTTGGATTAATGTGGTTTTCTGGTGGATTCATTGACAGTGGGAAAAGCCCTTTATAACCACATTATTACATGCAAAATTCCAACAACAATTATTATTTAGAGGATTTTTAAAGGAAATATACGAGCAAAATGTTTTTCATTTTTTGCTTAGTAAGGCTAAATAATTCAGTATAAAAAATATTTAAGTTTTCATTTTATTTTTGTTCTGATGTGATTTTGCAATGTTGCTTCAATGTTAAATTTCAACCTTAAAAACAAAGAAATAATAATAAAAAAAAACGAAAAACTTACACGTACAAAAACATAATCATTAATTTAAAACGTTTGTATTGTATGGTGTAAAATTTTGTTTAATACTTTTAAAAGAATTTTAATTTAAATACCAGGAATTTTTTTAAATATGAGAAATAAGATTAAAAATATGAAATTGTGAATAATACGATTTATGTTCTACTTTTTACCTTATTTTCAAAACTAAATAGTATATTTTTAGTATTTTTTTCTTTTTTAATATTAAAATAGCACTCTACCGGAAATTATTGTTCCATACAGGACTTGAAATCAAACTTTACCGCAACGCAAAATGTAAACCAAATAAACTTATTTATATCGAGATTTGTGGTATTCGCGTTATTGAAATAGAACAACATACGTCTCAAATAAAGTTGAAAGGCATGCTATGTTTTCTCTGACTCATGTGGTATAGATAACTGTTCGGTATCACGCGTGCGCAGTATTCTAAGACTTGAAGCAAGAGTTTCAATGTGGAAACAACATGAAATTACGGAAAATCCTAAATAGAGGTGCTTTTTAAACTTCTCGCCGACTTGGGGTGATTCCGTATTATTATAACGATTTAATTCCGTCGTAAGTAGCATCACTTATTTTAGGCACTTATTAAAATTTTCTTGGACTATTACCCAAAAACATCTTAAATCAAGTTTGAACTACAAACCTCAAATAAAAAGAATTGCAATCATATAGCATATGAATAGCTAAATGCAAAAAAGGGTCATGACCCAGTATAATTTACCACCACGATTTTTCTTTTAACATTATAATTATAAAGTAGGAGCGTATGTAGAAACTCACCTATAAAACATAACCGCTTTCTTGCATTTAGCTATTCGTATTGCTTTTAAAGTGTAATTTTATTTTAAAACGAGCTGTAGCTGGTTAAATAATTAGATTCAGAGCTTTAAATATAATTAAGATATTTATGTTTGTCCGTGTTACGTATATGTGAGAAATCTTAATTTAAAGCTGCTTCATTTCAATTTCCCCATCTAAGTTAAATATGGGACTTTTATTTTTGTAAACTGATGACAAGCGATCAACATATTAGTTACCAGTCAAAATTCCCACCTAAAATTAAATTGACCACTGATGATCAGTATATTAGCTTCCACACTACGTTTATAACGTAAAAAGTGGAAGGTATTATAATTGTTCAGTCCGTCTGTCACCCACTTTCATAGCCCAAACTACAAATGCTACGGACAAGTGTCATACGTCAAAAAGTTCAGCGCATCGAAATTAGAATACATTGAAAATTTCAAAAAAGAATTCAAAGTACTTCAATTGTTTAAAAAACTGCAAAATTTAATGCTAATTTAAAAAGCATAGGAAGCCATTTTTATTAGAATTAAATCACCATTGCCATTCGCAACAATCGCTCGAGAAACTAATTTTTTAGACAATAAATTAAAATAAATTTATTTTTGCGATATCGATCAGTTGGAAATGACGTCAAATATATTTCACTACGAGATTCTTTGTATGTTTATATGAAATATTTTAATTCTATTTAAAAGTGAGGCAAAAAATACTGCCCTCCATTGGAGAAATTGAAACTAAAATTAAAGGCTTATTAAGTTGGCAATAAAAATTCGCCATAATTTGTCACTTAGCTTAAATATGTCTTTTGAGAGCATATATTAATATTAAATGGACTAAATTCAATTTCGATATGAAATTTTGCAACCTAGTTGCACAGAGTTACCATTTCTCCCATATACATAATAATAGAAGATTGAAACTCCTTATTCCTGATATTAAAAATTAAGTATCAATTTGTATTTTATTCCAGTGTTAGTAGCAGGTAAAAATTTGTATCGCCTTCTTCAAATATCACATTATCTGATAGGTCCAAATATGGCTCTTAAAGTTTTTCGCTCTCAAGTTATTAACATCTCTTATTTTTGATTCAAGGTCCAGGTATCCGACCCATATATTACTGTTGGTCTTATTTCAGTTTTATATATACGTAGTTTCGTTTTCCGTGTAATTATATTAGATCTTATTAACTTTTAAAGTGGAAAGAAACTGCGATTTCCCGTTTCTCAGTTTGTTTAATTTCTGGAATAATATCATTATTTTCAGTGATAGTTGAACCTAAGTATTACAAAGCTTAACAATTTCAAAGTTCAATAATATCCTCCAGAGACTTTTCTTCTCTCTAAAATTACACTTCAAATGACTTTATCAATTTTCACAATAGTTTTCCTAGATGGTTAAAATTCCGAATATTGATCTAACTAGTTATTGACGAGATTTCCATGGTTGCTCTAGACTATCACTTTATTCATTTTCACTTGTAAAGATATATTTAAATTCGTAAAGCTTTCATAAAAATATGAACATTGCATTTTTTATGTAGCATAAATTAAAGTCGAAATAGACACAATTTAAAGTAGATGTACTGAATAAACCAAAGGACGGTAACAACATTTCATAATGCGAGTAATGCAGTTGTTATTCTTTTTAAAAGAAAAGCTTATACTTTCCCAGACTAATACTACCTTTAAATTTTAATATTATGGAAGTAGAAAATGTAGTTTTGCTCTGAAAAGTCTTGTTCTAGTTAATTTTACGAGAAAATATTAATTTTTCTTTCCATGTAGGCTTTGTTACAACCTCGTTATCAAGAAAAGTTCTTAAAATATTCATATCACTGAAACTAGAACGTAAGATTCTCGGGTAAATCTAAATAATTCAAGACACAAACTTAGTATTGTTTTGCGCTGCCTCTATTACTTAGCTTAGCGTTTTTCATAGTAAATTACCTTTCTTAAGAATAACTGCGGCTTCTTCGGGGTAGGTAATGTAAGGCTTAAGAAGTATTTATGTTTTAGCCTGCCACGATAGATTCTTCAGAAAAAGTGATTAAGTTTAAACATTAGGTATCGTATAATTAAAAAGGGTGGGGTCGCATGTAATAATTTATTAATGAAATTTTAACTCAGGGGAATTATTTTATAAGTATGAACTTTATTTGTAAAGGTGTTAATGTTAGCAAACCTTTAAGAATGGTAAATGGTTTTATGTTTGTAATGTCCTTAAGATTTTAATTAAAATAAATGCAACTAAAATTACCTTCATATTCAAAATAGATATTCAAATCATCAATGAAAAATAAACTATATTTGTGTCTTTGTCCTAACGTATTTATTTTTAAGTTATCATTAATTTTATGAAACTTCTAGAACGTACCGAAAAAGGTATTGATAGTAATAATTGAATTTAATAAATAGATATCCTATAGTCCATTAAAAATGGGTTTTGTTATTTTGAATGTTTTTCGCTGTTGGATTTTACAATAAGGTTTAATATCAATCAAATAAAGAAATAATAATTACTGTTTGCACGTTTTTTTATTCATTAAAAACTAATAGTGTTTTGGTATGTAAATATTCCAATTCTATTTTTATAGAGTTGTATGTGAAGGGATTGCAATGAGATTTTTTGTAAAGTTTCATGTTATTTTCATAGACAGTTGTTGCGTTATTTATGTACTTTTTGTTTCAAAATATCTATACCAAAATGCTGCTTTAAATTCTTAAAAAGCGACATCGTAAAACAATGAGTGTTGTGTATGTAAATCACATACCCAAGACTATTCCAATCAACATTTTCATGCAAAACAATTATTATTTAGTATCATTCATAGGGACCAGACAGAAATGGTATTCTTTTACAGCTCACACGACCTTCTAATTTCTTTAAAATTTTCTTGGAAGCTAAAATCACTAGCCTTTGATGAAAAAGTGGGTTAAAAACCACTTTTTTAAATTTAACGTAAATCTTATTTTTTTCGTTTTAATGTCTACATACCATTTTGCATCAGCTGCATCATTTTGTGAAAATTTCAAAAATGGTTTTGTTTTTAAAAATACGCAATTATTTGGAAATAAATATAATAAAAGCTTGTTTCAGGATTTTGTGTATTTCATTGTAAAACTACTAACTTTGCA
This sequence comes from Oedothorax gibbosus, assembly GCA_019343175.1. Lineage (NCBI taxonomy): Eukaryota > Metazoa > Arthropoda > Arachnida > Araneae > Linyphiidae > Oedothorax > Oedothorax gibbosus. The sequence goes on from JAFNEN010000103.1 coordinate 337,891, forward strand.
TCCATCGCAATACCCCATCAACCTTACGCTTTACATTTTTCACAAAATAAAGGATCTTCAAATATAATGTTTCAAATCAATCAAAATAGTTAACTAATTTTCACTTTTTTTTCAACTATTAATAACCTAATTTTTTAAATTATGAACTTAAAGGTTTACAGATTTAGCAAAATATATACATGAATTGGCTTAAAAAATATCGTCTTATCATAATCAGAAAAAAACTATAACCCAATTAAGTTCAAAATATTTTGAAGAGGTACCTTTTTTTTACTATTTCTTTACATTCTAGTATTTTGTGGTAAAAACAAGAACTTTATAGTGTACATAGTTAAAGATTTTTAGAAAATTTGATTATGTTTTATCTTTCCGTTTTTATTTTGCTGTAAACCTAGCTATCAACTTTATGGTTTGCATGTTTAACAATAAAATATTCACACAAATTACACATTAAATGTCTCAAAAACTATTATTTTTACTCAAATAGAAAGAAAATAACAAATAAAAAGTCAAATGAAGCCAGTTTATAAAAACCCTTCACATTTCAAAAATAACGTATTTATTTCGAATTGAGTTTTTTAAAAAAAAAGTTGTATATTATTTGAGGTTAAATTTTTTGTAGTTTATTTTTTGTCTGTTGTCTTAACAGTTTAGTTGATAGTTTTACAACTATAAAGTAAAACATCATCAACATTATTTACTTTCCATAAAACATCAGTTTTTTTCTGATTGAGTCAAAACATTTCATTGTTAAACATGTAAACCATAAAGATTATAGCTTTTTGATACAGTGCAAAAACATTAAGATACAAGGAAAAATTGTTTCGTATTACCTACACGAATTCGTATTACCTACCTTGTAGGTAATACTTTCGTATTACCTACAAGGAAAAAAAATTTCGTATTACCTAAATTTTTTTTACGTAAAAACCTTAATTTTTTAAAATGTTCTTAGAAAGTTGATTTTGGGGTTGATCGATGCTTGAACTTTAATTAGATTATTTCGTTTTCTAACGCCTGAAAAGCAACATTTATAAAAATGTAATTATGGGCTGTTTGAAACATAAAAAAATAATTATTACATAAGCAGATGTTATTGTTCCTTTGAATTTGTTTTATATTCGTTGTAATAGGGAAGTTAATAGTTGATTAAAAACGAGATAAAATGTCAGACAACAGTTTCGGAAAGACGATTTTAAAATTAATGCATTCGCTCTATGGGACTAACTATTACTAGCAAGTATTTATCTCGCATTTTTTAACTACAGCTTTTCTAATACCAGGATATAACCATTCAAATCAAAACAAAATGTCCCATTTGCATTGAAATGTAAGTTATAATTTGTAATTTTACGCTACATATCTGGTAAGTATTTGAAAAATTATAGTACATAACAAATCAAAATTTCTGAAATACAAAACTTTTAGCCAAAGTCAACTAAAATATGTAGATTCAAAGTATATTTAACATTTTGACTAATTGTAACCAATACTTATTTTATATATTTATAGATTCCATATAACTTTCAAATATTTAAAAATTGCATAACTGCAATGAGAACTTTTGAATGATTTCAATTGTTACTTTCCCAAATAAACGATTTTTCAAATATAAACCTAAAAAATTTTTAATTTATAAAAACATGATTTTATAGAACAAATTTCTTGTAAAATTTTGTGTTTTAAACTTTGCAGTATTAATATATTTTAATAATATATTTTGAGCTATTATTATTTTGTGTCAAACATTTTCAAAATTATTTGATGCATTGTTTAAAAACTTAAACAATGAAAAGAAAATCATAATTTAACTTTATTCTATTATCTTTATTGCAAACGTCGCAAAAGAAAATTGCGCGATATCATTACAATTTGACTATATTTTCATAACGTTTTCTTTAAAAAATAGTTATGCAGAGTATTGTTTAAAATTTAAATTAAAAACTTATGAGGGATTGTTTGTCCTATATACTTTTGATGCATTATATGAAATTTGAAATCTCAATTTTTGCCAACTTCTTTTGTTAAAATTTAAACATTTTTAATCAGGCATGAAAATAGTAAAACAACGAAACCATACAAACTTTAAGAGATTAAAATATCATCTGGTTAGTAGACTTTGAAAAGATACCAAATGATGACTAATTTAAAAATTGGATATTTCTCCTTCTTTTGTTGTCATTTCAATTTTCGGATCTTGTAAAATAAAATTTTAAAGCAATGCTTTGATTGATACTGAAATTTCAATAATAGTGAATTTTATTGGATTTATTATCTTTCTTAAGCCAATTTAGTTTTCATAGTGTTAGTTATTTTAGTTATGCGCATATTTTAAGCGTTGTTTGCGTTTCTCCCCCGTAACCATTCCATAAAGAAAAACTGTAGAAAATGTAGAGCAGTTCACAGATTTCTTAATTGTTTTTGAAATTTTATAACTTACATTTGCTATAAAATATTTATATGTTTATATGTATAAATTTTCTGGCGCTTTATGCCGTTCTTTTATTACTGTGTTTGGTGAACATAATGATATGTAGTTTTTTATATAAAGACTGTAATTTTGATTACTGTGAATAATTTTAGATATTATCATATAGAAGGATCAAGAAGAAAATCCCGATAATAAGACCAAATCCATAGCAGCTACTGTCACTAAAATGTCATATCTTAAAACTTCGAGCACCAAAAACTAATACGATATTTGAATTCAGAGCATCACATTCATAAGAAATCAGCTCCAAATATCCCGGCACCAAAACAGATGTTTGCTTGTTTTAAGTAATAGGTTAACTTATGGTATATGGCCGTATGTCCGTTCCATGAATATAAAAAATACTATAATTTAAATATATAATACTTAACTTTATAAACCATTTGATTTAAATTTTAAATGAGATTACTCTATGCGATAAAATAAGAGTGAAACATTTTGATTTACGGTTCATTGTATGGTTAACGGATGCACATCGTTTATCTTATTTATGACTATTATAATAGTCTAGTTCGTTATTTATTCGTTATGAATTTAGAGCTAATTTTTATTATAATTAAAACTTTAATTACCCATATTACGATTTTTATTGATATCTTCACATACTATTAACATTATTAAGGATTAATAAGAAACGTTAATAATGTTAATAGTATGTGAAGATATCATTAAAATTCGTGATATAGGTAATTAAAGTTTTAACTATAACAAACGTTATTTATAATGCCACAGTAAAATCGGTACTTTTATACGGCTGTGAAAGTTTGAAGTTAACCAAATCTCAGGAAGACAAAATATGCTTTTCAAACAAAATGTTGTAGGAAAATTCTGCAAATTTATTAGCCGCAAAAAATCACGAACATTAGCTTGCACCAAAAACTAAAATGCTGTCCTATTACAAGCGAGATTAAAAAGAGACGTTGGAGGTGGATTGGACACATTCTCAGAATGGAACCAACTGATCCCACAGGAATATTATTGACGTGGGCACCTGACGGTCGAAGAAAAAGAGGCCGACCTAAAATGACATTTTGGCGGATGATACTAAAAGAAAGGAACGAACTAGCATTTGCAAGTTGGGGACTGACCAGAGAAGCTGCCCCGGACCGGAGAAAGCTCGTGGCTTCATGCGCCACTGGAGCGTAAGGAGTCTCAAGGCAAGGCAATAAGAAACGTTTAGTGTATAGTTATAGATTTTTCAATTACTTTATTCTAACACTACATATTATGAAATGAATACTTCAGTTCAAGATTAATTTCCAGCTACCTTTAAAAACAACAGCTGTTATTAAAAATGCTGACGTCAATCGAAACAATGGATGTATCAATATTTAGATTTTCAGCGATATATTTATGCGAAATTTCTGGTGAGTATTAAACAGTGTGGCTCAAAATTTTACCTTTTCAAGAAAATATTTATATGCTTAGTTGAAATAACGTAGCTACACGAGAACTATTGTAAACTTAAAAAAAATTCAACTTAAAACTCTTTTTATAAAAATTATTATAAAAAATGAGAATGAAACTTGAATATTTTTATACCGAACTACTTAGCCATACTAAACTAAAAATAAAACAATTTTAGCTCAGTTATTTGCTTTAAAAATGCTCTTATTAAAAATTATTGTTGGAATTTCGCATGGAAACAATGTGCTTAACGAATCCATCAAAAAAACACGTTGGTTCACAATGAGTGTGTTGCTTGGGTTAGTACGACGTTTTTTCAAAAAAAAAAAAAAAAAAACTCTCAAAAGATACTCGGAACTACCGTAACCGTGATTTAAACCAGCACCACTTAAACTTTTGAGGGCCATTTTAACAAAGCTACCTAGAATCCTAGAATATAACAAAATATTTACCTTTTAAAGATTCAAACTAAACCTACAATAAATTTCAACTCAAAAATATTGTCATTAAAATTATTAAAATACTTTACATTGATTTATCATAACCACCTTGATAATTTAGTTGGTTAATAACCTCCTGAGATCCCCCAAAAATCTTACACACATATATTCTTTTTCTAAACATATTTAAACAAATATCTATTAAAACTTATGATTTCAAAGAATTTTTGAAAAATTAACATATTTCGACCAACGCAGTGTGTGGGTCAGCCACTGGGGACCAATTCAGTAAAATTTGAAGGTTTAAGAACAAAAGGTATAATTTTTTGTGTGTGTTACAAACTCACAAACAAGCTTTCTCAGTGTTTTGTAATTACTAATTAATTGGAACATTTTTTTTAATGCAAAATGTTTTAATAGTTTCTGCTGAATAACGTTTTAAGTTGAAGTTTTTAGCATAAATGTATGATGATTTTAGTTGATGTTTTTAGCTTCAAAATCATGTTGTTAATGTCAAGACCTGAAATCATATTTTTCTGAGTCAATTTTTATACAACGAAAATAGATACGGAAAGGAATGGAAATTAGCTCGGACTGAGTTAAAACCGCTCGTTTGTTTTAAGAGTGTAGAGGGTCAAGTTGCAAAACTTACGCTCTCCTAAGTATAACTAAGATATAGGTTTTTTTTCGTTTATTGGTGAACGAGCTGAGCAGTGAACAACGAAAATAGATACAGACTTCAAATTTGATACAAGTGTACAAGTGTTTGATACAAGTGTTTGATACAACAGTAGAACATGATCGTTTAAACAATTTATTTTTAAAATCGTGATGCACAGTACTTTTTTAAAGTCATCGACATTTTTATAAATATTAAGAACTTATAACGTTTTATACTTTGTCACTTTATTTTTACATCAATTATTATAAAAATATTTTAGTTTTACATAACAAAGCAATATCTTGATTAAATTTGTACTTACCGTATAAGCTGCTATTCACACTTTCAAGCAAAAATTCAGCTTTCCGCTTGCTTCTTAATTCCATTTGAATAATTTTAGGAGTTTAGGACATTGCACCAAATGCGTTCGATAGCTTTAGAGATCAAACGTAAAATGGCTTTAAAACGATTTTTGTACCCATAATTCATTTTTTTAAACAAACCAGATGCTTCGAATGTTCGGTGCAATGTTGTTTTAACGCGAACTGCGATCTCCATAGAGCAGGTGCAACTTTGTTTTAATTATACCATCAGTTCGCTGCTAAATTATCTATGTTTATTACAATAAAAATCAGACGACATTCAAAGTAGATGATATTTTATAAAATGTAAAAACCTTTAACCCCGTTTAAATTTAAAATAAAAATGCATTTTTTTCCTATTTTGCTAAATGCACTCAAAGCCCAGTTTTTACGCAATATAAATTTTATTCCATTGATTATATTTAATAATTAAAGTTAATTAGGAAATATTAATTACATTTTGTTGGAATTCTTTTTGATTAAAACTACAAAAGAACCATTTGTTTTGCTATTAATGCAAGCGAAAGTCTGAAAATTTTCCGCAAACGTGTCACTTAGCACGTTATTCCACTAAACTATCGTTCCGGAATCGGGTGATTTCGGTGGAAGAAAATGCTAAGGATCCTTAGCACGTTCTTCCATTGAAAAAGTGACGAAAACGCGTGCACCTACCAACTTCGTATGCAAAAAATATACGAAATCGAATGTTTTCTAAAAAATTGAAAGCTGTTATGTTTAAAGCAGGTAATAACATAATCATTGACACAAAAATCTCAATTTTTTAAAAAATGTCACTTAGCACGTTCTTCCACTCAGCTCTTCAATTCTTCCGGTAGTAAAAACCATGACGTAAAGAATCCCTACTGAAACTTAAGAGTTTTAAGCCATTTTAACAAAAACAGCTACCTAGAATTTCTGAGCACCAAGCGACGTCTATCAGAGATACCTAGGATGTCAGTTTTTAATGACATTTTCATATAAGATTTCTGGTAAGTTAAGGTATAAAAAAATATTTACTTTTAAATGAAACAAACTAAACCTACAATAAAACAACTCAAAAATATTGTAATTAAATTTATTTCATTTATTTATCATAACCACCTTGATAATTTAGTTAGTTATTAACCTCCTGAGATCCCCAAAAAATCCTACACACATATATTCTTTTTCTAAACAAATATCTATTAAAACTTATGATTTCAAAGAATTTTTGAAAAATTAACATCTTTTGACCAACGCAGTGTGTGTGTGGGTCGGCCACTGGGGACCGATTCAGTAAAATTTGAAGGTTTAAGAACAAAAAGTATAATTTTTTGTGTGTGTTACATACTCACAAACAAGCTTTCTCAGTGTTTTGTAATTACTAATTAATTGGAACATTTTTTTAAATGCAAAATGTTTTTAATAGTTTCTGCTGGATAACGTTTTAAGTTGAAGTTTTTAGCATAAATGTATGATGATTTTAGTTGATGTTTTTAGCTTCAAAATCATGTTGTTAATGTCAAGACTTGAAATCATAACTTTCTGAGTCAATTTTTATACAAATAAACGACTAATACATGTTTTCAAAGGCGGAAAAGCCTTTTTCAGATCCTCCTCTATCGAATCATTTCTGTTTTTAATGCTTAAAATAAATTGTAAAGTTATATGAGCATAAAACAAAACATCAGTTTCAGTGGATGCCAGGTCACCGTAGATTATTTTTTTTATTTAACTTGAGTATAAAAGTCACTGTTATTACAATTGAAAACCCTTTAAGCCATATTATATGCTCTATATTTTTGGCACTATTTTTACTTATTGTCTATCAACACAAGAAGATGGATGTATAAATGAAATGAAAATGTTTTTTTAAATTTAAAACCATCAAGTGGTTTAAAATAATCATTAAAAAATATGAGATAAGTAAATAGTTGTTATATTTTTAAATTTCAAACACATATTCTTACTAATCTATTGGAAATATATTATTCTACTTCCAAAGTAAAATAAAAAAAATTCTCGAAGCAAAATTAAGCTTTGAGAATTGAAATATTGGCCAGTACTACCTTTGACCACCTTTTAACTATCCATTTTTGAAAATGGTAAAGGTGAATTTTGGACAGTGAAGCTATTTTTCGTACAACGTACTTTTTCTACTATCGACGAATCAACGGGAAAACCACATTGGTTCAAAATTAGTGTGTTGATTGGTTTGGTACGATGTTTTTCTACACAAACTACAATCGGAACTACCTTATCACTTTAAAACCCCTTCAGATGGCGCTTATTTAAGGTTATGAGACTAAATTTTAAGTTTTGTATCGAAAAAGTTGCCTTAAACAGTATCAATGTCAGCAACTCCTTAAGAACTACTGCATTTTTTATTCAAATAAAAGACCGATACAAGTCTCTTGCATCTGTATCAATATTTTTGAAGATCTTGAACATTCTTCCTGATATCTGCACAATTGTTGTAAAGAATATCTAACAAAAATTAAAGTTTTAAGCTATTTTAACAAAAACAGCTACCTAGAATGGAAATGAACATTTCGAGGACCTGCGATACTTAAAATTTAAGTTTTTAATGATATTTTTTATATAAGATTTCTGGTAAGTTAGCGTATAAAAAAATATTTACTTTTTAAGGAAAGAAACTAAACCTACAATAAAATTCAACTCAAAAATATTGTAATTAAATTTATCATAATACTTTATGTTGCTATATCATAACCACCCTCATACTTTAGTTTTTTATTAACCTTCTGCGACCGCAGAGAAATCCTACACATATATTCTTTTTCTAAACATATTTAAAAAATATCCATTAAAACTTATGATTTCAAAGAATTTTTGAAAAATTAACATATTTCGGCCAACGCAGTGTTGGTCGGCCACTGGGGACCAATTCAGTAAAATTTGAAGGTTTAAGAACAAAAAGTATAATTTTTTGTGTGTATTACAAACTCACAAACAAGCTTTATCAGTGTTTTGTAATTACTAATCCATTGGAACATTTTTTTTAAATGCAAAATGTTTTTAATAGTTTCTGCTGAATAACGTTTTAAGTTGAAGTTTTTAGCCTAAATGTATGATGATTTTAGTTGATGATTTTAGCTTCAAAATCATGTTATTCGTGTCAAGACCTGAAATCATGACTTTCTAAGTCAATTTTTATACAAATAAACGACTAATACCTGTTTTCAAAGGCGGAAAAGTCATTTTCTGAGCATCCTCTATCGAATCATTTCAGTTTTTAATGCTCAAAATAAATTAGGGGATGTCAGGTCACCGTAGATTATTTATTTTATTTAACTTGAATCTAAAAGTCACTGTTATTACAATTGAAACCCCTTTTAGCCATATTATAGGCCCTATATTTTTGGCACTATTTTTATTTATTGACTACCAACACAAGAGTATGGATATATAAATGAAATGAAAATGTGTTTTTTTATTTAAAAATATCAAGTAGTTTAAAATAATTATTAAAAAAATATGAGGTAAGTAAATAGTTGTTATATTTTCAATTTTCAAACAATTAATCTTACTAAACTGTTGAAAATATATAATTCTACTTCCACAGTAAAATAAAAAATTCTCTGAGCAAAAATAAGCTTTAAAAAGGAAGGTAATGGCCAGTACTACCTTTGGCCACCTTTTAACTATCCGTGCTTGAAAATGGTAAAGGTGAGTTTTGGACAGTGAAGCTGCTATTTTTTTCAAAAATTATACAAGAATATGAATTAACTCAAATGTTTCATTTTGCATTTACATTGCTTAAGTTTACAAAACCGTAAATAGTATAATGAGTCTTATAAATTCCACCCACGTCCACAAAGAATTTCAAAATACAAATAATAAAAAAAAATTGAAATGGCTATAAATTTAAAATCCACCTAGTGTGTGTTATAGACTTTAGAATTTTTTGATTTTTAGGCTCATTATTTAAAAAGAGCAAACACTTGATGGCAAAACAAACATTGTATACCCCGTCCCAACATTATTCCGATTCAAATTAGGCTGCTTCGATTCGCCGAGTAAATATGCTTAATTACATATTAGGCAGAAATACGCGATTATTAGGCGGGGGTTAGGGGGGAGGGGCACACAAAATTGTTGATAGAGAAAAAGAGGGTGTTTCCAAAAGAGGTGGAGAGCAGTGAGCAAACTTTTGCCCAAAACAATAACTCACTCGCTTTTAGCCGATGCTTGTTTTATGAAAGGGAGGCAGTAAAAGAATATGCAAATTTATATGCCATGCGCCTCCTACACGTACTTTTACTTCCAGTACATTTGTCCCCCGGGAATTATCAGGACTTCTTGTGTTTGTACTGGTTTAAGTCCACCTTTTAACCAATTCACCCTGAATTTGGTGCAACTTGCCCGCACCGGTATTTGACCATCTATGAGCAAGGGTGTCAAATGTTGTTTTGGATGGTCAAGAATGGCGTATTTCCCGTGAACGTTTTTCTTGAATGCAACCAATACAGCTTTTAGATAAGAAAGTCGGCCAGTTTTATAAAGAAACTTATCAATTCAATAATATTTTCCATATTTACCCTTCCACGTACTTCTCCGTTATCTTAAAGTGGATACAATTTACCAAATACTGATTCAGGTCTTGTTATTTGATATTAAAAACTATTAAATATATAAAAAAAACACATAATATATGCTCAATTTGGGTTTTTTGACGATTTGCAAAAGAAAAAAAATGTTTAAATAATAGTTAAGTTAGTCACATTTTTGTAAACAAAGATTTCATACCTCTTTGTATAGTTTAAACCATTTTAACTAGCAGTAAATAGTAAATTGTTCAATGCTAAATGGCTATTAAGAAAAAATAATACATATTTTTATGCAAAAGATTAAAAGATGCCCGAGCATACACGGAAAAATTAAAATTATAATCATATTTCCGGAGCTCAAAATTGTAATGTGTAGGCTTTGTTCAAGCTCCAGATAAGGCCCTGTGTAAAAATCCGGAAAATTTATAATTCTAGCCAAAAAAAAAAAAACCTAAATTATATTTAAAATATTTTGGAATAACATATGAAAGATAGTTTAGCAAAAAATAGTTGAAAAACAGATAAAAAGTGTTTTGACTAGTTATAAAGGAAGGTTCAAACAATAAAAGTGCCAATAAAAAGAACTTTTATGGTACTACACTTCAGAACTCATTGAATGCCATTGGAGGGCCCTACACAAATTCCTCACACCACAATACCCCGTGGAAGCCCCCCCACTTTTAAGGCCCTACATCCCCAAATAAACAAGAGCGGACTCGCACCACTGTTACAATAACCCCTTTTATATATTACCAAAAGCGACAAAGGGGAGGATGGAGAGGGGGAGAGAGTTTTTGCAAAAGAAGCGCAAGATGAGGATGCTCGGGGAGGCGTGGCCATCCCCGCATCCTGGCTCGGCGATTGGAGGATCCCTATTTACCACGATCCACTCCGCGAGGGGCAACTTTTTATTACTCGCAGGGGGGCAGTGGGGAAGGGGGTCAGCCCTAGCAACAAGAAGTGGCACAGAAAAATAAAAATCGAGGCCCGGTCGATATTGGGGCAGAGCCTTCGCTTGCGCTGTCAGGCCCCAAAAGATTCGGGCTTGAAAAAGACCCTATTCTCTTGTGTAGCAGATTAATTCTCTCGGAAGGCAAGTTTTTTTAAGCCTGCCACCCCACCACCGAAATCCGTTACTGCTAATGATGAGAATTCTGTGACTCTTTCAAATTGTCGAGGATGCGAGCTGGGATTAGAGAATAGGGACCATGTCCGTAAACAGGGGTTAGAAACACTATAGTTTCTTTTGCATGAAGTAATGCTCTTTAAAGTAGAACGGGTGTAATTATTCCTAACCATACGCGGAAGAGTGACACTTGTACCATGTTGAACCAATGGGAAAAATGCCCCTATTCCGCAAAAGGAACTATTTTGTAATTGTGCCGGGAACAAGAATATGCCTGCTAATTTAATTTTACTGTCATGATGAACCTTTTATATGCAAAATTCTCTTAAAAAACTTGAGTACATGAGTCCGTCAGTTATTATTTTTTTTAAGCTTTTGAAAAATTTTGAATATTTATTTTACAGTCTTAAGTATTTGGAAGATGTTGCTATTCAATAGAAATAATTTACTTTTATTTTATAAAAGATCTTCTACGTTCAGGAATAAAATTCTAAACTTAATAATTTTGTTCATAATATTTTTACTCGTCGTCTATTCGCGTTCTTATTATTTATATGCTTCAATAAAAAGATTATCTTAAATTAGAACTCTTTGTAGAATTTTTAATTTTACACTTATTGACTTCACAATAGCGTGATTTAAATTATTTCTTTACAATTGAAATTTATCTTTAGTTTTTTTAAAGTTTATATTGTTGTTAATTGAACAGAAAAGTTACAAATTTTAAAAAATATTATTCGAATTTCTTCAAACCTATACCGTGCATATTTTGACTTATGACCAGAAAAATGTATTAGTTAAAACCAAGACTTTATTTTTACGAGTAAGTACCGAAAGTATTGGCCCATAATTGACCGTGTACCTCAGATAATTTATCATTTTTAGAATGACTACCAGGGAACCTTATAGTTTCGCCAGAAGCAGTAAAATGTTAGCTGTTTATTTATGTTCATTTGTTGCGACACTATATGGTACTGTTATTTATATAAAAGTTTGAATATCCCTTTAAGACCGGCTATCAGGTGGCGCTGATTTACGGTTATGAGACTAAATTTTAGAGTTTTATCGAAAAAATGCCTTAAACAGCATCAATGCCAGCAACTCCTTAAAATCAGTCATTTTTTATACAAATAACGAATGGTACAAGTCAGCTGCACCGGTATCGATATTTTTAAAAAGCTTGAACTTTATCTTTTATACCCGCACAATCGTGATAGCTCGGTCAGAATGGGATATACATATTTAAATAAAGCCACTTTATTATTTTAAATATATTTCTATAATAAATTCTGATGTTTATATTGATTTAAAAACATTTTCTGACTTTTTTAGCTATATTTGTGATAACAATAGTCGATTTCATGTATTTTCATTAACATTTAACGTTAACGTTATTCTATATTATCGATATTAAAATTGATGGAATTACTATCTTTAATTTTTAAAATATCTTGAATTGTTTATTAATATATGAATCTTCACCTCTACTCATTTTTTGAAATTAAGTAAGTAAAATTGAGGGATAGATTATTAAACTCTTCAATGATTACTAAGCCAAAAGTTACATTTTCAAGTTGAGTGCAGAATTTACCTACAATCAATTTACCAGCACATAGAGTTTTAATATGTTTAAGAATAACTATTGCTTTTAATAATAAATTGTATATATTTATAGTAATAATACATTTGGTTGGGTTTGGTTAAATTTTCGTCAACTTGAGTTACAGTAGAGCTATTTTGAAAAAATACCATCCCTAATATTTTACTTTGTTTATAAAATAATGATTCTTTTAATTATCCTTTAAAGAGTTGAATATTGTTTTATTGATATTGATTCGAATCTATAAAACCAAACAAACAATTAAATCGTTTAATTTCTGTCGTCGTTTAAAAGAGGTGCAGATGATTAAAAATTATAAATTATTTCATCTAATATAAAAAAAAACTTCTACCAATATTTAAGTTCATTTAATTTTGTGTTTTTAATTATTTGAAAAGTTTTTTCCTATTTTCTGCGAATATTTAAATAAAATGTAAACGTGTTTTTAATAAAGAGTGTAAAATATTTAAATGATTAAATTAGTTGGATTGAAATAACAACACACCAAAGCTAAACATTGATCTCTTAATTTAGCACCACGTTCAAATGACTGGGAATTTTTTTTTTAATTTTCATTTTTTATCCACTTTTAACATACTAAATATGCTTTTAAATGAGTTTATTTTAATATTTTTAAGAATTTTTTTTATAAACAGTTAAGCTTAATGTGAATGTTATCATCAACAGTTTACCAAATAATAAGTTATTTCTAATGCTAATAATTTTTTATTATTCAATTCATTGTATATAATAATCGTTGCAGTTTATATAATCTCTTGATTTTAAAACGTCTTGATTCGACAGACGAATAAAAACATATATTTGTTATGGAATTTTTTTAAAAAATGTTTTCTTTATTATCGAAACAATAATTATTATGAAATAATTTATATTGTTTGTACAATCGCTGGTATTGATTAATCTTTAAAAATGATTCAGTTTTTAAATTAAAAAACATCAAATAGTTAACTAAACTTAGACTAATTAAGATTTCTATTGTAAAAAAATAATAAAACTATACTTAGAACATACGCACCTTTATCCGTAACCCAGAAAAGCAATTGATAAACATGCAATATAAAAATAAAAACATTATAAGAAAATATAACATTGCTAACGATCAGGAACGAAAATATACAACTTCCCCAAATAGACTACCAACACACATTTAAACCCCCTCCATAAAGTTCAAATGAGTACCAACACACATTTAAACCCCTTTTAAAAGTTCACACCTATAGAGGTAAAGCAATGCGGAAGGAACGAAAAAGCTAGTGACATAAATCTGTTCAAACATGTTGCTTTGTGACGTCACAGGAGCGTCGGATAATCAGGAAATGATTGAAGAATATCGTCACTTCCGGGGTAACAGAGGGTCCCATCAGCTGTTTTCATAACAGACACCCCGTTAGCTTCCGGGTTACCTAAAAGTTAATTTCCAGATTTTATTTTCTTCGTTCGATTGTTGTTAGAAATGATGGAAATTACTAATGGCTGTTTAGAGAATTATGAGTGTTAAGTGGAAAATTGATTGATTGCTAATTATTGATTAGTGATAAAGGTTAAATCATGTCGAAGGGTTTTAAACCTTAAATTTTAACCTAGTTTTTTTATTTTGCATTCAATTTTTAACTATGCAGAAATATTAAAAATGTGAAAACATTTTAATAGATACCACTTAGAGTTTCCAGGTTACTCAAAAAGATAATTTCTAGATTTTATTTTCTCCATTAGGTTGTTATTAGGTTTTCGTTTAAATTATCGTCGCACTAGAGATACACGAGGGCTATTGGTGGCAAGCGTCGTATTTTAGAACCACAGTCAAGTGACGAGCCGACACCTGAGTGGGCACCTAACGCAACCGTTAAGGGCGACATCGTACGTAGCGTTAGGACTTTGTAGGATATTTAATGTGCCTCTATACGTGGTATTATTCATCGGACATTTTTATGTGCACGGGCCGTTTATAGGTCGGCAGTTATTTTGGCGATGCCCGGACCCGAACGTGGGACCTTTCGCATGCTAGGAGAATGCCTAACCGACTGGGCTCCCCAGCCCCTCGATTGCTATTAGGAATACTAAAAATTACTAAAAGCTGTTTAGAGAACTATGAGTGTTAAGTGGGATTTTGGTTGATTGCTAATTATTATGAGATGCTAATATTGATTGGCGATAAATGTTGAAAGATATCAAAGGGTTTGAAACCCTTAAATTTTTACATCGTTTCAATTTTACCTTCCTATTCAAATATTTTAATTAAATATATATAGAATATCTGGACATGTTTTTAATGAATATGCCATAGCTTCTAGGTCACTTAAAAGTTAGATTTCAGATTTTATTTAGTTTGTGGTTTTATTGTTACGAATGATTGAAATTACTGATGGCTGTTTAGATAACGATAAGTGTTAAGTAGAAATGTGATTGTTTTCCAGTCATTAATTGATGATAAAGTTTAAACAATAGTAATGTGTTTGAAACTTAATTGCTTTTAATTACTTTATTACATTTAGATGTTTTATTTAAATCGATTTAGGAAGCTCGAATTTTTTGAAATTATAAAGACAGAATAGTTTCAAAGTTACTATAAATTAAATTTCTAACTATTTATAGATTTTATTCACTTACAATGATCATTTGAAAAAAGAGGAAAGAATAATAATAATTTTTAACTCTTTTATTTCATATTTTCTCTTTTTATTCTTATTTAATTATGATGTAAGGTTTCGTAGCAGAAATGATTCTTAGCTTACAAGTTTCTCATTTTAGCAGATCGTATTTTAGAGTTGATCAAAATGTTATTTACAAGTGTTTTAACTTAGACGGTTAAAAGTAACGGAGAGTGAACTAGTCATGTGCGGTAAATTATTGTTATTTTTTTAATTGAAATTCAGTAGCTACTGTTAATTCAGATAAAAAGTTTGTGATTTAAAAGTAGTTTTAGCTAGCAGTTTCATAAGGAAAAAACACTTTTACATTTAGTTTATAATTTTGATCTTTCAAGTTGATTTCGTTGAATTTCCCACTCACATGAAAATCCACATCTCACATAAAAACGAGAAAATAAAAAGTACTTAACAATTTTGTTATGATTCATACAGAAAATTTAAATGACTTTCAAAATCTAAAGGCTACTTAATGTTTTTAATTAACTATCATATTTAACTATGAAATCGTATGATTTACGTACACCGAGACTAGTGATAATAAAATTTTATTTCTAACCGATTTACCAACTTGTCGGTATTATATATCACTAATTTTTCTCCGTCTACTGAAAGTGTAATGAGTAGAAATAGTTTTTTTCTGTGTAAATATGAAAGGATTGCGCATTTCACAGAGGTGTAGGTTATACAATGTGAAAAACGACTTTTAGTGTTTGCATAATATATTCCTGTTTTAAAATTTTTATTTAGATATTTAAAAAAAATGTTTAGAAACGTAATACTGAAATATGAATAATGATAAAGTATAATTACGATATATGGGCAGGTACGTTCGTTGGCAAATTCTTCCTATTGAAATTAAGATCATCAGCAATCACCAATAAACGAAAAAAAACCTATATCTTAGTTATACTTAGGAGAGCGTAAGTTTTGCAACTTGACCCTTTATATATATTTAATAATCACGTATGTCCAAGTGTACTAAGTTTTCTTCCCCCACCCAAGTGAAATCCCTCAACCTCTTTGCTTTAGATAGGAGTTCCATCGGGATTCAGCAATTTACTACAGAGACTGCTCTTAGGGGTCATCTCTTTCAAGAAATAAAAGTTTGATCCTTACTACCATTCCGATTATTGGTTTCCATATGAAATGTAGTTGCATAATTTGTATTCTTCAAAGTATAACTAAGATATTGGGTCCGGTCAGTTCATTTTACACTTCGTCCAATTTAATTTATGATCGTCAAAAGCCGTCAATAAACGGAAAGGACCTTATATCTTATTTATACTTTGGAGAATATAAATTTTGCAACTAGACCCTTCATTGGCAACTTCATTTGCAACTAGACCGTTCACATAAAATGATCACCCATATATATACCCGTATACTCAGCTTTGGTTAACCACCCAAGTGAGAATTTGCCACCTTGTTGCTTTAGATCCATCACCTTACTGCCGCTTCAAGAAATAAAAGTTTGGTCCTCAGTACCTTTCCGACAAACTCTTCGCAAGGTATGATCCTTCAAGACGCGTTTATTCGCGTCAAAACATTGAGGGCGGAGCCACCTTGAGGTAATTAAAAGGAATCCAGGTAGTTAATGCCTGTTACCGGCAATCGAGAGGCGGGCTGATATATGTGCGCGCTTAAATCTTGCCGGATTTTTAAACGAATTTAAATGCGCGCTAATGGCAAAAATCAGAAATGACACTGGTAAAAGTTCAATTATCGTTGGATTTCTATAAGGTGCTGCGACGCTTTCTTAGGGAGAAAATCGAAAGAAAATAATGTTGCTGGGGAAACTTAAGTGATATTTCGTGATGTATTTTTTGTATGGGTCTCGTGATTTAAGATAGGTATTTAACTTTTGATAGGCCATAAAAGGTATTGCCTTGATGCATGTTGGGGTGTATTTAAATGTGAAAATTTGGAAAGGAGTTAGTTTCTTCATTTTGCTATCAATTGGGGAGCTATAAAAGTTAATTGTTTTGCGATGTATATATCGTTATTATAAAAATCGGTTTAATTATAAAGACGCTGTGGGTATTTCTTTTTGCTTTAATTTATTCTAATTATATACTTTGATCAGGTTCCCATCAACTCAATTTAATATTATTAAACATGGTCATAACCGTTGTTGTTGTTGTCGTGTCCATGTTGTGTGCAAAAACTAGATGGATCCGAAGCTGTCGTAGACAGCTTTCGCTATTTCTTCTGCATCTTCGGAGAGAATTAAAATTTCTGGGTCTTCAAAGCCAATCCTGAAGAGCCTGGCTTGAATTGCTGGGCAGCCAAATATATGCTGCGGGTACAGTTGGACTGTGGGTATTTCTTTTTGCTTAATTTATTCTAATTATATACTTTGATCAGGTTCCATCACTCAATTTAATATTATTAACATGGCCATAACCGTTGTTGTTGTTGTCGTGTCATGTTGTGTGCAAAAACTAGATGGATCCGATTAATTGTTTTGCGATGTATATATCGTTATTATAAAAATCGGTTTAATTATAAAGACGCTGTGGGTATTTCTTTTTGCTTTAATTTATTCTAATTATATACTTTGATCAGGTTCCCATCAACTCAATTTAATATTATTAAACATGGTCATAACCGTTTAAATTCAATATAAAAACACATTTTAAACATTACTTGTGTAAATCTTAACTAAAACCAATGAATTCAATTTAATCATACACACTGAGAGCATACATGACGTTTTCAAGCGTTTACAATTTAAATCTTTTAAAGTTCAAACTTCTACTTTTTATTTTAAATTTATAAATCCTTGAAATTAGTAAGTGTAGATTACAGAGTTAAGCTATTTAAAAATGCTGATCAAATTAAGTAAAATAACAAATGCAGCTATTTAACAAATTAAATGCCTTGTTTAAAAAGTCGACAATTTAATTAAGAGAAACTGATTTTCAATATGAGATGAAATGTCTTGGCGGATGGCGTCTCGCTGTAGAAAAATTGTTTAATATATTTTGAGAATAAATTAATTTTACTCTCTTAATTCATTCATTGAATGTATGATTTTTGTTGTCATTTAAACTAATATACATCATTATTTAGTAAAATAAGAAAATTGTATTTCTAAGGATTTGAAGCCGTAGATGTTTATTTGTAACTTTCTATTGTTTTCAATTAGTGACTGTTGAAGTGAGTGTGTATTGTATTGATTTGAAAATTAATTTAAATGTGTGTGTGTGTGTATGTTTATACTAATAGAAAGGTTTCACATGTAGTTTGAAGTATACAATTTTATTAAGCAAATAAAAATATTTAATATTTTTGGATAAATGATTTTTTTCTTTTTGTATGACATATTGACTTAAATACCTTTGTTGTCTTTGTCGAACAAATAAAAAGAATTTTTTTCTCTAATATAAGGGAAATCAGTAGTTGAATAATAAACAAATTCTAGAATTTAATATTTTAAACTTTCTTAGTAATTTTAAGGGCATAAAACATGTGTGATTTTAGTTCTTGTTTGGTTAAATTCACGTCGCACTGGAGATACAAGGTCTATTGAGTATTGAATACAAATAAGAAAATATGCTCGAGTAAAGGCGATATGTAATTGCTTAAGAATCCATACATGAAAATAACATCTCTGGCTTTTTTCCTCTTACTGAAGATATTTTAGTGTAAGTCAAGTTTAAAAAATTAATTAAAAAATAAATTAAAATAAAACCGGTTATATTAATTAATTGCAATAAATGTAGATAAACTATTCTCTATTTTTATAATTTCATTTTACGTTTAAAGTTATAGTATAATTTCTTTTCACACACGTGACTTTCACTACAGAAATGGTAATTCTGCTCGAATCAGCACTCTACTATAGGCGTTAATGTATACACTTTTTCACTTATGTTCATTAAATATGTCGAATATGAAACTTATGAAATGTTGACAATCTGTCTTGGTATCCCAACCGACCAGCACAAAAAGCAGCAGCAAAATCAAATTATTTTCAACGCCGCAACGTCATAAATTAAACGACTTGTGACACATTTTTTGCACCCCCCCCCCATTGTCACCCCATTGTCCCAAATCAAATCTAAGGGACCCAATGACGGCTCCGCGTAACAGATTAAGAAATTTGAAAGCACTTTTGTGTGCACAGGGTCTTATTAAAACGAGAATACATAATGCGTAGAAGAAAAGCCAAAGGAAAAACAATAGCGTGCTACAATGGGAATCGGGCATGTAACCCCGGGCAAAAGTAAAGGGGGTATCAAGAGTTGGTGAATAAGTAATGCCCTAATCGGATGAAGAACTGAATAATGGCAGATTCTTGCTGTAGTTTCAGAAGGAGATGTTTTTCGGCATGCATTAAATGGGGTATATTATGGAGCGAAGATATCCATTAGATGATGTTGGTCCGACCGCCTCAGGTTGCAATTAGAAGACACCTGCTAGTAGGGAATGTTTAACCGAGAGGACGGATAGATAGAATGGCTATCTGGTAGAGTCAGTGTGACAGAATCGCAATTGGTATTTGAAAAAAAAGTTACATTCATGAAATTGCTAATTAAAACAATAGAAATTCATCACACGTAGAACCCTTGTAGACCGTTTGTAGGAATAAGAATGGGCTAGAAAAAAATGTATATTTTCCGTGAGTCTCATTTATTTAGTTTTACTTTACATAGAAAATACAATAAACAATATTAAAGCCAGAACTACTGGTCGTAATGACGTGGAGTTAAAAAAACAAATTATAAAAAAAGAATATAAGTTTAGGGAGCAATAGAGAATTCACACAATGGAATAATGAGTACATATCCACACGTTCTGACCATGACAGCAATTTTCCATACGAATACTTATATAACATTTATTCTTCCTGATCGGCCCAGACCAATGCCATCATCTTATCGTTGGCATTATTCATTGATCCACTATCTATTGCTCCATTATTCTATTGTTCCATCGCTTTATCACTGCATTTTTAATTTACTTGATCTAACAATACTTGCGACGCCTACTCGGCATAGTGGATAGTGCGTCTGAGTTCCGACCAATTGGTTCTGGGTCGAATCCCGGTTGGTAAGCTCATGGATGTTTGTCTAGTCAATGAAATGTTATTTGTATATGTGTTTGTATTCGTTTTTATTTGTGTAAAAAGAAGTCCAACCTCTTCGGAGGCTCTGGCAACTATCTTCCATGGGATATAAATGTGGGCACAACAACAATATTTATCATTTAAGATACATTATATGAAAAAACACATTTAATTAAAACCATTCTTTTAGTTTTTATTTCCAAACCAGCTTTACTAAAAAGGAATTGAATGTGAGTTACAATATTACTACACCAAAAAATTGAAATGACATCGAAACATCTCTAAATAAAAACGAGACTACGGGGAGGGGGGGGGCTGTAAAAGTAAACGATCTTAGAATATATTCATGGGTTGGGGGGAGGGTATGTTGCGCATGGGATCTTGAAATGGGCAGGAACTTGAAGAAAATTGGTTCTATACTTTTATTTAAGTTGACATAGAGGCGATAAAAACATTGAAGAGACTAATTGGAAGAGAAAAGACGTTTTTTGAAGTGCTGCCTAGGGTTTTGTAAAGATTGAGTAGGGCTCTCCATTTTGGGGAATTTTGTATTTATTGGTGTTTGTGGACGCAGTCGAAATGTTGACATTTGCTTTTATAGAAGATGGTTACTTTTTATGGAAATGAGCTAGAACTTGTACTTGTTGTTTCAAGAAATTATGCCTAATAGTTTGTTTAAATATTTGATTGGAGTTCTAGTTGGAGATCTAAATGGATGGATTGAGTTTATATTCATTGCTCTTTGGTAACAAAATAGTCTCGAAAGGGTTGTTATGGTCATTATGTTTAAATAAAAATGAAATGTTGTTACGAAATTAATGTTTTTGAATGTCGCACTGTTATGGAAACCGTGAAGAACTTGAAAAAAATTCTCTCAGGAGTCTAATGTAAAGTTTTGGTTCTAATGACATTTGATCTGTGGAAAATAACAAATTGTGTAAATGTATTATAACAGTTGAGTCGTTTGCGTCAAAAAATGTATCAATTGATAGATATCTGAATTTTGCATTATTAAGTTAGTTTAAACTAAAAGTCTAAATTGTTAGCTACATTAATTTATCCTGCACAGTGTGGTAGGGCAGATTTCTGAAGCAGTTATTGATTTGGTTACACATACATTTAGAGACAGACTTATTAACTTATAAATAATTGTTCTGTTTGAGCATTTGTTTAAAAAAATGGCTTTAGGACAATTAATTCTTTTTCTCTTTTATTGAAAATAAACTTTTTAGTAAAACAGTAAATCGTGAATTTGTATGGTAGGTAGCTTGTACGTTTTCCGGCTGTCTATTTCTAGCCTCCTAAATTTGTATGGAAAGTTAAATAAAGTTTACAATGTAAATAAAACTAGAAAAGAACTCTGTTATAGGAAAGCAATATACAATTTGTTTAAAAAATATTAATGAATGTAACTAGAAATTAAACTAAAATAAAGCTACTACTTTCAAAATAAAAATACACAATGTAAACTTCAATATATCTTAATGCTACTTTCTAAAGCTTTCTGAATAAACTACCAATTGTTTTCTAAACTTTCAAAACTGTCACCTGTCCACAAGTTAGGGTACAACCAAGTTTTTTATTCACAATCCAACAAGCTTACATTACATTCAATAAGCCTTTGTCAAATGTCTAGAGTCACATCCCTCGTTAGCATATGACAGTTTTAAAAATACTATCCGTTTTTTAAAATGTACCTTGTCCAACTTTCCCTGGACATAGATAATACCAAAAGCCTTCTGCTTAAACAATTACGTGTCACAAACACAAAGCTTTTATTTCACTTAACAAAATACTCTGTGTAACACGGTTTATCGTTGCATGACTCATTAGGAATAATTGAAAATCGATCTAGAGGTCGAAAACCTTTTAAAAAAAGTTCCACCATTATCGACCTTTAACCCTTTTCCAATAACTTCTTCACCCTTAACCACAAAAAAATATTAAACCACACGCGAAATAGACGTTCAAGAAAACTCTTAGAAAACGCACCCTAAACACGTGGCCCATAGATCGCTTTCGATTCATCAAAATCGAAAACTACACCTTCCCCCACATAGTCATTTAGTGGTATTACATATAACTCCAAAAATTAATCTTGCTCGGTGAATGTGTAGAAATGAGCTCCCCAAGAAAGCGTTTTCCCCCTAATATTGGCTTTCTTGAGGGGCGGGGAGGGCTAATCCGTGATCGACATGCCGATAAACCTCATGATTCGACAAACATGGAACTAAAATTTAACTCATTTTAACCTTTTGAGGGATACGGACGTATAATCCCGTCACCTGACTATCAGTTTTTCCAGCATCACACTTATTTTTTTATTTATAAAGGTTACAATTTTACTAATTTTTAAAAATGAAAATATCCAGCAGGCATTTATAATTATCTGCTACAGAAATAAAATTTAAAACAAAAAAAAATTAAAGCTAGAAAGGTTTTAGCTAAAATTTTAATCTTAAACAATGAAAATAAGATTCAACGAAATAAAGCAATATCTAAATCTGTTGGTGAAACTTATAGATTTTTGAAATAACATTTAAATAACTATTATCAATTATTATGAAATATATAATTGAGTTGAACCATTATTTTCTTATTTTTTGATTGAAATAGCTCCTAACAGGAACAAGTAATAATACTAGTTTAAATTACCAAGAGGTCCAACGCAAAGCCTACTGATCAACGTATTTAAGGGAAACACTTTTTCACCTTTTTGAGAACGAGTATTGAAAGCCAGAATACCCAAACTAATATTTAGTTGACATCAATTTTAATTATTGAACAATTAGATTTTAAGTTATTACAGTGGTACTTTGAAATTCATTTTTACGGAAAGGCATAAATATATTACAAAAAATTATTTTATTTCTCAGTTGAATTTTGGAAACGTTATTTGATTTTACAGCAATTTTTCAATTATCATGAAATTCAAATTGCGATTTTAAATTTCAAAACTTAGTAAGTTAAATTATGGTAAACAGGATTATATTACCTTATAAAGCCAGGGCAAATATGAGGTTCACAAGATTCAAATTATTTTATTTCTCGACAAATGTTTCAAGCAAATTTTTAAAAAATATTTCCATTAGTAGTTAGAAATTTATCAGCAGAAAAAAATAGAAAACTGTACTTGGTTAATACGAGGGCTGTTTTTTTTCAACCTCCGATGGGCTGTAACAAAAAGACGGGTCAAAATACAAAAAAAAATTACCAAAAGTAATGTACAATACTCCACATTATCATCTTGGCGATTAAGGTATTTGTTATACCTGTAAACAAGCTTTGAAATACTCTCTTCATTTCAGGCATTTATAATTATCTGCTACAGAAATAAAATTTAAAACAAAAAAAAAATAAAGCTAGTAAGGTTTTAGCTAAAATTTTATTCTCAAACAATGAAAACAAGATTCAACCAAATTGCGTATCCCTCAGAGGGTTAAATAAAATTTTACTTAGTTATGACTTCAAAACATTAACGCTAACATTGTGAATACCATTAACACCTTCATTTCTAAATGAAAAATTAAATTTAAGTCATTTAAAATTAGTTTTTCGTTCAACTTAATGTGTCCAACATAAATTGTTCAGGACTCTGGTCATTATTTGCCTTTACATTTTTCTTATTTGGATAAACTCAAGCAGAAAGCTCACTTTTGGTTGGCACATTTTCTTGCCAATCTGTGTTAATGAGTAAATATTTTTATAAAAAAATTTTAAATGTGCACTTTGATAGATAACAAGTTTCATAAAATTTTTTGTAGTCAAGTTTATTTCAATGTGTGATAGCCCATTAACGTCTTCATTTCCGCAAAAATACGTTAACTTTAAGTCTTAAACGTGTTTATTCTTGCAACATAATTTTTTCAACATAAATAGTTCAGGATATGGTCCTTATTCGTCTTATATATATTTTTTACTTGGATAAACTTAAGCAGGAAGCTCACTTTCGGGGCTTGACAAATTTTCTAACCAATCGTCGTTGACGGGTTAATAGAGTTGGCTTAAATGTAAAAATATTTGTTTTTTGACATAACTATCAGTTAAAATTTCGTTATTTTAACTCAAAAACATGCCCAAAAAAGAAAAAGTGTCTTCAGTCGATCTAATTAATTCATTTTATATATTTACGTTGTTAGACTTTAATGTTGTTATAAGCGAAGGGATTTTTTCGAAAAAAGTATTTTTTGCAGATTAGATTTTAAATTTAAGTTTGTAAAAAATATCAATTAAAACAAAATACTTTAATCTCTGAAATGTAATTGAGGCAATTTTTAAACAGTAGGCTTTTTTTAATTATATAATTTTTGATATTGCTCATGATATCAAATACATTTAAAAATTATCTTGGCATTTAAAAATGTAAGCACATAAAAACCTAATGCTAAATAAAATGAAGTTTTGCAAAAGTTGTTCTCCTGGAAATTTTTTTGACATTTTCCAATTTAAGAAAAAAAAATTTAAATTTATGCACAGCAAATTCAAATCCTGTACTAAAACTATATGAAAGATATAAAATAATATTTAAAAATTTAAAAAGAAAGCACTTTGTTTGATAAAAATACTGAAATAGTATACTAAACCTTTTTCGAAATCATGTATTTTAAATTTCCGTTTTCTAATCTAAAAGACAGAATAAACAAATATAATATAGCTATTACCATTCCATTGAAGTATGAAAAGGTTATTTACTGTTTCTACTCTTTTGTCTAGTGAACAAGTTAGATTTCACTAAATCATTTCTTTTTGAATCATTTGCTACATTTCTAAATATTTTTCATTTTTGTACCAACTTATTTTCATTCTAATCTTAATTAAAAATAATATCAAAGGATCTTACATGCGGTCGTATTCTGATGTTCGATAAGAATATTTAAATAAGAAACTTTATTTTTCGTTCAAAGTATTTAGAACAACCATCTAACTCAATTTTACTCTTACCAAAAATTTCTTTTAAAATTCACTTTTATGCATTGTATTAAGACATTTAAATGAACAGCAAAATATCGTATTGTGTCTATTTTCAAATGTTTAATGAAGTTATTGTAAGCCTTTGTATCAATAATTGCGAATAATACTTTATTTAGTGGAAACATAAGAATTATTACAAAATTCTCGTAAAATTTGCAAACGTTTTTTCCTATTTTTTTTAAATACTCAAAATAATATTAAAAAAAACATCATAATGTTGCTTACATTTTTTAAAGTAAGGTTTCATTTTAAAAATGCGTATACTAAAAAAAATCAGAAATTTAAATGTATCATGCGTTTCTAATTTACTAAGCATATTACAGTATCAAAACAATATTAATGCATTTTTTCATTATCAATGCTGTCTACGTTAGTGTTTCGTGCAAACAGATTCTTAGGTATAATTGTAAAATGTAAATAGTAAAATATTTTATTCATTCTTCAAAACAAAGCTCAAATTTCCATATCAATCAAAACAATGTATAACAGAAGATTAAAATAATAAATAACTGGACCTTTTATAATATAAGGTAAAGGAAAAAAAATAAATCCTGCATAGTTCAACTAACGAACAATCAAAGTTTAACTGTTAGAAATCTTTTAGCAGACTATACAAAAAAAAAACTCTCACAAAAAAATGTGAATGTAAAGTACTACTTTATCGGTGACGCACCTTACATAGATATCCCCACTTTGGTTGGGGTTTGTCAAGGTAAACCCTCAGAGCTTCTTTATACATGTCTGAAAAAAAAACAGGTAATAGTTTGTTCCTTAAGTTTTTTTCTTCCTTTTTGCACAATGATGAACTCGTTTCGTTTATGTTTCGTAGTGTAAGATGCCACTGTCATGGTGTAAGATGCCACTGCCATGGTATAAGATGCCATGTCTGCACCACTTTTTATGAGAAGTGAAAAAAAGTTTATTTAGCACGATTTGAATATTATGTTTGTTGTTGAACTAAATGGTAAATTTGATATTCAGTTATTTAAATGTCAATGGACTGTATTTGAGTATCTTTTTAATCGTCACTTGTTAGTTTCTACAAAATTGTAGATGTATTTAGATTAACAAAATCATACTAGAAGCATAGTATTCGACTATTGCAGAAAAAGACAGTTGACTTCGTAAAGTGAAGTATTTAGCTAACCATTAATTCAAACCTTACTTCTATAAAGAAGATATTACATGATACTTTTTAACAGCATTTTATTACACAAATTTCTTATATATTTTGAAATTAAATTGTTTTTATGAGAGAATGCTATTAAAGCTAATTATTTTTATTGAAAATGATGTCGAAGGACACATCAAATTTCAGAAAATAAGTCATTTTTTTACCAATAAAAAATATAGGGAATATAAAAAATATTTTATCCAGTATTTTACCTCTTCAAAAACAATATCTAAAAAAAAAAATTGTCGGTTAAACTTATAGATTTTTGAAATAACATTTCAAATAATTATCAATTATTATAAAATATATAATTGAGTTGAACTTTTTTTGATTGAAATAGCTCCTAACAGGAACAAGCAATAACATTAGTTTAAATTAGCAAGAAGTGCAACGGAAAGCCTACTGATCAATGTATTTAAGGGAAACACCTTTTACCTTATTGAACTAGTATTGAAAAATTAGAATATATAACTCAATATTTGTTGCATCATCTAATTATTGAGCAATTATTTTTAAGTTTATAAGTGGTACTTTGAATTCATTTTTACGGAAATGCATAAAGATATTGCAAAAATTTATTTTATTTCTCAGTTATATTTCGGAAACGTTATTTGATTTTATAGCAATTTTTCAATTATCATGAAATTCAAATTGCGATTTTAAATTTCAAAACTTAAAGTAAGTTAAATTATGGTAAACGTGATTCTATTACCTTATAAAGCCAGGGCAAAATTGTTTTTTTTTTCTCGACAAATGTTTCAAGCAAATTTTAAAAAAATATTTTCATTAGTAACTAGAAATTTATCCGCAGAAAAAAAATAGAAAACTGTACTTGGTTAATATATTATATTCTGTTTTGGAAGATATAAAATAGCTAATGATGATTTCGACGGTTTTAATTTTGCAAAAATATTTTTTAATATGTTGTTTGTAAGTTATCTTTTGAAATTAATCGATTCATTTTGTGATATTTGTCATATAACATTTAAAATGAACATCGTTTTATGAATAAAATGATTCAGTTTTGTCAACATAAAAATAGGTCCCGAATTTTTTTCTAAAAATATATCAATTTAATGTAAATCAAAATTCTTTCTTTTATACCACTGGCATTGTTCGATAACTGCCCGACAGTTGAATGTTCAATTAGTAAAAGTGCATTTAAACGGAATGATAGTGCATAGATTCAGTGAAATGACCTTTTCAAAGACTTTTTTTTAAAAGTAAAATTAAAAATTTCGAAAACTTAGGTTTTGGGATTAGGTGAAGTGTGCATCAAACAATTCTAATAAAAAAGTAGACATGAAACTAGCATCAAACTTTTTATAAATCGTGCAGGTTGAACATTTGGTATGTATGCTATTGCTATGATATTTAATAACATTTTTTACTAGATAAAACAATGCAACTATTCATAATCATCTACATCATTTACTATTTAGAACTAAGCTAATTAGAAGAGAGGGGGCTTTGTACAAATTGATTGGTTACTAGAAGTTATTTACTAGAACTACAATTTACAACTATTTTTCCTCCTACCTCAAAATGACTCGATTTATTTCAAAACATTACGATAATTGATAAAAAGAGCAAAATTTCATATTCATATTAAAACCAATTCAGATTTTAAAAGTTTTTTTCGATATATTTATTACGTAGAGGTGTAGTTACTGATACCAATAAATTGTTGCGCGTTATTTAAAATAGTTGTTGAGAAATAACATTTACTGTTTTAAAACATTTTTAATTTACAGTTAAAATACATTATTGAAATTGTAAAAAAGAGTTTATTTGTTTATTTTATTTGTTAAATGTTTAATGTACAGGGTGTCCAGAAAAGGACTCCCTATTTTCAAAAATTAATAAAAAAGAAATGGATAGAGATATTAACACAATTCTTTCAGAAAACGAATGAGTCATGTCTGGAATTTGATATGGAACCCTTTATTATGTTAGTTATGCTTATTACGTTATTATGTTATTACACTTTATTATGTTAAATTTAACCGAGAGATAGCGCGGCAATACCGTGTGTTGGCTGTATGAAAGAACTAGGCATGCGTATATACCGAAAAGAAGGATACGTGGTTAGAAATGTTCAGTAGCTTTCAGTTCAGGGAAATCAGCAATAGTTATTGCGTGGAATCCAACACAAGGTATTGCAGCGCTATCTGTCGGTTAAATCGAATATAATAAAGTTTAATAACATATAACAACGTAATAAACATAACTAACATAATAAGGTGTTCCATTTCAAATTCCAGACATGACTCATTCGTTTTCTGCAAGAATTGTGTTAATATCTCTATCTATTTCTTTTTTATTAATTTTTGAAAACAGGGAGTCCTTTTCTGGACACCCTGTATCAAATGTTAATATTAACAAACAAAGGAAAATTTCCACGCATGTACCTGCTTTTACTAAAATGTTAAAAGGTAGGACCTTGTTGAAAATCCCTCTTATATACCTGAACCACTTGTACATTAGTGATTCTTTACAGATCTTGGAAAATCAGCAGCAGCACCAGTATTATGCTCAGTAGTACTCTTCTTATGATGTAAATTATGTTATTTCAGCACTTTTTAATAATTTTTATTACAGTTGTCTCTTTTTCCCTCTCCAACACTACTGCATATTTGAGTTGTATTCAGTAAATATTTTTTTATTAATTTGTTATTGTTATGATTGAAAATTTAATTGAATTTTTTTTTTGGTTTTTAGAGAGTAGTTGAAATAATTTTTCTTAAGGCAAAAATTATTAAATAACAATAAACATATTGCAGTAGTTTTTGTAAACGGGCATTCACTAGTAATTTAAATTCTTGATTAACATTAAGTTAGTCATAAAATTTTAATTGAAATAAAGAAGCTCTTTTAATGGTTAATCAACACAAAAATCCATATTTATCGTGTTTGTTATATTTTCAATTAAAAATCACCTATTGCTAATCAATGCTAAATAGGTTCTATATTGATTCTTTGATTGAATACTTTGAAACAAATTTAAAAACTATTTTTTATCGTTTAATCGACATGACCAATCAAGTATTTTCTTAATTCAAGTATTTTAATTGAAAATCATACTTAATTAAATATAACATTTATTATTATCATAAGCTTGTGAAATTTATTTTACAAATTTTACTTTTATTATTCAATTTTATAAAAATATTTTAAATCAGGAAAATTGAAATTTGAAAATATGCAAAAAGATTTTACAGAAGTTAAAGAGTTATGCTCATTGAATCCGTTTGAATTACGTGAAAAATTATCTTTTGTAGACATCAAAAATAAAAATAAATTAAGTGGATATTTTTAAAACAGTTTCATTGTTAAAAATATTTAAGAAATAACAAAAACATCGTTAATTAGGTCCCTATAAAATGCCATTGAAAAAATTGGAAGTAATTTCAGTGTATTTTGACTAGAAGGTCAATAAAACAGACCTTTTGTACTTATTGAGTTTAAAATATCCAGGAAATTGAAAAACATTTAGGATTTTTATGTAGTAATAATTTTATCCTTTTTCTTTACTTATATAATAAAAATAACAAGATTTTTCTTTGCGTGAAATAACAAAATAGTTTGTCTGCATATGAGGCGATGTCCATCTCAGTTTCTGTAGCTTTTGGACAGGAGATGCTAAACTAGCAACTGTGTCTGCATATGTTTTTTTAAAAATCCTGTTTTTAGAGTCCCATATTAGTTTTAAAAAAATAAACTCGAACCTGTTTTACTGAGTATAACTTTGTGATTTGACGACTGTTTGCCAAAATGTAATCAATGCTCAGATCTCCAGTAAATAACTTAACCACGGTTTGCAATTTCGAGGCGTACGTGGCTGTGTTTAAGTTTCTATTGGAAGTTAGTTATAGGTAGCTTCAAACGTTCAGTAAAAATCCACTATAAAAACTAATTTTTTTAAAATTAACCTTTATAAGTTGATAAAGATTTATTCCGTTTCGATAAAAGTTTGTTTAAAAAATGAACCAAATGGTATCTAAATAAATCTGGGTACTACTGAAGAATTTGTAGAAGATATAAAAAAAATTCTTAGAAACAAAATTTTGCTAGCTTTTTTGAAAAAGTATTTGAGAAACTTTGAAAAAAAAACTAAGAATGCTTCAAGACTTGATGTTCTTCAGATTTGGCTGGTAACTGTTTCATAATGGCAATTAACATATAGTCAGTAATTGTAACATATTATACTGTGTGCAAGAAAAAAATATAAAATTAAAAATCAAAGCACGAAAATACTCTCCATAATAAGCGTGGGACAAAAAAATATTGTTTAGAACTGACAATTAAGAAGTAAATAAAACTCAAAAATATAACATACCCTTTATTTTTTTATACAGATTGAAAATGCACTAAAGTTTTAAACATTTAATCCAACTTTTTGTCTTATTCAACAGAAATCACAACTTCGGCAAACGTCTTCGTGGAACTCGGACTTTTTCCCATCGGCGGAGATCGGCATTCGTGGCGGAGGGACCAACGTCTTCGAACGGCATTGCATTGGATATAAATTTCATTGTTTTTAAAAATAAAATGACACAGTGTTTAATTTTTTTTGCAGTAAAGTGTATTTTGTTAGCTAACTATTTATTGATTGGATACGAACAACATTCAATTAAGTTTTTTTTTTGTATCAGAACATTAATTTCCACATTGTTTTTGAAATGCTGATAAATATGTTTACGTTTTACGAACAAAATTTTAATAAATTTTC
The DNA here is from genome assembly GCA_019343175.1 of Oedothorax gibbosus. Classification (NCBI taxonomy): domain Eukaryota; kingdom Metazoa; phylum Arthropoda; class Arachnida; order Araneae; family Linyphiidae; genus Oedothorax; species Oedothorax gibbosus. Next base: position 369,145 of record JAFNEN010000103.1, read on the forward strand.
TTATAGTACTTTTTTATTAATGTGGAAAAGTTGAATGTAGTTCAACTAGTTATTTAATAGAATTGATTAATATTTTAATAATAAGTTTGAGTAAGTTGCTTACTTTCCAAAAAGTATGTCAACATTATTTTGTTCTGCCTAATACTGATATGCTTTGCAGGCACAAATAATTTGAAGCCTTTTTTTAAAAAAGCATATAAGAGCAACTATAATTAAATCACGTTTTTTTTATATAGATTAAATGTTAAGGCCTAATTAATACTATTTTATTTAATCGGCATATTTCATTCGATCTGTAATATTTAAATATTTATATATTATTTCTTAGAATTAAAAAAAAAACACGATCGATATATTTATGTATGTTTTATTTTTCGAAAATATCTTGAATAAAAACATGTGCTTTGAAATACTTGTTTGTTGTCATGTAATTGATAAAGAAATAAATGACATGAATAAGGTAAATGAAAAGTGCTTTTACACTATTTAAAGTGTTTTTTATGTGTTAAATCTATTTATATAGATTTATATTTCAATTTTGAAAGTTATGTTAACTCATCAATATTAGACTAATGTATATTAAATCCAGTTGAACAGAATATCATTGTTTTAATTATACTAAGAGCCTTTAAACTGTACCTAGTTTATTGTTGAATTTGTATAAAATAGAGACTATAACTTAAAAATGTTTTTAATTTCAAATAATATATTTTCTAAGCTAAGGATACAAATTTGTTTGTATAGTTTTTTTCTAATATTAGCTATGACGAGTTGATACATAAAGCTATATTGTAATCAAAATGTCTGAATTGTTCTATATCTACGGTTTCATACAATAAGAAGAAATTAAGAAAACTGGTACAAATCATTTTCAAACACAACAGTTATGAAGTATACAATTTTGATTCAATAATACGGATAAGCCGATGCTTAAATGCAGGCTAGTTTATTTAAATATCTAGTTAAATATTACTAATTAATAGTTAAAGGCAGTATGTGTTACAGATTTTTTTGCATAATGTATTCTAATTGTTACGTAAAATAAAGTTCATAGGATGCTTTGGATGAGTATTTTGCGTTGACATTTGTAATAGGGTGAATACTCTGAAAACGAACCATTTGACATAAAAAATCTCGAAACAAAATATCGCTGAAAGTTTTTGAAACTTAGGATTTAAGTTACACTTACATACTACATTGAAACTATAACATAGGTCTAAATCATACAGTTATTTTTCCTATTAAAAATGTTACTTTAAAAATTTGGCTTTCCAAGGACATGACTACTAATCATGACTTTAAAATCATCCCTCTGTAAATTAAATAAATCTTATTCCATTGTTATTACTTTTACTTCTAAGTAGGTTACTCTAGCCTAAACATATATATTTAGTACTATAAACATAGTATAGTCCATAACAGTGAAATAATACATCATAATAACATCTATAGACAACTGATTATGTATATAAAATACAGAGTCCACGGATATGACCACAGACGTGACAAATTACATGTTTCATCCTTGTAAAACATGGTATGTTCATATTTGACACATGAATTTAAAAATTAAGCTCTTTATATCTAATGCTCCACATAATTAAGTAAGAGTATTCATTTGATTAGCTTGCCTATATTCTTTCTTAGCCATATACGTGATGCACCCATCTTGACCTTTCACTAAATCTTAAGTTAAACGAACAAAAAATTGACTTAGCAGTTAGAAACAAACCGATTTTTTGATTTTGCTATACAATCTGGATACAAATAAAACTAAAATGACATAGAAACTGCGTTGCACTGCCACTTATGAAATTCAATACAAGTTTTTGTTCTTGTCCACGGACGTGATTGCAGTCATTGGGGACAAGTATCGAATAATCAGTAAAATAAATAACAATGTATATAAAGATAAAAATTGTATTAATATTTTCCCAAATTGTTCCTTTCTTTAATTTTCTAATTTAAAAAGTGCATTATATTATTATCTTATAATTTAGACATAAACTGCCAAAGCCATGAAATTGAGGGTTGGGACACACCAAGGACATGACATGCCACCCTCTGTGGACTAAAAAAAACTAGAATAAAAATCGTGTATAATTCTTTCTGTTCTATAATCTATATTATTATTTTTTCCTAAGTTATTTTACTTTTAAAAGACTGTATTACTTATTAAACTGGCAGGGACAAGAATGGTTCGTTTTCAAAGTATTCACTCAAACAAAGCACTAAAAACACTCAATAATAGAAAACTATGAAAATGGTGGGAAATATTACAAATTCATAAATTATATAATCTACACATTTTTATACATATTGTGAGCAATTAAACTTAAAAAGAACTTTATTGACTAAAGTCAAAATATTCACTTTTATTAAAGCATTTTGGCTACTGATATTGACTTTAAGACTATATTTACTAATTTTATATTAACACAAAAAAGAGACTTTTCTTATTAAAATACCTTCTATAAGTATTAAAAATATCTAAACTTATCACATGTTTTTATTACAAATATATTCAAATATACATAACTGTGTCGAACTAAATGTGTATAAAATTTCCATAATTCATCTACTTGTAAGATATCCTCAATCAAACTTAATCAGTAGTATATATATATTTTTTAATTATTACTAAAAAAATGTTTAATCTTTAGTTTTTGTAGAAAATAACTGATTTGCTGTATATCGAAGCGAAGCAAATAATAAAAAACTTTTGCTACTAATTACTTTTATATATAATGTTAAAATATTGAATTATGTCAGTATTTTAATAAACTCAAGAAAATATATATAACCAAATTCATTTACCGGATGAAGAGTTTTGCACTCTGATTTAGAAAAAATGTACATAAATATTCGATATTTTAAAATTTCTTTAATTAATTGTTTATTGCTAATTAAAAAAGTTGTACATTCTACAAAGAGAAACTTACTGATCATGTTCAGAAAAAACTATTTAGTACATTAACCTAAAAAAAAGTTAGCTATTTTTACCCCAAAAAATCTATATTTTTAGAAATAAATATACAACTCAAATTAATTATACGATTGATAGTTGAAGCATCGATATTGCTGAAAGAATTAAGTAAAAATTAATTCTTTAATGAGTTAAAAATTTCTGGCATGAATAATACTTAAAACTCCAAGACCTAAATTCGTTCCATCCAAAAGCTAAATTCAATGTTCATCTTTCCGTTGCAATAGTTCTTTATTGTTCAAACCCAACTGTTAATCCCATATGTAGAGTTATTTCAATAAAATAAATCGAATTAAGGCATAAAAAGACATAAAAGTACGAACACCCTCTAGCATTATACTTCTTTCCATTGTTTGAAAGCAGCCTTTATCTAAGGAACAATTCACATTTCTTCTTTACTTGACACTCGTCCTATAACGCAATCAGAAATCAATGATCACTTACGGTTTCATCTCTCTGATTGCTTAGGACAGTTACTTTTAGCTCTGTTCTTGCTAGAAGACAGGCCGATGTGTGATGTTATAAGATAAAATATCGCCCCTTTTTCTTGTAGGTTGAGAAGTTATTAAGTTGTTTCAGCAGTCAAATAAATAATGTCCAAAGAAAGTCACTAATTAGAAAACAAATGAGACCCGTCTCCGAAAATTGACGCACAAAGGTTTGAAATTGGTTACTTTTAGGATGACTTTTGTTTCATTTAAGGCTCAAGGAAGATTTTATTTGCAGTAGTAAAATTTACTCGGTTTATAGTTTGAAAATATAGAATGTACTGGTGAATAATTTATTCATATAGGGAAAGATAGCTCAAAGTTAAATCATAAAACGTCTGACTTTGGCCTCTACCTTATTTAACTGTTGTTGTAAGTAGAATAGCTGAAATTATCTGTCATTGAAATGCAACTAAATTTAAATTGTAAATTTCAAATCTTGAGACGGTTTTATAGGTTCTGCTACATACTTGTTTGTAAATTATAGCTTTCGAAAAAGTTTACTATAAAATTCATATGGAATTTTAAAATGAATTTGACAAGTAGTGAGTTTGAAGAGAACACAATAGTAGAGTAAGTACCAGATTAAATATAACCAAAATGAATGCATTTATCAAATTCATTATTTAATTAAATTGGTAACTTTGAAAATCGTTAAACACGATTGCGCAAATTGTTCTTATATTATAAATATTTCAACAAACAAATGATAAAAAATAGAATTTCAATACTAGAGTGAATAAAAAACATCGTACACTGTATTCATTAAAATAAAAAAAACACCTATACGTACAAATTTGTACTAACAGAGAGTAGATTGCAAATTTAAATGATCAAATAATGTATATTTGCCTTTTGTCTAAAGCCAAAACAATTAATTTTGATAACATATTTAAATTTCAGTCCCTGATAAATTTATAATTTAAACATTAAAACAATACAATTTTAAAATTATTGCGATATTTATTTTTTTGGAAGAATTGAGATTTTTTAAGCCATTATTTTGCCATTTATTTTAAGTTATAAGGACGTGGAACACCATATCTATATTACCACAGGCTACTCAAATATTTCTCAAGTTATATAGTTTTTAAATGATAGCTTTTTATCATTTCTTATTTAATTTTCATAAAACTTTAAACTATTTAATAAAAAATAAATACACTTGAAAAAAATTTTTCTTTACAGAATTATAGGAAATTGTACAAAATATTATTTAATTAGGTTACATATATTTTGAGATAATTATTGACAAAATTGATAATTAAGAGAGTTCGTTTATAAAATTTATGTTGCTAAAAAATAGTTGCCTAAATGAACAATTAATTGTGAACATAATATAATTGAGAATATTTATTGACGGTGAAAAAAGTTTCTGAATTTTTTTCTTAAAATATATTTTACGATTTATTTATAATCACGATTAAAATAACATTCGTTTAAACTTATAACAACTAAAACCGCTACAAAGAAAATAATAAAGAGTATTATTTAGGAAATAATTTTTCTTTTACATAAACTGGTAGCTAAAATTCCAAATTTACCGACACAAAATTTTTAACATCATCGCATGTTATGCTAACGTCAATAAAGCAACTCTTATAAACAAACCAAATCAAACCAATTGCATTCTATGTGATCACTGATTTATGTTCCTGGACTGTATGTTAAGACCGATAAGGTTAACCCATCGATAACAGAAAAATAGTTTTCTTAGTATAACGTAAAATTTCCCTTATTAATCGAACTGAACGTGTTGTAGTACATCTGTTTTCTTGGAACTAAAAGTAAGAATAAGAGAAGTTCGTAAATGGAAGGTTTTCTTCACTATTTCTTATTGAAAGACGATTGGGTGAAAACTAATGCAAGAGACAACTTATCTTTGTTGCTGATTTGATAAAATTGTATGATATATTTGTGTTAAAATAGGTGTTTTAGAATTTTGGAAATCAGTGAAGTGAAAAAGTCAATAAAAATACTTATTATCGTGGAGAAAAACCTATTTAACTTTTTTGTTTTGTTTAAAAGTAGTTTTTTTTAACGAAACAAAAGTAGGTGGAGATTAATTTTATTAAAAAAACACTACAATTGGTTTTATTATATGTTATATTTTCCCTTTACAGTCGCAACTTGGAAACGGTTAATTTCTTTGCGCAAAAACATCTTTAAATTTTTCTGAAGGTAAGTTCTTAAAGTTAAAAATGTGTGTTACTTGAAATAGTAATATAATTTGCGTGTAATAAATATTTTAATTTTTTATAGAGCCTATCGCATTTAAAGAAGGAATAAAAGAAATATTATAAAATACAATACTGAAAATATAGAATCGAAAGTTTTTTTAAAAAAAATATTATAGTTTCAAAACAATGCATAAAAAGTTTGTTAAACTTGGTAGAGATAAGTATTTTGAAGATAGGCCGTTGTCCACTAGTTCTTTGTTACCTTATATACTTCTTTTTACATAAACAAATTTAGGTAAATATTAAGATGAAAATCATTAGCTAAATATACATTTATTTTCAATTATAACACATAGGAAGAGTCTGATTGCCAAACGCACAGTCTCCAAAGTACAACTAAAAAAAACTATACGGTCCGGTTCGATTATATTCAATTTTTGAAAATTGTAAATTTAATTGTATGAATTTTTTTTACAATAAACGGGATGAATCTTATATGAAGAGTGTAGTTGCAAAACTCATACTCTTCAAAGCATAACTAAGATATAGTGCCCACCCCTTTCATTGGCGATTTCTTCCAATTGAATTTACCATTATCAAAGAACGAAGCGGACACTGTATCTTAGTTATACTCTGGAGAATGTAAGTTTTGCAACTAAAACCTCCATATTTCCAAACCCAATTTACTCCATATCAAATCATCGAGGTTTTAGTTACATTTTTATCAAACTCCCGAAACAAATAATTGGTTCCACGATGCAAAACCAGGAGAAATGTTGTTCGCATGTAAATCATGAAACCCCTATCTTTCTTTCAAACGTGACCTATAACTTTGCAGGAAGAAAACAATTATCACAGATTGGTTTTGCTATTCAAGGGTTGGAATACATTTCAATGGGTCATTGCGTTTTATTAATTCCTATGCATCTTGAGAAAGTATTCTTGGTTACCAGAGATTGCAGTTAGACAAAAAAATGTTCTCCGTCTTAGAAGATTTGTGGAAGTTGGATACCTAGGTTGATGATACGGATTAGTAAGAAGGTTTATTTTACCGTTGATGAACGATGCTAAAAGTAATTGGATTCCAACGTACTAGAGATTCTGTGAATTCTAGTGGATATAGTATAGTTTCTTTTTTTTATTTGGTATTTCAATGTTAAAGTATCATAGTGTTGGAATAAACAAGAAATATTAGTTAAAGATACGGGTTACATTTGGAATTGAAGTTATTTTTGAAAATTTAAAACACAGATAGAAAATATGAATTTTATTATTACTTTTGATCTTTAGTTTCATGAAAGTTAAAATCTAACTAATTAGGAAGCGATATTATTAGAAAGAACTTAAAAAGTAGCTCTAATCGAACATTTCTACCAAATGTTGCACCAAAATTTTATTAAAATTTCTTTTTGGATTAAAAATATATTACATTTATAGTGAAACAGTTTTATTATCTTGAGAAAGAAGTACTAAAATATTTAACTACCGATTTCGAACTACATATGACTTTTAGGCAAAAAAAAGTAAATTTAAATAGTTTAAAAATACTTGAATAAAAACTGCAAGCACAACATAATTTTCGTTTCAAAACTGTCTACTATTCGTAATTTTTTTTAAAACTTAGTATTAAATTAAATATTCTTTCAGCTCTTTTCCTCGACATATTATAATGTAAACATGCAGCTTTTAATTGATCGAAAGCCTTTTACATTTTTTCTTCTTACAGAAAACTTTTAATTCTCAAAACTATAAAATGTAACTAAGTATTTTGATATGGAAATATGCGTTAAAAACTATGGCTAATACTTAGTACAAACAATGTCTAGCGTTTATAAATCTAGGGCATTTTCAAAATTTTGCTTAGAATTTTATCACGGTGTTAAAATACATTTTCGCAATAAAATGCAATTAGTGCATAAGATGTTATAAATAGTAGGTATTTATAACATTAACTTACAAAAAATAACTTACAAATTTAATCCACCAACAAAATTTTTTATGATATCATTTAATTGAAAATCATTATCTAAACTTTTTAAATCCAGCGTGCACTCCAAGGAGTTTTTAAATACATTTTCCCAATTGAATTAATACATAAGCTGCTCTAAATACTTACTACACTCAAATGCTCCAACTAAATATTTACTACATTATTTGATTGAAAATTATTATCCAAACTCCCTCTCCGAAGATTTACCCCACTTTTATATGTGTTAACTTAAACAGAGATAAATTGTTAATCAACACTCAAATCCCCAATTCACACCCACAATTTAAACACACTCAAATCGTCCTTGAGATTAATTCCTTTCACCACCGCGACCTTGAAACATGTTGCGCTATTTACTCTATAAATATTCAATCGCAACGTTTCAATTTGGGTTTATAATTTCGATGATTAGTCTCATCGGGTTCGAAGTGATGTTACAATGAGGACAATTGAGGATCGAATCGGAGAGAGAGGTTTCCATTCATAGAATGTTGTCGCTTCTCTGGTTGATCTGCAAACGATAATTGGCCAGATCGTCTGCAGATCAACTAACCCCAAAGAGAAAAGCGACAACATTCCATGCGTCATCAAAAGCGACACCCGATGCTCCTTAAATCCCTTCCCGAATCCACATTCTTCCCGAACATGTAGTTACTTTTCGATAACAGGTGTTACCGTTTTCTCTTGTTTCAACAAAAAACGTTAATAATCCTTATTTTTTAAGTTTAAAATAGGCTTCTAATGTTTAAGTATTCAGTGGTACAAAATTAAAACCCATAAAGTTTAATTAGAGTGCAAATTATGAAAACGTGAAATTTATCTTCTTTTATGTACTTATAGATAATTTAATATGCCTAAGTCATTTTTATGCTTAAACAATTTTACTAGATACTGTAAAAAGATCCTACATATATTATTTAATGTCATTTTATTATATAAGTTAAATCTATATTGCACCAATGAACCATAACTATAAGGTAAGAAACCGTTTTTGGTTTAGTTTAGTTTAGTTCGAATTATCGTCGCACTAGAGCTACATGAGGGCTATTGGCGACGGGCGTCGTATTTTAGAACCACAGTCAAGTGACGAGCCGACACCTGAATAGGCACCCAACGCAACCATTAAGGGCGATATCGTACGCAGCGTTAGGACTTTGAAGGATATTTAACGTGCACTCCCTCCACACGGGGTATTATTCGTCGGACATTTTTTCTGCACGGGCCGTTTATAGGTTGGCAGTTATTTTGGCGATGCCCGGACCCGAACCTGGGACCTTCCGCATGCTAGGCGAATGCCTAACCGACTGGGCTCCCCAGCCCCAGAAACCGTTTTTGTACCCCATTGTAACTTGGTAAAATTGTAAATCATTTCTTATATCTAAAGAGAAAACCGTTCCAATTACATATTAACGATCAAAGCTAATAATTATTAACTGTAAGAAACTTAAATTTTTGTGTACACAAAATTATTCCTTCCAGATAAGATTTTGAAAACAAAAATCAAATACATTATTTTTTAATCAAACTTTAAACCGATATCCTCCAACAAGCGAAAACGAACAGTCCAGTTTTTCTTTAACATTTTGATTCAGTGGAGAGGAGGTTTCCGAGTTTTCGGTATTAACTTCCGATGAGGAAGAATGCGGAGTTTCAGAAACCGTTTAAGATATTTACACCCCATCAGAAGGTGACGGAGGGGCGAATTTATGACTCTGGTTTATCACCTCAGGGTATTTACTGCTACTCAGGGATGGGAGTCAAAACGAGTTGAATGAAGGCTTTGATAAAATATTGTTTTTATTGTAGTTAATTTGTAAGCGAAAATTTTTGTATGAGCGTTGTTGTACCGTGTATGTAGATAGGATATAATACGAATATAATAAAAATAGAGTAATTAGAGTATACCTGTCTGTAAAATCCTTTATAATGTTTTATTTTATTTTTCGATAAAATATTTAAGGATGTATAAAAATATATCTCTAGACCTAATCTTCAACACAAAGTATTATTTAATGCATTGATAGGATTCAAAACGAGATGAACCAAAGCTTTGAGAAAATGTTTTTTTTAAAGTTTTTTGAAAAGTTTAGTATGCCTATTATAAGTTTACTGTTTTTTTAAGGTTTATTATGTTATATATGTTTTGTTTGTCAAAAATATAAAGAATCAAAAAATTATATCTTAATATCATACCCAAATGCTAGACTTATTGGTTGAGAGATAAAGAGTAATAAAATGAGGTTTTTGTATTTTTTAATGTAGTTCATTTATTGTACATTCGCTTCATTTCTTCTGTTTTCATACTAGTTACGTTTGCCAATAGATAATTTCTGTTTATATTTTTATAACGAAAAAATATATAGATTTCGGACAGTTCATGTTTCTATTAAAAACACTTGAAACATTCTCCAGTAACTCACTGTATTTATTATACTTTATAATAAGAAGGAAATAATATTGAGGATTATTAATCAATAATATTATTAAATAATATCCGTTTTTTTATTTAAGAAAAGCGACACCCTATTAACACTTATTATAATCAGTAGACAAGAGTTTATAATATATGCTATTAACAGAACACTATTAAATAGCTTAAATATACGTACAATTACACAATAATAATTGAATAATTTTTTTAAACAAATAACGTTGGTCTGAACACAACGCCCTACATCCAAAATTACTCTCGTAAAACAATAGAACAACACGTAAAATATTTGTCCTCACAGTAGCATTAGCAAAAGGATAAAAATATTATTACTTAAAAATAAATACAATTATATAAAATAGAGAAATTAAACATTTTGTAAGAAGAGTTGGTCAACAAGAAATACGAAACGAATTCATAGACTCATTTCAACAAAAAGTTAAAATATATTTTTTTAAAAATGTTAAGTTTATTTATTCATTCATATATGTATACAAACTATAAATATCCACCTTAAAGTATCTTGAATATTTGTCAAAGTGGCCCTCCTATTACACTACTTAATATTCAATAAACACCATATCCCGTTTCCTAGCATCTCATTATTCACCAAAGTCTCCTTCATTGATCTCCGGTGTCACTCACTACAGCCACTTAATCAAAACAATTCTAAACCACTCCAGGCCAATTACCGTCATCTAGTTACGGCGTCATAATAAGCGACATCCTTCGCTGATCGTTCACGACTCTTCCGTAACGGAAAGAATAAAGAAGGGGGGAATTTTATAACCGTTTAAGATATTTACACTTTGCGGGGTTTGCTACAGTCAAGGTTCAGAGCTCGCAAAATGATGTTAAAAATAGCTTTTTCTTTAATTAATATATATATATATTTTAAATGTACTCGGAATAGCTAAACAAATGTATCAAATAATTATTAAATTTTAAAAAGTATTAATAAGAAATTATTAATTTTTTTGGTCACAATACAACATATCCTATATAATACAACATAATAATTCCAGGATAATTACCGCCATCTAGTTACGGTGTCATAATAATCGATATCTTTCGGGACTGAAAATTATAGAAAAAGAGTAATTTAATTCCATAAGAAACGTATGGTAATATAGCATATAACTTTTAAGTATATAACATTCATTTAAATTAGGAATATCCGTTCGATAAATGCAAAGGGATATTTTGTAGAATAAAAAAATACTAAAATTGATTTTAATTTGGGTAAAGGGATTTTTATTAAAATAATTACTTTTTATTTCAAATTAGTTTTTAAAAATCAAAGTAACGTTTTATCATAACGGTTATTTCTCCAAAGGATCACTATTTCACAGTTTTGTTCCAAAACTACTTCACATAATTTAAAATATTTTCCAACTTAATTCAAATAATAATTTTAAAAAATCCTACCGATACTTCATCGGATGGATCACTTTTTTTAGGAAGTATTATATGTATTCAAAAAACGAATTTTAAAAACCCCAATTACTTATTTACTTAAAAGGACCACTATTTTTTAGCATGATTTATGATTCATAATTAACCTACGCAATTAAGAAATAAGCTGACAATTTTATGCAACCGATATATCTTTTTAAAAATCTAACCGATGCTTTATCGGATGGATCACTTTTCCTGAAGCAGTATATTCAAAACACTCTTTTTAAAAAACCCAATTACTTTTTATTTAAAAAGGATTAATATTTTATAGCATGATTTTTAGTCCATAACCCTACATGATTAAAAAAACAACAAATTTTTCAAATAATATTTTAAAAAATCATCCAACTGATGCTTTATCGGATGGATCACTCTGTTTCTGAAGCACTATTATATTCAAAACACTAATTTTAAAAAACTCAATTTCTATTTTATAGCATGATTTTTATTCCATAACTATTTTACATAATTTTTAAAAAATGACAACATTTTCAAATAATATTTTTAAAAATCCAACCGATGCTTTATCGCACGAATCACTTTTCCGAAGTAGTATTATATTAAAAAAACTAATTTTAAAAAACCCAAATACATTTATTTTAAAGGTTCACTCTTTTAACCGACCAATTACTTGTTATTTAAAATGATCACTATTTTATAGCATGAATTTTTGTCTATAATTACCTTACATAATTAAAAAAAGCAGTGACAAAATGTTCAAAAAATCCTTTTAAAACTCCAATCGATGTTTTATCGGATGGATCACTTTTTCTGAGGCAGTGTTCTATTCAATAAAACTAATTTTAAAAAACCCAACTACTTTATATTTAAAAGGATCACTATTTTATAGCATGATTTTTAGTCCATAATTGTCTAAGATAATTAAAAAAAAACAATATTTTTTTTTAAATTATATTTTAACCGATGTTTACCGGGATGCATTACTTTTCAGAGGCAATATTATATTCAAACACTCATTTTAAAAAAACCTAATTACTTTTTATTTAAAAGCATCACTATTTTACAGCATAGTTTTCTTACATATAATTAAAAAAACAACCACGAAGGATTTTCAAATAATATTTTTAAAAATCAAACCGAAGCTTTATCAGATGGATCACTTTTTCCGAGTCTGCCTTGTGTTCCCAGCAACAAAGAGGGTCGTGCCCTAGTGGGGGTTAGAGCAGTGGGGTAGGTGGGATTCCGAAACGGGGCAGATGCAGACCCCTTTCGTTACGTATGTCAACGACCGGGCACGCCGCAAAGTGCCGATACTTTCATTTCCGCGTTGCAACGGACTCGGTCGGAATAGTTAGTAGAATATTGTAGCATCGTATATAGAAAACCTATGTTAATTCAATGGGAGAAAAATTATTTTTCCGCCGAGGGTTGGATGTAGGGAAATAGATTTTTTTGTCATGTGGAAGTTGGATTTTTAATTTAGTTTTGATGGTTAAAAACTTTGTTTTTATGTAAAGGAAGAATTAGTTAATTCTAAAAATAAAGTCTTATAGCTTTTTTTATTAGAAATATGGGTATTTTTTAAGAAAATATTAATACAAATATTTAGCCTCCTTTTTTTTTAATTCGAAAGAATTGAATAAAAATTAATAAAGTTGGTTTTGACATGCTGACGATGTCCGCCTGTCTGTCCGTCCGTCCGTACCCCCTTTCAAAATCGGTTCTATCCTTCGGATCTTAAAAATTCTTTTTTTGTTAGAAAGGTAATACATCAGAGACCCAACTTTCGTACTTTTTGTCAGTCTGTCTGTACGTCCGGACGGACATCAATATACTGTTTGACGATGAAATACCCGTTGCATTAGCATTGCACTTAATTTAAAGTAAATTAAATCTCTGTTGTCACACCAACAATAAAATTTGTTACTATCCTTTAGTTAACTTGAATATATAGATAAATCAAAAACAGAATATAAAATAAATTAAAATAATAGAATACATGATTTTAAAATTACAGACGAAAAAAACAATGGAAGTTGTTTATTAAATCACACCCAAGAAGATTTTTGAAAATAGTCAAACTTTAATTAAAATATTAAGTATAGCATGGCAGTCAAGCGACGAAATGGTTAAATACTAACTGATATTATTTATTTAAAATAGATAGTTCTAGCTGCTTTGACTTTTGTTAAATATGGAAACATATAAAATGTTATTCGGAATTTGTAAGGTGTGAAACAATTTCCTAACAATTCACCCATTAAATGTGTTTTAGAGCTAGTATAACTATTAATGCACACCGTGAGAATTAATTTAATCCAATTAACGAATGTGCTGAGTTCATTGAAATAAAGGAAACTCATATTACAAATTACTTTATTCTTAAAGACTAAAAATACACAGATGGAAACTTTAAAAACATACCACCTTCATATATCAAATACTATCATACGAGTTGGAATGGATATTTAGAATGAATACTTCATATATCAAGCACATTTAAGAAACATGTTTCATATTTGCAAATGCAAATCGTAACACAGTTAGCTTTATTTTGCTGAAATAAAGCGAAAATTTTGATTTTTAACTTCATTCTTTTTCTTTTTAAAATACTTTTTTATTATATTTTTTAAAAAATATTTTACAAATGAAATTTTTGTATATAGGAAAAAGTTTTTATAATTTTTAATTGAAAAAATAATTCGTATCTTATTTTAAATAAGTCTGTACTCTAGTATAACAAGGCTCAAGAATCTTTGTTATGATGCTTGAGATTAGTGGTTTTTCTTGTAAGTTACAAAATCATTCAACGTCACATTTTAATTTGATTTTAATAAAAACTAATTAAGTTACCTTCTACACATAAAAACCTCAATATTTAGAATGAATTGTTGAAATATATTTCAAAATATAAATCAACTTGCAACTCGTAATACATAAAAATCAATAAATTAGATGACATGTAACTACTAGAAGATAATTTTTCTGTCTGTAAAGGAAGAACCATCGTATTCGATAACGAATAACAAACCGAATTTTCTTTAAAATTGTTTCAGATCACACTATCCTGCGACATACAATAAACCATAAACGTTGCATGCCAATAGCATTAAAAAACTATATATTTTATAAATGCCTTTTATTTGAACTATATAATTTTACTTTTTGGTATATTTTCTAAATAAATACTATTTGAAATGTAATAACAATTTTTAAAAGTTAGAAGAAGGCTCGATTTACAGTAGTCATTTTTTTTTACCAAACATTAACTTTTTTGAAGCTGGAGTGGCACGAAACGTTATAAGTATGGCACACATTATTGTGAACTGAAGCAATTTTAAATTTCTTTTAAATAAGTATAAAATATTTCTTGTTGTTAAAGTAGAATATAGTATAACCTTAGTTTATTTTTTGGTAAAATTGGTACTTTGACACCGTTAAAACCATGTGTACAAAAGAACAAAGAATATATGGATACATATGTTTTTACTAACTACTGCTGAATTACATAAAAATATTAATGACCAACTATATCGCATATATATATATATTATATATATATATATATATATATATATATATATATATATATATATATATATATATATATATATATAATATATATATAATATATATATATATATATATATATATATATATATATATATATATATATATATATATAATATATATATATATATATATATATATATATAATATATATATATATATATATATATATATATATATATATATATATATATATATATATATATATATATATATATATATATATTATATATATATATATATATATATATATATATTATATATATATATATATATATATATATATATATTTTTAAACGAGAATAAAGAATAATAAGCTTAAGTAAAATTATGAGAAAAAAACCAATGAAGTTGCGTTGATGTGAAACAAATTTATCGTTAACTAATTTTAATAATTTTGATATTGAATGCTTTAAAAGAATGTGCATAACTAAAAATAAGTATACATTTTAATAAGTTATATTTTTATTTAAACGTTTCAGCTTTATTTCGACAACAACACATAATTATGGAAAACAATTCTTAAAGAATGCAATTAAACTAAACAATTTCAGCGTTTTTTTTAATTTTGTGTTTTTATACTAGATGTTCAATTATATGGAACTGGCAACACATTTCATAACCTGATACTCGTTGCTAAGAAATTAAAAAAATATGTTTAATAATTAATAAATTATACAAGTTATTATTTAACCAATTATTTTAAAGTGATTAGTTTTGAAACATAGAGAGGGTTTTAAATGTTAAAAATATACTAAAAACTGAAATTCTAATAAAAACACTACATTTTATGGATTTTCTAAATATTTGAACACGATATTAAATTTGTAATACTGAGGTTTTAGAATAAATAATTTTTTTTCCAAACAATATCAATTGATTAAATTTTTCATTAAACTTTCATTAAAACTTTTCTTTAAAAATATTATTGCTGATTGAATAAATTAAGAAAGAAAACAAAAAAACTAATTAAAAGTTGGAAGCGAAACTTAATAAAAATTATATGATAAAACAAGCTTGTCCTAAGAAGCTAATTATTAGCTTATTAAAATTATGCTTTTTAAAAAAGTGCACTGTCTGAATATATAAGCCCTTTGACTGCTTCTTATCTACCTAATACATTAAGACGTGTGCATTTTTAAAATATTCAAAAATAAGCATAAAAATTTATTTTTATGCAAACAATATGTACCCTCTTTTACCGAAAGATAATAGACTAATTAATTAAATATGCGGCAAAAATACAAACATGCTAAAATTTTATAATTAATGATTTTCAGCATCTAAGGATTTTAATCTCATTGACTTCTTTTATTCTTTCCCTCATGAATTAATCATTTTTATAATGCTTAGAAAAATATAAAATATTAGATATATAGCATACATTTTTTACTCTTAAATAATCTTAATATTTAAGGATAGAGTTATTTGAAATTTATGATTAAATATTTTTTTAGGTTTGTAAATGAATGTGATGCAACATCATTTACAAACCTATGGGGGTTTATTTTTCAGACAAATATATATATATATGTATTATTGATTTCACAAGCTTATACTTTTCCAAAGCACAGTAAATTCATCTTTATCCACACGAAGAATTTCAAGAAATTGTTTTGGACTTTGAAGTTTATTATTAACTCTTAAAAATTAATTTTATAAAAATAACACGAATTTTGTAATAAGGGATCAGCAGCGTCTATTTTTGTTAGTTATATAATCTAACATTTTCATTTTTATGCTTTATAATAGTAATAATAAAGCATTCGTTTTATTCTAATCTGCTATTAAACCTTTAAACACCAAGGTTAGAACCACCATAAAAAATGGTCTCGTCTACTTTTGGTGGCAAATAAAACCTTCGGACACAACTCGAAACTATATTTTTCACCACTACAAATAATAATTAATAAACCTAGAAAGCAAATGCTTGGCTCTATACTCATATTTAATAACAAATGGTTAATAAAAGCCACTTTCTTTTCAAATCAACGAAAGAGAAATGCACGGAACACTAGGGAATAATGGCAAAAACCGAAAAACTAATTTTTTCATATTTAAAAAAAATTCTGGTAATTAATGTATTCTGGTTCTACTCGTCAATATTCAAAAGATATTAGTGGATTTTATTTTTAGTACTTTGACACGTTATGAGTTGCATTAACTAAATAAAATTATATTAGGTTTATTTCTAAGCCCCTGTAGCTCAATGTATTGGTAAATTGTGAAATATGTTAATTTTTATAATATGTTATACGTATGTATGGTGAAACATGCGTATTCAAAACTACACGCAATTACGATCAAAATAACATTTTTTTAAAGATTTTAAACGTATAATAAAAATCTCCATATAATAACAAAAAAGCCTATCTCGATTTACAATCAAAGGTTTACAAAGATTAAATAAAAATATAAGAATTCATCTGTTTATAGTTATAAATTTAGTTATATTCATTCACTTTTATTATTATTAAATTTAATTATTTCTTAATGGGGGGGGGGGTCTAAAGCAAACAATTAAATTTTTAAATATACCGACTTTTTAAAACTAATTTACTGCAGGATACATTTATTTTTTTACAAAAAAACTTGGCTATTATAAAGATTTATAATTTAATGTCAATAATAACGACTCAAACTAACACCAATTTTTCATAAATTATAGATATATTTTGAATAAAAATAGAACTAATGAAGAGCCACTTACATAGTATTTTTTGTATCAATGACTTTTTAACTAATCCTAAGATGGTAGCTACTTAAAAACTATATGTAGTTTTTAATTATATTTTTATTTAAATTTTTATAAATAATAATTTAAAACGGTAATTTGCTTTCAATTAAATTTTAATTTCTAAATGTCAAAGGGAACATGCTTACTGGGATATTTTATTTTGCGCTTTTATATCACTAAAAAGTTAAGTTAGATTAGACGATCCTTGTCCGTGCAAACACGGATAGTGTTAAGCATCACTGATTGGTAAGTTAAAAGATTAACACATCAACGAAGAAATCCGCATCCGTAAAAGCTGTCCGTCTCTATGTAGACATGGACTGTAGAAAAAAGTAATTGGAAATTATGGAGGAAAGCCATTTTACATCAAGCTATATACTTATTTGCCGATTCTATTTAAACTAACATATAATAAAATATCTTGTGAAGCACATGTAGAATATTTTTTAACTTCAATTGCAAAGTATGTATTTGTGTATCGGTCTAAGAAGCAAGGCAATAATTATATCCGCATAAAAAACAAATGCCAAATCTGTCAGCTTTTATAAATTGCAAAAAGTTAGAGGATACCCACATCAAAAGGATAATTTATTTTTTCTGAGAAATGTTGTCCACTATAACTAATAAACCTCAATTTGCAGCAAGATGGTAAGTATTAAATTACCGTGGGATTTTAAGAAGTTGAATAGCATATACCTTAGGGAAGGTAACTGAACTCATGTTATAGTAAAGAGCTTGACTTAAACTAAAATAACTTTTCAATGACTTTATCAGATTTTTTTCTTTCATTATTACAAAAATCTACAAATAATTATTACATGGATTGTTCTTTTTAAACTTTTTTTGTGTATTGTTGTGTTTATAAATTGCTTGTGTGTGTTACATTGCTGAGGACAAACGTATACAGGAAAAAATTTATTTTAGAAGTTTAGATCTATTTTATTATAATAAACTACTTCGCTATTATTATAATAGGCACTTATCCTTAATAAATATTATTAAAAATCAGCACTTACTTCTTAGAATGCCAGGTCAATGCCCCATATGTAATCCACACAGCAAACTCAACAATTAAACACAGTTCACTCATCTTGAGTTTAAAAAATCAAACACACACTTCAATTATCAACAATAATTATGAACAAAGTCTAAACCGAAACCCGAAATAATAAAGCAGATCCATTTCCATGCTGTATGTACCATCATCCTTCCGATACACGTCTGCCCATACTAGAGTGTATAGGCATGTGAGTCCATGGCCTAGTGTTGACATTTTAAGTCAATGAACCCCAGAAACTGTGCACCCAAACCCCTGATCTACCTGAAGCCTGCCTAAAAACCGCATCTTAAACCCAATCAATGACCTAAGCTGAAATCTTTTCCCATGTCTTAGCTGCAGAACCAGAGGTTCATCGCTCCCGACGCGGAAAAGTTTGCAGTAGGTAAAAAAATGAACCCTTTCTTTGCAGAACCCAGCGGAAGGGGTTATTGTTAAGCCCCAGCCCTTACCTGAGGGGCCCACCAGAAATGGAAAATTCTTCCAGAGAAAGTGGGAACAGGTTCATACCTGGGAAAGTTCGTTGGCCTAAGGTGCACTTTCCATCTCAGGGTACATTGGAATTTTTTAGCTGGTGAAAGGGAAATTTCTAGGTTCGGACTTTCACTTGTATCGATGTGAGCAACACGTGGGGTTTGTTTACTTGGTGTGTGTATTGTGAAAATTGTGTGTCTCTTGGATATTTCTTTGGATATTATTGTGCTTATTGGATATGCTTATTATTAAATAAGGTAGGATTATTATTATTTTTTTTTCTTCTTGACCAAAGGTCTTTCACAGTAGCAACATCAGGAAAGAGTGGTCACTTTTAGTGTGTGAAAAGTATATTTTGTAAAAAAATAAATTAACATTACATAGTATTTTAAATTCAAGTGATCCTTATTCTATATACAGATATTTATAATCTTAAACGTAACAAAATTTTAATTACGAAATAAATATTGACGAATGTGAAGAATGAAATATATGAATTTAAATTTTATGAGGGTCATAAATAATAATTTATCTTTTAATATTTCCCGGTAAAATGTAGTATTCCGAAAAATAGTCCTATTAGTTTATTAATATTAAATGAAGCGAAAAAAGTATACAGCAACACACACGTGTAGTACATATGTTAACATTATAACAAACTTTCTATATTTTAGTTGATATTTTGAAATTCTAAATCTATGAGTAAAAAGAATGCTGTAAAATGCATATAATTGAAATAACTATTGAGCACTGTTATTTGAATTTATAGACTTCAGTAATTTCGGGGAAACTTTGGCCCTGGAGGGTAACATTTGGCTTAAGCTTTTCAAGCTAATACCTTCATTAAATACACTTTTGAAAAACGTGCTTGTCCTTTTCATTCGTGGCAACTCTGCCTGGACCTATGAGTAAAACGTTTTTAAAAAGAAAACCAATACTTAGGTTACTTAGGTTTTATTGCTTGAGCCACAGTTACCCAATTCGACAGTACTTAACAAAACATTTAATATCAGTGCGAGTGATTTTTGTCATTTAAAAACATAACCTCTATAAAATAATTACATCTTCAAAATATTTAGAATTAAAAATCTCAAAAATATAAATCCTTTTTTTTTGTAAGTACATTAGAAATACACGGGAGTTCATTACCCTCAGATGTCAGGCTTAAGATATTCAACTGAGAAGAGTACTCTTTACTTTTTCTTGGTGTTTCTTATAATTTTAAAACACCAGCGTAGATTTATAGCACACTTAAATATGTTTAAAAGATTTTGTGTATATATATTCTAAATTTTCAGTTTGGTTCTTAGTTTCGCTGTTTATTTAAAAATAATTTATATTTTGCTCAACATACTTTTATGAATATTTTTTTTAATTCTGTATTTAGGTTTCACTCTTATTTTCATAAATCACTTAATTATCGAAATTCAATTCTTATCTCAAAAATCATTTTAAAAAATCAAAAAATGATAGTTTCGCTAATCATGACAAATACTCAGCCAATTTATACTCGAGAGCATAAGAACAGTTTCGAAAATCCTCACTTTTCCTATTAATTCCTGAAAAATAGGCGCGATGCGGCAAAAATTAACAAAAAAACTTTTATTACAAACGACAATTACGAAAACCGGAAAACGGATCATTTAAAACACAGGCGCCCCGTGACATCGATATTCCCATTCTAAAATAATCGGAATCGCAGAAAACGAATGGCCCACCAAAGGCACACCGCCCAGATATACGCAAACGATAACCCCCCCCCCCCTTCCCCCCACGGAAACATTAATTACGAACATCGAGAAAAGTTTACGCTATATTAGCTGATTGGCTGGTCCGAAAAAAGACCCAAAAAAGAAATTACATTAGTACACGGAATTTAATAATCCATGCGAGAGGCGAGCTTAGATATTTATGGCCCCAAATTATAAAAGTCTGATGCCGTTGTCTTTTTGGTTTGGATTTTTTGTTAACCCTTGGAAGCGCGCGCAATGACCACGTTAAACCATCATTTGCGAAGCCAGTTAATGATTCTTCGCTTTTCTTTTGAGTGCAGCTAATGCTGCTCAAAGTCCATAAGTCACTGGATTCCTGTAGAATGGGGAATCATGAAAAGAGAAAAAATCGATTAATTACACTTAGATTTTTTTTAGAAATTAATTCCCGGTGATAATTTATCGTTAAAACAGCGCAAGAGGATCTTTGTATAAAAGTGCAAAAGGCGCTTCCGTGTCAAGTCGAATTGGAGCCAAACTTTGATACTTATTTATCTAATAAATCAGCCTTTAACGTGAAGCTATAATGCATGCATCCCGAAATATTTTCGTAGGAATAAAATGAGGCTCATACCGACCCTAATTTAATTTGGGATAAAATAACAAAACGGCATTTCATGGCAGGTGCGACTGAAGCCCATTCAGGGATGCTTTAGTAAATAATGAAAGAAAAAAATACCTATGTAAGTTAACTTGTTTCAATTAACACATGATATTTATTAAAGATTCTGATTACCAACTTGTAGATTTTTATCGAGCCTTAACGCAGTGTATATAAATCTCCTAATTTGTAACTATTTCGAAGTCACGAAGAAAACGACTAAGCTTATTTAACCTTAAGTCTAAATGAATGTTATATAGGTATATATATATATATATAATATATATATATATATATATTATATAACTATTATATAAGATATTATATATATATATATATTATACTCTATATAATAATAATAATATATATAATAATGTTATATTATTTATATAATATATATATATAATATATATATATATATATATATATATATATATATATATATATATATATATATATATATATATATATATATATATATATATATATATATAATATATATATATATATATATATATATATATATATATATATATATATATATATATATATATATATATATAATATATATATAATATATATATATATATAATATTATATATATATAAATAATCAGCGTTAATTCAGATTCATTTAATTTGTTAAAATTAATTGAAACTTAATCACATAATTCAACATTACATTTCTATATGAACAGAGACATCTGGTGGTGGAAAAGTGCAAACACATAGTTCCTGATTCAGCCCCATTATCTCCCCCCTCCTAAAAGGTGGTAAAGCATGATTCTAAAGACTCATTT
The DNA here is from genome assembly GCA_019343175.1 of Oedothorax gibbosus. NCBI lineage: Eukaryota > Metazoa > Arthropoda > Arachnida > Araneae > Linyphiidae > Oedothorax > Oedothorax gibbosus. Next base: position 391,649 of record JAFNEN010000103.1, read on the forward strand.
CTTTACGTTAATCGTCAGAGCTAGCACCTCCTTAACAAAGGTCACTGTGATAATTTGACAAACATTTATCTCATATTCGACTAATTTTAAGCTATTTTAGTCGTACTTTGTGTTTTTTGGGTTGAATAAGCAAACGTACTGCATGTAAAACGTGTTGGAATTAATCATGCAAACAAAAACCAACGAACTCCGAGTTTATAACAATCTATATAAACTTGTATGTTTTGTATGTTTTAAAATTTAAAACATCGAAACAAAAACAAAGTTTATGTACATAAAAATTAACTATAATTTTTAAAATATAATCTAATACATTCAAAGAAACCAAAACATAAGTTTTTTTATGTTAAATTTATATTCGATCTTGATTAAGATCGCATTTTCGTAAATGCTACAATTTCCCAAAACATTTTCTACATTGTAAAGTAGCTATTAGTAAAAATTGGTGCTTTTAAGTACAAAAATATTAAGTAAAAAAGTCGAAAATTAAAATAAAACAGGATTATTACACACAAAAAATTGTTTTTATCATATAGATATAGATTTAACATTGTCGATACAAATATGCTGACTAATTTTTAATCAATTCCCTACTCTGGGTAGTTCAATGCAGTATATACAAAAAGGACTTGCGTATTTTTAGAGCCATTCAATGACCACAACCGATAAAATATAGCGAGTTTTTAACGAGTTTTTTTTACGACAAAATCATCATAGTAATTTTGTAGATACTGCCGTTTACCTACTTAACAGTATACAACAAAATGTCAATTAAAATTCTGTCAAAAGATCACAGTATAGGGTCTCTACTTGGAACCACGTAACAGCTGTTGTTTCAATAATGGCGATTAATGCTATTTTCTTAAGAAGATACTGGGAAAGAATAGCTGCCCCGTATCATCAATGTAAAAGTAGCTGAGATTTACATCGGAGGTGACACTGTCGCATTATTATGCTTTTAAGAAACAGAAAGCCCTTAAAAATTCATAAAACTTGACGGGGAAAAAGATTCAAGGTGTCCCAAAAATAAATAACTCATTTTAAAATTAGAAAATTAGAAAGGGACTATGATTTATATTGAATTAATCGGGGAAACCTGGATATTTTTGAGTCGGGTAAAATTAGTTCACATTTTATATGGTAGATGATACTTAATTTGCGTGATACACACATATAAACCCGTCATCTGACTGTCAATTTTTTGTCCAGCAACTTAAATATTTCTCAAAAAAGTAGCAATTTATTATTATTATTATTATTATTAAATTTAAAATTTAAGTTTTAAATATGTTTATTAAAAATTAAGTTTTAAATATGTTTATTAATAAATAAAATACAAAAAAGTATAAAATTCAATTCAGTTTCAAAAGTATAAAATTTTTAATTAATGAGTCAAAAACTTAAATTTAGATATGGTAAAAAAGTTTACATTTTCACCAAAAAGCTTATCCCTCAGAGTGTTATAATATTTTCCATCATGTAAAACGTTTAATACGTCACATTAACAAAATAAGAAACACAAGTAACAGAAAAAGAACTCCTTATGAAATGAAGGTGCGAACACCAAAAAAGTTTTTTATCTAAGTTGTTTAACAAGTTTGTATGTCAATGACTTTATTAAAAATCCCATGTACAACTTTAACTACTTTTTAAGCAAAGGTCTTACTACGACTAAAAATTTTTAGGTTTGAATCCCGTTTCTAGCCTGGGTGTTCGTAGTTGTTTGGCATGAACATTAATTTTCAATTACCTATTATGCAGCAAAACAGGGACAGACACCCAATAAACCAAACCATTATTACACTTACTCGGTTATTTGATCGCAATTCTTCACGTCTTTAATATGATAATCCACTATAGCACATTGAGAAATAACACGCTTTCCTAATCCTAAGGATTTCTCAAATTCAAAAAGCACCCGCTAAAGACTCCCCTTAACAAATCGGCAGATTTCCTTTCTTTAATTGGGCTAGAGCGAAACACCTGATGATCCCGATCGCTAACTCTAAGCGTTCCTTTGATAGACATGTAACCAACATATGGTTGAAAAGGATTATTTATGTGCATTGACAGCGCTGTGGATCTGAACTTAGCCAAATTATAGGCAACAGGGGCACAAGTTTAAACAAATTAGAAAAACTCACTAATTTGTAGCTAAATGTATTTGATGTACTCGAATGGATATATTACCTTAAGCCCAACGTCGGTTAGCAAGAAAATTTGCCACGCGAAAATGAACTTTCAGCTTAAGTTTATTTGTCTTGTAATATAAGGCAAATAGTTATAGTCTTGCAATAGTTTATAGTCTTGTAATATAAGGCAAATAAAGGCCATGCCATAGTCCAACACAATATATATGAGACAAATTTAATTATAAGAAAATAGGAATTCTAAAAAATAAATATTTCCCCCAGAAATGAAATCGTCATTAGTGGTATGAAATATTTTATTAAAATAGAAAAATGGAAGAAGGCATTTTTTTTTAAATGACACACGTTCCTTTCTTACAAAAACTATGACAGTTATTTTAGAGGAATGTTTTAGTGTCATGTGAGCCCCCTAATTTAATATATTTCTTTTAAAAAATAGTATTTTGCAAAAAAGTATTTGATTTTAGTACAGAGTAATGAATTAAAGTGAAATGGTTCAACAATTTGTTGTTAATGTCCTTTAACGTCATTTTAAAAGTCGGAAGCATTTAAAACTATTGTTTGTCATCTACAGGCATTTTGTCATTATATATGTAGCAGAAAAAGAACGATGAGTTGTGTTTAAAAACAAAGACGTAGCTCAAACTTGATCCACGTTTAACACTCTTAGTAGTAGCGTACTAGAAAATATGCATTATTCGGCAGATATTCCATAAAATGATTCTAACTAGATGTTTAAAAAATAATATTAGGAGAGAAAAAGTATTAGGAAAATACACTCTTAAGAAGTTCAAATTTAACCAGATTTATACATGTATGAAACACACAAAAAATAGTTACAATTAAGTCGCATGTAACAATAAATGCATTACTTACTATACTGAACCTTTATTATATCATTACTGGAGGTATATAATACATTTACTATGTATTTATAGAATAAACTAATTTCACTTACAATAGTTAGCGCTTCAGTTTACAGTTTACACTTGCACCTTTATTAAAGTAAGGCGAAGTCTTTCTAAGTCTGTTGATCTGGTCAATAGCAGTTAGTGGTAAAACGAAATCCTCGTAAGCAGTTGATATGCTGTTTTAATTTTGCCTCTTCAATTAAAGGAAGGAGAGAGAGAGAGAGAAAGTGCTAATTGCGCCACGAAAGCGAATCAGCATTTATCAAATCGCAAAACCAAAATAGATATCGCGCTTAAGAGAGAGGATATATTGATTCAGGGATATCTCTGACTTAAGAAGATAAAATTGTAACTTTTTTAAGAAATAGGTAAGAACATGGGTTTTCAATTCACTAATTACAATGGAGGCCTATGGATATAAATTTAAAAAAAAATCGTGTATAAGTTTTTTAATAAAAAAATATTAATTTTATCTACACTACTAACAACCACTAATTAACAGGCAGTTTGAAAAAAATGCAGCAATGCTTAAAAATTATTGTGGTTTGAGATATTATGATCAGGATGTCTTTTGACTTTTTCCCACAATAAAAACTAATTTGAAATTTTGCCGCTAGGTGGCACTTTTTTGACAACGTATTTGTGTTTGGTTTGATTGGATTGACATCGTTTGAGAGATAAGTGAGCAGGGGTGAGTATGCCTCACGTTTGATTGAGTTAGAAAACGTTGCACACGAACTATCATTAGAAACTGCCTAAATAATTTAAGACATTCAGCAAAGATTGTGCAAAACGTACTAGCAATACAGACCATGGTTCAAAATCATAAGGGCTGTTGCTTACGGCATTTTCCCAGCTCCACAGCTGTACCTGTATTTTCCAGTTTGTGAGCTTGATCAGAGACCCGCTAATAAACCTTCATCAAGTAAGACAGACATAGACAAAATTTTTACTGACATAGAGAGAGAAAATACACCCAGGGCAAAGGCGGGAATCGAGCCCGGTACAGTGCGCATACTGTTAGCGTAATGGGCTGCGATCGAACCAACTAGGCCACCCGAGCCCCCTTAAAACACTCAATGAACTGACACGGGGCGTGTGTTCACGCTTGTTTACTTATCTCCCGAACGACGATAATCTAAACAAACCAAACATAAATACATTGTCAAAATAGTGCCATCTAGCAGCAAATTTTTGAATTATTTTTATTGTGAGGAAAAATCGTAAAGCATTCAGATCATGTCCTCGCTAAACGCGATTTTTTGAAGCATTGCTTGATTGTTTGTATTTTTTTTAAATTTTCGGTTAATTTGCTTCCTATATCTACACTGTATCGTGCATAGTTTTAATAGGAATATAAAACTCATACTTAAAGCAAAAAATCAGTTAGAATCATTTCAAACGAAAGAAAAGATATCTATTCGACCTGGAAGGTTAATACTAATGCGCACCTAACTAATTTTTAAGGAGAAAAACCTGAAGTGTGATATTTTAAGGCCATATTTGGTTGGGGTTAGTTTTATTCACCACACGTAAATTTATAATTTCATTTTAATAATGAGTTTTTACAATTACAGAGAAAGTTTGAAGCCATTTCGCATGGTGACAAACGAACAGGGAGGATAAGCTTATGCATTGCTATTTGTTATGTTGACTATTGATATAGGACCGAGGAATTTAAATTGATTTTTATTTATGAGTTTGCTTATTTAATTCTTGAAGAGCGGTGTCTTAAAGTGGTTGGTGACAACAATTGGCGATATTTAATGGAATAAGATGTTAATATTCATTTGTGGGTAAGAAAAGATTCGTTGGTGTATTTACGTTTTCCATTAACAAGCGATCAAGATGTCATTATGTATAAATGTTTAATGTTTATGTATTTTAATTGTGGCTCTAGCTAATATTTGGCATTTATTTTCTGACTGTTATTTAATAAGGGGAAATATAAAGTACTAAGCGTTTTATGTCGTTTTAAATTAGAGATGAGTGCTGCAAGATGTATTTCAATTTGGTTTGTCTTTATTTCTGGGAATGAGACATATTTATGTCTAACGAGTTTGTCTAGTCTGATTTTTAGTTATAAAAATTAATCAAAAGTTTAAATGACAAATATATAACAAGGATAAATGTTACTTGATAAATAATGGACTTGGGGAAATAAATAAATAAATAAATAAATAAATAAATAAATAAATAAATAAATAAACAGTTGATTTTATTTAAGAAAAGTTGGATCTTTTTACGAAACAATAATTGGGAACTTTATATATGTAAAAAAGTGATTCACAAACTATGTGTCTTGCAAAATTAATACTACACTTTTTTAATCGTATTCCCAAATTGTTCAACTAAATTCACAACAAATCTAAAGCTTTTGAAACGGATAGTTATAAATATATATTATTTCCAAAAATTATAACCCAAATTCAGCAACCATCTGCAAACAAAATAATCTCGTAACAGGGTGCCAAATTTTAAAGAGGCTTTAAAACGAATAAAGGATTGTTGATTGAGGACTCTGTTAAAATTGACACCCTGTATAATGTGTTAAATACCATTTCGTACAGTTTTATTAAGCTTATATTAAACAGTAGTAATTTCAATAAACCATTTTCACCCTTTCAAGTTCAATGACATTTCACAATTTGTAATAAATATTTCAATATAAAAATATTTCGTTCTTCATCTAAAATTTTACTATTTTTTTAAATGCTAATTTTAATTTCATAGTCTTGAAAAAATCACATTAATTTCATTAATACTTAAAATAAAATTAATATACCCAAAGTCATCAACCTCTTACCAGGAAAAGATTCGAAAAAGGCCGATGAACTGAACCCAACTTGGGAAATAAATTTTTAGCGACATTCTTCTGAAAACTTCAATAAAAAAATAAATAAATTCAAAAGAAGAAAAGGGTTCGACCTGGGTTTAGTGCAGTAACTTGGTGGATATAGGGAAAAAAACTGTGGGAAAACAACCTGAGAGCTAAGAAACCCTTTTGTATTCCTTATAGAGGGGCCCTTTTAAGGAGGAGAGACTAGAGTGCAAAAAATTAAGAAAGGGTTTGAACTTAGATGATCCCGGCAGGAGAAGGATTTTGAAGTCGTACTAAAACTGTGGTTTTGATGTTAAGAAACTTGTTTTATTAAAGGTAGAAATATAATAAGTTAAAAAAATAAATTGCTAGAAAAATTAGTGTATATGCAAAAAAAGTTAAATTGATAATATTTTTTTTAATAAAATTACATAAAATTAATTTAAAGCTTTTTATAAATTTAATTTAACGGTTTTAAGCAAAAGAATGTTCTAAGCATATTTTTTTAATTGGTTTGGTCCGAATTTTTCTATAAGTCCTTAGTTTGTTAATTATTATTCACGATTTTTTTTAATTTTCTTTTCTAAGAACTTAAAATAACATGTTACCATACATGTATAAGTTTATAAAGCTTTACAAAATGGTATTTTAAAAACCAATTTTCAACAAAAATAAACTCTAATCACTACTCCTCAAACATATTTAGGCTATTTTGATATAAATATTTGTATTTAGTTAAAGTATTTTTAGTATTATACTCTAAGTTGTTGTAAATGCTCTTCAACTAAGTTATAAATAATTTTAGATGAAACTGGGTTTTGATGGTTTTTGATAAACATTCTTTGAAGAATACGATCCTTTATAGCCATTATTCTTCAAACTGATTGTTTTGTGAATGTTATGTTTTTCTGAGTTAAGCTAACAGTATCATTATACGTATGCCACTATTTATCAATTAAAACTTGAAAATAAAATATCTTAACTATTAAATGGATGTATTGAAAATAAATTTAGCGTATATGAATGAAAAAACTATTTTTATTAAGGGCATTGTTCAACTTCTCAGTTTAACAATTATTCACACACGAATATTTTTTTGAAAATGTAGGCAAGCACATATTGGGAAAAGTTTTATTAAAGATAATTTAAGTTTTAAAATTCCTAATGTACACGAATAAATTATCGATTTTTAAAAAATGCATAATTACTGCAAAACAATTTTATATAACATTAACTACAAATAGGAAGTATTTTTTTTTGTTTATAAAATTACTTAGCCAAAGATTTTCAGTGTTTAGCATAACTTAATACGGCAAAGGCGTGCATTTGTATTTACCGAATCCTTTGATGCCTGGGCTACTTTAAAGCACGGAATGAAGCTGTTCTTTCCTTTTCAGGGCCTAAGAACATAAAGTTGAGCGGTTACCCTAAACATAGAGGCCAAAAAAATATTTTTGGTTGTGGTTTCGTGCGTAAAATGCCACGGGAAATGTGGATCACGTTTTAGAGAACAGAATTCGGCTCCGTTCATCTAATTCTGGAATAAAATTCCCATTATTTAATTTGAGGCCGATCTAGAATGTGGCGTGTGCTACAGGGCTACTAAATACCGTGACGTCACAGCCTCAGGTCACGTGCTAGAGAACACCTAGTGGAACATAATTATTCCCATTTGCATAACGCGTATAAAATCACTAAAGAGGCAGCTACAAGCGCTTAAAGCTAAACGAAATGGTTAGCACTGCAAAATATTCATTTATTTTCTAGGAGAAGCGAGGGGAAAATTTTCCGAAAACCCAGGAAAAATATTTAGATATTTTTTTTGACTCCCCATATCCCGCTCTCCGCTCCAGATTTTCGGAAATTCAGGAAAACAGGAGTTAATTTCTTAATCTAATTTGACAAAGACGCAACTAAACGCTTTTCAAAAGTAATTTTTTGCATTTGTATTTCACCTATTAAACGTTTACTTTCAAATAAAAATATTTTTTTTTCTTATTTTTCTTATAAAAAAACAAATAAAATATTTATTTCTTTTTACTCTATACATCTGTATTATAATTCATATTTTCATCCTTCTTTTTCATTAAATCAATTAAATGTCAGTTATAACAGTCGCAAACTTTGGCAAAGTTACGTCTCTAAGAGATGTAGCTGGGTTTAAATAATACACGTTTTGGTTTATTCCCGTATTACATGGGAAAAGATTTGATTTTTTAAAAATAGGAAAGTTTTAAAGAACTAGATGAGCCTGTCAGTTGCATTGAGAACGAAAGGGAAGAGGTAGAAGAAATTTTAAATTCCAGTAAAGAGCTTAGGAGGATGTGGATGACATTTGATGTTATTAATATTTTTTTCTCTCTGCATATTCTCTGTTTAGAATGCTGCGCGTTAACAAAAATTAAAGTTGGCTTGTCAGTGCTTTAACATGTGCGGCGAAATACTTCGTACTGGGTATTTCAAAATCTGTCTGAGATTCACGAAAAAGCGAAATAAACGTAGGAATTAAAAGTAGAATTACATTGATTAATGAAATCCTTAACACATAATTACTAGCTTTAAAAAATGCATACAGATTTACAGCCATATGTAGGTTCAAATATGAAATCAAAATAATAAAAATATATAAATTTTGAAAAAATAAAGAAATCTTGAACAATTAACAATTCAGGCGGTTGGCTTAATTGATTTTGAATCCAGAATTAAAACCCCAAAATAATGTGTGTAAGGAATATATAAAAGTTGGAATATAAATTTTAGAATTAAAAATAAAAAAATTATTATATTAATGATAGGCTTAAAGCGTTTTAGAACGAATCAAATTTTTTTATGTGCATATAAAGATTTATAGGCATTATGATAACATGTAATACATATATTAAAATGTTTGATGTAAGTAATTCTTAAATACATCGTTAAGTAGCAGAAAAGTGACCTTTCTCCTTGATTTAACATAGATGACATGTTAAAATTTCTATGCTATACTATAATGTAATGTCTAGATATAAAGTTCTACTAGATATAAAGTAGAACTAAAAACTTTAAGTGATGTGTTTGATTTTAAAAGTATAATAATAATAAGGAAAAATCATTTTTAATGATCAAGACTTGATATTTTATAGTAAAAAGAAAATTTCAACATGTGTGTATACAAAAATTATTATAAAACAGTTAAGTCATTGACACAAGAGTTTCAAATGTTTAGTTTAAAATGTTTTAAATAGATAAATATATTAATGAAATGTTAATGACATCTGTAGTTTTCGCAGCATAAAAAGTAGCATATCCTAAGCTTTTCATTCTTTAAAATAAACAATTAAAATTAGAATTAGTTTGATAGTAAGTTGAAAAGAATAACATAAACTTTTCGTCATTTAAAATTTACTTGAAAAGTTCATTGTTATGCAAATACAATTAAAAAATATTCATTATTCAAGTCTTCAATTTTCACGAAGAATTAAATGTAAAAAATATCTTCTTTGAACATGTGTTTAATTTAAAGCGGCCCTTTTAAATAAAAAACACTAAACAAATAAATTAATTTTAATTTGACATATATTGTGTGAATTTAATGAATTTTATGTTTTTAAATAAACTAAGTAAAGTCCAAATGTTACAAGATAATTTCGGAAATGGGACTACTGTTAATCCCTTAAAGTAAATCTACGACACAACGTATTAATTTGCATAATAAAGAAATGGATTTACATGAAAAAGGTTTTAACAAAGAGATACGAGTTTTCGCTGAATCTTAAAACTAACAAAACAGATAATACTTTTAAAAAGTAAAGTTTGAGAAATGAAAGACTCAACTCTAGTTACGTTAAAAACGTTATGAAAATAGCTGGGGTATAACTGAGAATCTTTACATAAGACTACAGTGACAAAGTTTTAAGTTATACTAATTATCAAATTGGATATGAAAATAAAATAATTCTAGTTTTGAATATAGATAAAAATAAATAGATTATTATTTTGGGGATATGTATATTTTCCTAAAAATGGCTAGTATTTTTAAGTCATTTATATACAAGGCCAAGTTTAAAAATGTAATTATTAGAATGTAAACTAGTTTTCTGATACTAGCTTTATTTAAATTTTTGTCAAATCGCATCAAAACACGTTATCAAATAATGGTACTGTAAACAATAAGCTTTCTTCCGATAGTAGCTTTTAATAAAATACTGAAATAAAAATGTTCCGGAAACATGAGTTTCTTTGAAAGTAATATGCTTTCGCAATTCTCAGTTTTGATAAATTTATTTACAATGTCTTTTAATTAATGTAAAAAGCAGTTAATTAAAAACAAAATTTTGTGGGAATATAATTAAAGGGTAGGCAGTATCCCACCTCTTCTTGTAGTACTATGTAGGGAGATAGTACGTTGGTATACGTAGTATTGGAAATAAAATCCAAAATATGTGGAAATGCAATAAGTTTACTCGTCGAGTGAAACTTCTTAAGGGGAGTCGGATGGTTCTATCTGACGCATGTTAATTTTACTAAATCTAGGAAAATTTTCTCAGGAACTATGGGAGATATCGTTATGATTTATTTATAAATTGTTCCTTACATATAGCTCTTTGATTTAAATTAAGGATATTTCACAGTATAAAAAGTACTTGTAATAAAAGAACCCCAAAAAATCCGATTTTAAGTTATATAACTATTTTTGAGCAGAGATATTTAAAATTCCTCAGTTTAAATCACAAAGAGCTATTAATTGGGAAGAAATAATAAAACAAAGCATGTTGATATATTTTATCGATCCCGAGAAAAGTGTTCCTAACTGTTGAAGAATTTTATATTTCAGGAAGCGCAAAAGAAAACTAAGATGTAGGTAAGAACTGATATACAGAGTTTCTGAAAAATGCTTACAAAAAGTATACTACTAAACAGAAATGGATAATCTTGGTCTTAAATTAAAGCTATAGATATGTAGATTAAAAATAAAACATAAAATCGATATTTTTGACCCAAACTCCCATCCGTGTCCCCTTAAAATTTTATATATTAGTGTGATTTTTAAAATTTTTGTTTTTATTTGGATATCACAATTTAAGCAAGGTTTATTAATGAACTATATGCCTAGACTAATAGTTGGTTAAAATAAAAATTCTTTAAAAAATAATTGTACAATTTTTTTTAATAACTACAAATATTTTGATAAAAATATATGCAGAAAATTTGTGTTAGCCTCGAGTTTCTACAAATGACGTTTTAAAAATTTTAACAAAAATTATTTTTGTTGAGTAGAATCATAGTTCATTATACATCATTACAGTTCCAGAATATATAAATTGATATAATTATTAATTGCTTTTAAATGGCATTTGATAAGAAAATGTAAGAACTATTAAATGTAAAGCAGTAAATAATGAATGAAAATTTCCTTTTGGTGTTTGTTGTAACTATTTTCATTACCACATTTAATCGACTACTTTTGAAAAAAAAGGACTTAAATTGACTTTTTGTCAATTTAGTTCTTGATATGTTAGAGAAGATTTAGTTAACTGAGATATATGTTGAGATCAAACAATTTAATTTTTGTGTTCTTTAAAAAATAATAATTGCTGGTAGCCTTAAATAAATTACGCGTGTTTGGAAAAAATATTTTTTAATGAATATTAATTATCCTCTTTAACCTTCAAAATCTTTATAATAAAAAATATATATTAAAAAATTAAAGTTTATCATTATTTTGTAAAAACAAACAAATGATTTTTTAAAAGACATTGCAATTTCCTCATCTCCTTTTTATTCTTCCATGTATTGAAAAAAATTAACACATTTTTTAACAACATAGTTGTTTTGACAATAGAGTTGCAAAGGGAGTGAAATGCTTTACCATATTATGGTGATTATTTGAATATAGTCGGGGGGGGGGAAGAATTCAAGAAAAATCTCGATAGTTATTGGAGGACTGATATGTAATTAGTAAATTTCCGGGCCATCTTTGATTGGCCCTTAGCCTGTTGTTGGTCAACAATTTTTGTACTTGCATTTTTTAATGGGAGTAAAATGTCAGCTAACGTTTAAAAAAACTTTTGGGATTCATTATAAAATGCTCTGAAGTTACATTTTATAAACAAATTTTGCAAGAACCAATTAAAATATAAAATAAACAATGGAAAATAGATGTTTTTAACGAATACAAAGAAGGACTTCACTTAATACCGTTAATCTACTACATTGACTACTTTAGCACAAAATAGTTTTTTGGTCAATTTTATCCTTGATATGTTAACAGTTTCGAAGAAAATTTTTAAGTTGAAATCAAATAATTTAATTTTTGTATTTTTTGAAAATTATATTGTCTGTATATAACAAATCCTCTTTAACTTTTAAATTCTTTATATTCAAATAAAAAAATATTAAAAAAAATAAAAGTTGAAAATTAATTTTTAAAAACATTTAATTGATTTTTTTAAAATATATTAAAATTTTTCATCAATTGTTATTTTTCCATGTATTGAAAAACTTTAATGTATTGCCTATCAATAGGAGTAAAATGTCAGTTAACGTTTAAAATATAGAATAATATAGTCAGTTAACTTACCTATAGAATAATATTTGAAGCTACTAAAAAGGAATAAAAACTTGCTAATGAAATGGTAAAATCCATACTAAATACTAATAAATAGAAAATATCATATATATAAATATTATAAATAGACTCTAATATTCTACGAAAAGTAAATGTTTCGCAATTTTAATGTGTTTCCATAGCTTTTTGCAATAGCATATCGTTGATAATAAAAGCACACGATACCATTTTTTTTTAATTGACAGAAGAGATTGAATAAACAAAATAATTTATAAGTATTTCTTTACAGAGTCACAAACTAATGAAAATATCAATTTTTTTAGAAGTATAAATATTAAATTAAACTTATATTTTATAGGCTTTATCCAAACCAAAACATTAAATATAATCTCAAACTTTAACAAGAATACAATTTAAAATCTTCGTTACGGATGACTACAAGTGTTCATAAAATGTCATTCGTTCTAATAATATACGAGTATTTACTTTTAAATTACCAAACCTATATAAATAATGTATCTTCTTTTACCACGTACCTTGCTAAAGGTCAACTAAAGTGCCCAAAGACAAAGCTTAATTAAAGATCTTCTTTAGTATTTAATCATGTCCGAGGAAGAAACATAATCGTCATTTCAGTAAGTAGTAAAACATTTTACGGTGACTCGAATCTACACTAGAAAGGCTGTAAATAACCTTAGCAAATAGGGGCATTAAATGTGGGAGGTTGAACACGTAATTAGTTTTGAATGATACAAAAAATAGGCAAGAAAGCGAGAGGCTAGATTCTGGCATTAAAAGGTCATTAGGTGTTTACATACATCCTAATATCTATGTTTAAAATGATATAAGCTAGTTATTTGGTTGCGGGCAAAAGCAAAAATGCTCGCAGGTTTATGGCTCATTACATTGCGTGTCATAGTAGATCGTAGTAAATCATAAAGCTTTAGTTAACCAAGCTCCTGGGCATTTTTTGCCCTTTCTCATCACGGAGAATTGTTTATGTTGAGGGTAAACACTGCTTTTGATGGCTTGGCTGTTTGGATGGTAAATATTGATTTTTGCTCCCTTCTTTCTTTTTTAACGAGGCATATTTTCTAATTAAAAGTACGTTAGCTTTCTGCTCTTTCCATATACTACAAAGACAATAGGGAAATGCAGTGTTTATTATCCGGAACGGTTCTTTTTTCACTTTTTTCCCCATAAAGTGGGGGAAAGGGGTTCTTTACTAAAGCAACATAAAATGTCACCCCGCTTTTGCTAATTATGTTTTTAATCACGAACGCAACTTGCACAGAGGAACGGAGGCTTTTATTAAAAACAATTAGTTTTGTTTATAGCGCAGGAGATCTTCTGTTTCATGTCGCCTTTTTTCGCCGTTTTTAGAGCTTTTCGCAACGAGAGAATTTTTAACGATCTCTCTTGCAAAGGCTTTGCGGTCAATAATTTTGCTGCAAAGGCAGCTTAAAGGAAGTAAAAAAACTTCACCCCCCCTCCCCCCAGATTGTGAATATCTTTTACGAACCCTTTAATTACCAGGGTTCAGGAAGACTTGCATTGATTTTTCGTTCACTCCAATGAGCTGGATTAAAACAGATGTATCTTACTTATAACTTATTTGGATTAAAATATGTATGTACAAAAATTACCAAGTAAGAAAAAAATAAGTTATTGTAATAATAGGCTTGATCAGCCAAACAGAAATAGAAAGCTGTGTTATTTAAAAACACGTGTTTAGTAAATCGATAAATAAAAAATAACTAACTAAAGGCAAAATAAGTCAGTTACAACATTGTCTATTTAGGTCATAGACCTGTCCTTGGTCCCTTGTTTACTATCCTCCCTCTTTTAATTTTACGCGGCGTGTTTTTTCAGCCTTTTTAACCTTTTATATCGCTTACTCTTCTCCTCTCTTCGCGGCTCTGTGTCTTTAGTAATTTAAATTTTCGTCTTATTCTTTTATCATCACCGGGGCCATATATACCCGTTGCGGGGCTTGAATCTTTAAAGAGAACACGGTTTTCCCTTAAACTAATTCAAGCCCCCCCCCTCCCCTCTTGTTCTTTGACACCCCCTCCCCCTTCTTCAAGTCTTGTTTTCTTTCGGCGCGTTTGGCAACAGGAGGGGGGAGGATGAATCTGAAGTGAAGTCAAAAAAATATTTCCTAACTAAGAAGGGGGGAGGGAATAAACAGCTCTGAGCCTTGAGGGATAAAAGATTTCATTCTCTTTTTAAAACGGTGACGTTTTCGAAAATGCAAACGAGAGAGAAAAATTCTTTCGCCGTCTTACAATCCTCTAGGGTTGGTAGTGCATCGATTTATCCTTATCACCCCCTCCCTCCCCCTCTCAAAAGAACCCTCCATTATTTTGCGCGAACAACTTTTTTTTTGCAGGAGTCTTCTCTTCTTTGGACGACTGATCACTGCGTTAAAACGACAAAAGTGTAATTCGCATTTATTTATTTCGAGTTAAATCGATGTTAAGAGAATAACTCTAATAGAAGGATAATAAGTTACACACATTGCGAAGTTGTTAGATGATGCTTTATAATATATCGTATAACTAATCAGAATTGCTAAGTTAAATGTGCAAGTTGGATAGCGTAGATACTAATAAAAAGCTAATTATTGTCCAAAAATCTAGTTACAGAACTTTCAAACTAATAAGCGTGATATTAATGAATTTAAGCTTATTCCCTTACAAAAGAAAAATCTTTCTCTGCTCTCATTTGTTATTACAATGCGTTTTTGACTTTTTCGTTTTTTATTCTTCCAAGAATTAACGGTTGTTAGGTTTGTACAGTTTTTTCTTTTTTCTTTCTAAAAATCTCTCCGGTTTCTCTTGACATTCCAGCCTTGGGCAACTTATTATTTTACCAAGCTAGTTTCTTGCTATATCGATTATATTCTTGGAATTAAGCCTATCTTACCTCCTGAGGGATAATATAAAAGACTTTCGACTGCCTACTGTGCTAAGGCCTCATAAACCCTACATGCAAAACAGCCGCTGCTTACGTCTCCTTTGTTATCATGGGGGAAATACTTCTTTTAGTCGGCCACTTTTTCCCTTTTTGCTCTTAATGGGGACCTCCTACCTTGCTTAACCATAACCTGACAAAGGTAGATGTCGCTAAATATTGCATTTTCTGTTTTGTAATGTCCCGTGTAATGGGGGATAAGAAAGAAGTTTTATTTTTGGTTTAGTTGACGAACTAAAAGCTGAGACACAAAATATTAATAAACCTTTCTTCTAGAAGAATGCGAAATGTAAAGCTAGGCACTAGGGTAATAATTAATATAATGGGCTTTATTTATTACTCAAAAGGATCAAGACAAAATTTGACAGATAAAACACATAATCTCTTAGTTAATAGTTACGTGTTCGGCTGCCTGTTTTTTTACTTTGTTTTTGTAGACTTAACTTAGCTAAAGGCTTAGTAATGTAGAACTCTTGGGGTGGCTAAGTCGACATCTCTCACCAACCCAACCCTACCGATAGGCCTTGATTATATTGAGTGGTTTTTTTTTCGAAAAAACAAATTGGTTGAATTGACGCGCTATTAAAGAAATTGGCCAAGGAACTCACAATTTTGAAAGCGGTCAAATAACAAGCGTTCGAAAAGATACCTTATAAAAGGTACGTAATTTATATTTGGAAGAAACATGGTTTTTCCACATGATATAGATTCATGCTTTATATCGACTAAATATTTTAGATGTTACATTCAAATTAATAATTAGCGTCTAAAAATACTTAGAAATAAGTTAAAATATAGAAAATATTTGTTTTAAATTTGTATTGGTAATGTAGGTAAAATAACTTTGTTAATTGCTCAAATCCAGATTTGTTTAAAGTTTATAGGTTGAAATCCGACCACCAGCTTGAACATTCGTTTTCATTTGAAATCGTTTTTAGCAATATGGCGTTATAGATAACCTCTGATGTAGCTTTAAACAAATCATAGCACTCCCCATTGTAGCCTAAATAAATCAATCATATTAGCAACTTATGTATTGTCATCTTCAAGTTTTAATCTGCTGGCGACATTTTTATAAATAGATGAAGTACATATTAGATGCATAATTTACCTATCAACATAAATTTATTCACAAAAAATGTATGTGTATAGTGTTACTCTTTCAAAGTTTACCATTTAGAATATATTATCAGTAAAGGTGCAAAGACAACTATTTAAACTTCTTGCAGAAAAATTTATATTTAATGGAAATTAAGACTATGTAGTTTCAGTAAATAAATATATAGGTTCCTAGCATTTTGCACTGCTGGCGATAGATGATTAATAGGTTCTTAGATATTAGTGTATAAAACATATTAACATGTTTTAAGTTACTTTCAGTTGATGCACTCATGAGTCTCAAAACACGTGCTTAAAATGCTTGTAGTAATGAAGAGGAGTAAAAATCGTTTTAATTAATTAGGGTAGTGTAAAGGTTAGGGTATATCTCTAGGTTTTTAATTTAATCAGTGTTTTATTGCACTTTTAGTTTGATTAATTCTAACTTTTAATTAATTTAACTTCAGACTTTAAATTTACATCATTGCTTTTTGAAAAAGTATGTGTTTTTATTAATACAAAAACTAAAATAATTGATAGATTAATAAGATAGTTTTAGCTTATAAAAACAAATTATAAGTAAATAAGTTTCTTTTATACAATTTCTGTATGAGAAAAATATCAATATCAAAACAAATAAAAAATAAAATATAAAAACCGAAGTAGTCAGTCAATTTAAATAAATGTATTTAAAAAAAATACTATTTCATTAAGTGTTCGAAATTATGAAAATGTGATGCAGCTCTTATAAGTTCATGAATAAAATTTTTAAAATTGTTTTTACTGCAAATCTAAAATATTTTGCTATGTATAGTTTGAAAGAAAACTGTTTATCGATAAGTTAAAAAATGGCATAAAACTAAAAACTTAAATTCTCCCATTGAAGTAATGTCTTTATTAAAGTAAAAACAGAAGCATATTTTTTTTAATAAAATAACATTCGCAATACATTAAGATATTACTTTTGAACATCATACATACATATTAAGTTTGGTGTAATCATCTATTCTATACAGTTTCAATAGCATTTTTGATTCGAATTAATTCTGCATGCAGCTTGAAAAGTAAAGTATCAATGGCTCAACGCTAAAGAGAATATTAAAAATTTGAAAACGATACTTACTAATAAATTAGTTTATGGGAAAAAAATTGGGATTAATTTTAAACATAAATGTATTTAATAACTTTTACACTAACTTATGGTGTAAGTATCATCCTCTTTATAAATATATACATTCATTCGATCAATATTGTTGGATTTTATTATATAAATATCCATTTTGAGATATTTTTGATTAGTTTATATGTTTTAAAGGTTTTGATACCCCTCATTTTTATTATAACGCTTCAATAATCTTTAACATTTTAAAATATAAAGTATTTTCAACAAAGAAAGTCCAGTTACAGTCAAAATGCCCTGGAGAGAAAACACGTCCATATTTGGGAGGGAAAGTCTAGCCAAAATTTCTTTAAATGCTTTAATTAAATAATATTTTACTGTATTTTTTAATAACAATTTCATTATAACACTTTAATATATTTTGGAAAGTTGTTTTTGTTGCTGCCGTGTCCATGATGTGTGCAAAATATAGATAGGTCCGAAGCTGTCGTAGCTGTCGTTTTGCTTAACGGCTTTTTCAGAGAAAATTAAAACTTCTGGGTCTTCAATGCTAATTTTGAAGAGCTTAGCTTGAATTTCTAGGCGGCCCAAGATATGCTACGGAGACGGCTGAATACCGGAAGAGTTTGGGCATTTTTTTTTATTTTTTAAAGTGAAATCATAAAATATTTGCACCAAAATAAGTCAACTAACAGCCAATGCCCTTTAGCGCAAACGCATTCCTGAATGGTAACAAAACTTTGGTCAATTTTTAAAATGCTTTACATTAAATAATATTTTAGTGCATTTTATATAATCATTTCACGAAAGTTTTATTATAATATTGTAAAATATTTTGTCAAATTAAAACATAAAATCTTTGCACTTAAACGAGTGAAGTAACTGTTAATGCCCTGAGACGAAAACACATTTTTGTAATGGAAAAAAAAAATTATGGCCATTTTTTTTAAATGCCTCAATTTAAATAATATTTTAGTGCATTTCAAATAATCATTTTATAAATGTTTTATTGTAATATTATAATTTATTTGTTAAGTTTTTAAAACTTGCGCCAAAACAAGTAACAAAACAAGTAACTTTTTGCGCCAAAACAAGTAAGCATCAATCGCCTTTAGCGAAAATAAATCCCTGTATAAGAACAAAATTTTGATCAAATTTTTAAATAATTTTTATGGACATTTTTAAAAATAATTACATAAATATTTTATCGTAGTCTATTTTGTCAAGTTAAATCATAAAATCTTTACATCAAAACAAGTTAAGTAACAGTCAATGCCCTGAAGCGAAAACATGTTCCTGTGTGGGAACCAAACTTGACGCGACACCCTAAAAAAATTCCCCCTTTCAATTTCGAACACCTTATTTCTGGAGGTCGGAGATTGAACCCTTTTTTTCACGTCTTAAGAAAGCTGTCTTGAAGATTTAAAGGAGGGTGGAAAGGGTTAGGACTGCAAAAAAATAAGGAATGGGAAGGGTGGATGCATATTGCGTGAGAACGTCGATAAGGTTAAAGCCCTGAGGCTATGAATAAAGTTTAGTATGGTAAAAGCGTTATAATGTTTTAATTTATAGATAATTACAATTATTGATTTCTTAGTAGATTGAGAGGGTCTTTTGTTTTAGGAAGGTATAATATATCTTTGTTTAATTAATTTTTAAATTTGTTAATTTCGTCCATTATGCGTTTATTGAATATTTGATTTTTTCGAAAAACGAAAATCTATTTTGCATATTTTCCTCGCTATTATTTTCTATTTAATAAAAATCTGTAACTTATTTTAACTTAAATTTGCCTCTTCGCTCCAGAGGTACACATGCGTGGACCTTTGTAGACTTCACTTCACAACTTCGGTTTACGATAGTTCTTAATACTAACATTTTTCTTATAAATTAGAATGTCCAAACTTTCCAAAATTACTGATACCGAAACAGCTGATTTATTACTTTTAGTGAAAAATGACGAAGCAAGAGGGTCAAGCTGATTTTAAAAAAAAAACGAGTTTTTTTTTCGATAACTTTTCGGAGATTTCGAAAAAGTTTGAAAAGTTTTTTCGGAGGTTAATTTATCAGACATTTTGAATTTAAAAAATATATTAACACAATCTATTAATCTCAAAAAACAGATACAGCTTGTTTGTTTATAAATAATTATAACAAAATGTGTATTTTCAGCCATCAAAACTTCAAATTCCACTAATTTTCCGTTATCCTCAGCAAAAGTTTAAACGCTAATTTTTTTCATAAATCAGTAACAAATAATTATAAATAAGCCTAAAAATCAAAATTTTGTCTCGTCTATCCTCATATTTAATAACAAATGGCTATTAAAAGCCACTTTTTTTAAAATAAATAAAAACACATTCAATTATGTGAATGGAAAAACCAAATCAAAAATCTTTTTTCATATTTAAAAAAAATCCTTGTATTTAAATTATAATTATTTTAAAAGTCTCAAACAAAATTTTACATGATAAATACGTTTTAACTTAACCCTTTAACTCCTAAAGCAGCCCATGTGGCCGTAGAACTAAGGATTGGATAACGTACTTATTTCAAGTATACAACAAGAGAATCTATTACTTTGTTGCGACTAACCTTCTGACCTTTACTCTATCCACAGTGTTCTTATTGCTAAATTGGTGAATGACGCTTTTCAATTCAAAATTCTTCTCCTAATTTGACGTTACCCTCAGCAAATATTAAACGCTATTTTTTTCAAAATTGCTTACACAACATACTTCTAAATACATAAGTACTTGAAAAATACGTTTAAATGAAGTTTATATGCAAATAATTTTTTTATGAGTGAAGATGTTAGAGGTAATTATATTTCTGTAGAATAAGTAAAATGTAATAATCATACAAACGTAAAAAAGGCGCCCATTTGTTTCCCGTATCCAACTCAATAGTTACGCTGATATAATTATGATTTTTTACACGGAGACTTTAGAATATTTCTTATACTTATACTTCATTAAAATATAAAATAAA
This sequence comes from Oedothorax gibbosus, assembly GCA_019343175.1. Lineage (NCBI taxonomy): Eukaryota > Metazoa > Arthropoda > Arachnida > Araneae > Linyphiidae > Oedothorax > Oedothorax gibbosus. The sequence continues at coordinate 412,263 of JAFNEN010000103.1, forward strand.
ATATTCTAAAAGTCGATTTTTTTTATTTTTGACAAAAAAAATTAATTAAAACGCGAATACTTTATTTTAAAGTTAATATTAATATATTTACAATTTGTATGGAATGTGTTCAAATTTAATTTATAAATTAAAATGTAAGTTTTGTTCTTGCAACAAACAATACAAATAAACACAATTTGTTTCTTTAAATAAGGCTAAACATTATAACCGTTTTTTATGATATAGAAGTCATGTTAGTTGAAATATAATTAGTTTTACATACAAACAAATAGTTTATCAATAATTTTCATTTATAGTTTCAGAATTTATCAATAATTTTTTTATTTAGAAAGCAGTCAATATGATTCATGCGCTTAGAGACTGCTGATATCAAGTTGTTTCAAAATTCTTTTCTTAATTTGAAGATACCCTCAGCAAATATTAAAAGCTAATTTTTATAAAAATTGCTTGCAAAACATACTTCTAAATACGTAATTACTTGAAAAATAAGTTTAAATAAAGTTTATATGCAAAGGATTTTTTCATGAGAGAAGAGGTTATAGATAATTATATTTATGTGGAACAAGTAAAATGTAATAATCATACAAACACGTAGCAGATAAAATGCGCCAATTTGTTTCCAGTGTCCAACCCTAGTTACGCTGCATATAATTATGATTTTTCCACAGAGACTTTGGACAATTTCTGATACTTATATACTTATACTTCATTAAAATATAAAAATAATTCTAAAAGTTATTGATTTCTTATTTTTGTTATTTTAGACAAAAAAAATAATTAAAACCACGAACCATTTATTTTAAAGTTAATAATAAAATATTTACAATTAATACGAAATGTGTTCAAATTTAATTTATAAATTAAAATGTAAGTTTTTTCTCGCAACAAACAATGCAAATAAACAGAATTTTCTGGTTACTTCAAAGAAGGCTAAATATTATAAATATATTTTCTATGATATAGAAGTCATGTTAGTTGAAATAAAATTAGTTTTACATACAAACAGTTTATCAATAAATTGCATTTCTAATTTCAGAATTTATCAATAGTTTTTTAATAATTTAGGAACCAATCAATATGATTCATGCGCTTAGAGACAAACGACATCAAAATGTTTCATCAAATAATTTCTTTCATAGCATATAATTATTAAAATTATAGTATTTTCAGTTATTAGCAGATTGTCAATATCCTAAGCAACACAACTATGCTGCTCAAATGTGGTTTTTACGTTGAAAACTATCATGTACAGTTATTTAAACGTGAGTTTCGACATTGATTCCACGTGAAAGTGTTCACTTTTGTCAACGTTGCTTGAACGTGTATTTCAATTTCAAAAAGAATTTTAGCAAAATTTTCAACTGAAATGAACGCTGGAATTTTCCCAAAGTGCTTGTCTAGAGACGAAACGAATCCACCAGAAAACCACATGAGTGTGTTGCTCGAGATATTCTAAAATCGAAGTTAATCTAAAAAAGCTGAAGCAAATAATAATAAATAAAGTTAAAAAGCAAACTGTTATACTCATATTAAATAACCAATGGCTAATAAAAACCACACTATTTCAAATAACGGTATAGCAACTCGGGCCGCTCCAGGTGAGGAAAACAATCGAAAATCTTATTTTTTCATATTTAAAAAAAATCCTGCTATTTAAATTATATATTTTTTTAAAGTATCAATCAAAATTTTACATGATACATACACGTGATAACTTACTGATTATAAATATTTTTTATACTTATTTCAAGTATATAACAAGAAAATCTATTAATATGTTGCGGCTCTAACCTTCTTATCTCTAAATTGTTGAATGACGCTATCCAATTCAAAGTTATTCTCTTAATTTGACGTTACCCTCTTTATTAAACGATTTTTTTTTTCAAAATTTGCTTGCAAAACAAACTTATAAATACATAATTACTTGAAAAATACGTTTGGATAAAGAATATATGCAAGGGTCATTTTCTGTAAATGGGACAAATTGCACTTTTAAAAACTGAAAAAAAATATATTTTTCTTATTGAATAATTTTCTTTATATGCGTTGCACACATTCATATATAGTAAAAAAATGGTTCAGATCCATTTTTGATGATTTTTTTAAAAAAAAATACATATTTTCCATACTTGACAATGACGTAAACTTCTTTAGATACTGAGCATGCGCAACAGACAATATATATGTGCATGCGACACCGAAAACATTGCATGCCTTTTTGACTTGCCCCAAAAGTTACGCATGGTGTTTCAGTTCCAAAACGCATGATTTAAATCTATGTGGGGTTAAGTTTGGTTGAATAAAAGGCGCACTAAACCTACAATAGACAGAGTACACAATATATATCTCTATAGGAATGCGAGTCTTTTCTTTAAATGGGAAAGTTTGGTTGGGTTAGTTTGAAATACCGTCAAACAAGAGCTACATGAGGGCCAATTAGCGACTGGTGTCGTAATTTAGAACCACAGTCGAGCCGGCGCCTGATGGATAAGATTTAACTACCATAAATTAAAACCCATAAAGAGGTCCTTTTCAAATAAGTTGACTTAAGAGCACTCCTTTCAATATTTGATGTGTTTCGCTAAGTAATATTTTAGCTTGAGTGATAACACATATGCATTTTATAGAAAGAATAGTGGTTGCAATTAATGTGTCATTTTTCTACATAAATAATATAATCTATTTTAAAACACATATAATCAATTTCAAAATTATTTTACTATTTCTTAATTAAGTTGTAGCCACTTTAATTGAAACTGTACAACATTTTTGGGAGATTTAGAACTGTGTCCCTAATCAACTACAAATTAGTTACGGCCACAACCGCACTTTGATTGGATGGGTTTGATAGCTGGTATATTGCATCTTACTTATATTGACTCTACGCAGCCAATACAAGCCTCGTAATTTAGAACCCTGGTCAAGTGATGAGGTCGACACCGACCATACTTGAATATTGGCATTTTGTCAAGTATAATTTCAATGGAATAAATTGTGTTAAATAAGTATAATATACGTGTGACGTGTTTAGAGTAAACGACTCCTGCGGCTTAAGAAAATTGCAACCGCATTTAATTTTACAGTTATTCGTCATAAATCTCTTGATGATAACGAGACTGTGGTTCTAAATTACGATACCCGTCATCAACAGCCCTAGATTATAACGTAGAAGAAGATACGAATAACCACTCTCGTGAAATATCTAAAGGCATGCGTTTTTAAAAAATCTACAGTTGAAGCGAAACAACCGATCGGTAATGAATGCGCTTGATAAGAAAGATCCCATATGAAGTTATTCAATGTGGACTGACCTTCAAGGCTGATATGTGAGTTAGTGACGTGTGAGTGAGTGACGATTCCGTAGGAAAAGTCAAAACTATTTATCAATAGTTTTTTAATTATTTAGAAACTAATCAATATGATTCATGCGCTTAGATACAAATGACATCAAAATGTTTCATCGAATAATTTCTTTCATAGCATATAATTATTAAAATTATAGTATTTTCAGTTATTAGCAGATTGTCAATATCCTAAGCACCACAACTAGGCTGTTCAAATGCGGTTTCTACGTTGAACACCAACCTGCACAAATTTGTTTAAACGTGAAATTGTTCATTTTTGTCAACGTTGTTTGAACATGTGTTTCAATTTTCCACAGATAGAATTTCTAACAAAATGTTTAAATTAAATGAACACTGGAATTTCCCCAAAGTTGCAAAAGTGCTTGTCAAGAAACGGAATGAAATCTTTATCATCAAAATTATAGATTTAATAGATATATTGAAGTTTATTGCTACTTTGAAGTTAAAACAAATTTTCCCTTGTTTTGAGTCTCCAGTGTTGTTTTGGAGTTGAAATATCATATGGAATCCACATTAGCTATATTAAGCGATATTTTAAGCAATTATTAGTAATCGATATATTTTTTTTGCTTTAAAATAATTTGTTGCTTAAATTTAAAGAATTTTTTTATCCTATAGACGGGCCAGGTACGCAAAAATAGTGCATCATACAAATGCAAATAATCTTTTTTTTAAGGTTGAAATTTAACATTAAAGCAGGATTGCGAAATCACATCGGAATTTTTTTTTTTTTAAAAATTCTATTTTTACGCCGAACTAGTTAGCCATACTGAACCAAAAATAAACATTTTCGCTTATATATTTGAGTTAAAAATCCCCTTAATAAAAATTATTGTTGCAATTTTGCATGTAAACAATGTATTTTTTTTCACTGTCAACGAATCCACCAGAAAACCACATTGATTCAACATAAGTGTGTTACTTGGGATATTCTAAAATCAAAGTTAATCTTAGAAAGCAGAAGCAAATAACATTAAACCTAAAAAGCAAAATTTTGCCTCGTGTCGATACTCATATATAATATCAAATGGCCAATAAATGCCACTTTTTTTTCAAATCCAACAACTCTCGAGATAAAAAACAGAAAATCCAAATCTAAAATCCTATATTTTCATATTTAAAAAAAAATATCCTGGTACTTTAAATTATAATTCTTTTAAAAGTATCAAACAAAATTTTACATGATATATAGGTGTTAAGTTAATGATTATTACATTTTTTCCATATTTATTTCAAGTATATAACAATGAAATCTCTTACTTTGTTGCGACTAACCGTCTGACCTATATTATATCCACATATTCTTATCTTTAAAATTGGTGAATGATGCTTTTTAATTCAAAATTCTTATTCTATGAGATTTTCAATTCAATAAATTAAATGTATTTCTATACCAACAATTAAGGCTGAACGATAAAATAATAAAGCATACACATATTGCCACTCATGCATAAAAATATCTGATCGTGGCTTTATTTTTCGCGAAATTTCCCCAAGTTTGGTTTGTTTGGAATTAAGAAGCTGTAGTACGATACAAGGATAAAAATTTATATTAGAAGTAATACTCAACAAAGATATCGAGAGCATCACTATTCGATTATTGGTAATATTCGATGCCATTTTTTTTATTATGGCTAATTAATTTCCTTAAAAATCATTATTTTTTCCCCTTTAACTATATTTTAGAATGTTTTTAATGTAAATTTGTCCTTTCAAATTACTAAAAGAAGTAATTCTGTAAAGAAATTGGGTAGTATGAACGAAAATACCTCTTTTGTTGGAATTTTCACCTCGTAGTAGTGAGTGGCGATATATATGTTTCTGCAAATATTTTTCTATAACTTACGTAATAATGGACGGGTTGTGATGTTAATGGTATTGGTGGTCATAGTAATTGGTGAGCCTTTATTATATAATACTGCTAGGTCCTTCCTTTTTAAATATTCCATAAGCCATTATACTCGATAACTTTGTTTTTGCTAATATATTTGTATGAATTGCTTTATAATAGTATTGGTGGTAATGTTAATGGTACTTGGTGGGCCGTGAGAAGATAATGAGGCGAGGTCCTTCATTTTTATGTATTTCATTCAACTAGCGACGATAATTAGAAATGCGTAATAATGGTACTGCTGTTGTTATTAGTACTGGTGGTAATGTTAATGGTATTGTAGGGTGTTAGAAAATAATGCTGCTAGGTCCTACATTTTTAAGTATTTGATTACCATTATGAACTTTAAAAATCGAGCCTTACGATCAGGAGTTAACCTTTAGTTAAATATTTTCCCTTCAAAATTATTTTTCACAGGACAAACGTTGTCAAGCCTACGACGGATGCGAGTCAGTGTTAACAAAGCTCGCCAAACCTTTAAGGTAGAACTTAATCGACGAATGCATTGTTCTTGGTCCTTACTGCGCCTGGCATGCCGTGGCTGATTAGCCTCTGCAGGTGACGTGACATTAAATACGTGTCAACCCAAAAGAATTGAGTGACACCGGGCCTCGCATTAGCCCTTCAAAACCTTTTGAAATTAGCAGCAGAGATATCAGTGACTTAAATGATTAGCTCCGGTTTCCGCTTGGCCTCCAATGGATGGCTGCTGTTGTTTGGTGTGATTCCTCATTAGGATTATGTAGATTCATAGCGACCTGTTGAGGATTCGAGTCGTCTTGCTGATAATGTGCGATGATGGGTTTGACATATTGGGTTTTAATTTGAATTGTGGAAGGAAGATTCCGAGATGTTTGGCTAATAGACATTTTAGGTGTTTAAATTTCACACGCAGATGAGTGTGACTTCATGTTTAAGCAATCAGGAACCACAAGTCCAAATTAAGCCGGTAATATATGACCATATTAGGGCTTAAGAGTAGTTCCGATTTATGTCCGAAGATTGAACCAACAATCAAATAATTATGGGCGGGTTCGGTTTGAGTTTTCCCGTTGTGGACGTGTCTGGTTCTTAATGGGTTAAGAAGTATTATAATTTTACATATATGAAAACAAATTGTAGGGAAACTTGTTATCGTTAAAGAAGTTAGTAATACGTTCATTGACTGAAAAAATATCAGTATATTCAAAAATATCACTTAGCACGTTCTTCCACGAAGCTCCTCAATTGTGTAGATTAGTGGCACGAAAATAATCTAAGTAATTAACTCTATTATTTTTAAATGACAGGTTGTAGACTAGAGCAAATATGGCGCGAATTTAACGTCCTGTCTTAATTTTTCAAAGGATTATCAAAAAATTTTAGATAAAAAAATAATGAAATTAAGAAATAAATGTATGTGATATCCGAATTACGAACGCGTATGATAATTTATCCTACGCGTTCGTAATTCGGATATCACATACATTTATTTCTTAATTTCATTATTTTTTTATCTAAAATTTTTAGATAATCCTTGGAAAATTAAGACAGGACGTTAAATTCGTGGAGATAATAATAATTTTACCCTCATAAAATTTACAAAAAAAAAATCGTTAAATTACTGGTAGAAGTACACTTGAAAAGAAGAGTTCACCGCATTGCCAGCAATGGAGGAAACCTGTAAATTCACAACTTTAATCATATAAAAAGATGTTTTCATGGTAAGTATAACAAATACGACGAATATTTAACCTTTAATTGTTTTTATATTTGGTATTTAGTCATCAGCAAAAATTTCCAATCGTCAATATTCAGTCTTGTTAAGAACTTTTCAATTTGCTGTTTACGTTGAAGGCACCGTTTAAAATTCAACAATTTACAAATAACATTATATAATACTTTGAAAAAAAATTAAGGTCTAACTACAATTTAAATATGGTATTTTTAGAGAGAAAATTCGAGTTAATTTTTAATAAATACTTCCAGAAGTGACAAAAAGCAAAGAAATATAATTTCAGTAAACTACAGACAAGATAAATTCTAAAAAACCTTATATCACCTAAGCTTTTAAGCTATTTGAATATAAAAGCCTTTTTTAAAACTATTCGAAAAAATAGTTTCATACCTAGAATGTATTAATGTTTGTGTCATAGAACTACTTAAATAGACTTTTCTTTCAATAAAAAATGTGTCATCTTTAAACGATAAACTAATAAATATCTAACATTAACACTTTTGCTACGTAAGCTATTTGTTGCCGCATAACTTGTTAAAGTAATAGAATTAACAAATCTTTACTAGTACGGCCTTCCAGGCCGTTTTAGAAGTTAATGGGTTAACGTAAATTTTGAAAACTTACATAAAATCCACAATAGGACCCAAGCAACAAACTCATGTTGAATCAATGTGGTTTTCTGGTGTAACAGTGGGAAAAGCACATTGTAACCACATTGCTTCCATGCAAAATTCCAACAATAATTTTTATTTAGACGATTTTAAAGGAAATGTATGAGCGAAAAATGTTTTATTTTTTGCTGTGTAAGGCTAAATAATGCGGTATAAAAAATCTTCAAGTTTTCTTTTTAATTTTTCTGATTTTTTCTGATTGATTCTGTAATTTCGCAATGTTGCTTCAATGTTAAATTTCAACCTTAAAAACAAAGAAATAATAAAAACAAAGAACTTGAAATAAGTGTATAAAAAGTAGTAATTAATTTAAAACGTATGAGAACCGTGTAAAATTTTGTTTAATACTTTTAAAAGAATTATAATTTAAATACCAGGAATTTTTTTAAATATGAAAAAATAAGATTTTTGATTTGTTTTTCCATATCCGCAAATGCTGAATAGGGTGTATTTGAAAAAATTGTGGCTTTTTGCCATTTGTTTTTAAATATGAGTACAAACAAAATTTTGATTTTCAGGTTTATTGATTATAATTTGTTAAAATATTTTATGTCTACCTGCCGAAATTTAAGAAAAAAACGTATCACTACCTGTAGAATGTTTTATCTTTTTAAAATTTCGAAACTGTACGAATAGCAATTTTATAACCCTTCAAGACCGGCCGTATGATGACGCTGATTTAACTATGAGATTAAATTTTAAGAGTTTTATCCAAAAATATACCTTAAAAAGCTTTAATGCCAGCAACTCCTAAAAACCCAAGTCATTTTTTATATAAATAACGAATGGTACAAGTCAGCTGCTTCGGTATCGATATTTTTGAAAAGCTTGAACATTGTCTTTTATACCCGCACGATCATGATAGCTCATTCTAAAGGGTTAATAGAGACTCAAAATACTGGAAAAAATTACGTGTGTCTAAATGATATTTCTTATAATGCCTATATCTGTGTTATTTCGTTAATTGTCTAAATAATATGACCATTAACATGACGTTAATTTTAGAGTAATGGTATTCGAACGTTTTTAGACTGCCTATTTCTAGCCTCCTAACAGAGCCTTAACGCATCCAAATTTTTTTGGGTTTAAGGGTTTATTCGATTTGTGTCCAAAAATTTCACCATTAAACAATTATAAGTTAAGTTAGTTTGAATTATCGTCGCACGAGGGCTATTGGCGACGGGCGTCATAATATAAAACCACAGTCAAGTGACGAGCCGACAAATGAGTAGGAATCCAACGCGACCGGTAAGGGCGACATCGTACGCAGCCCAACAAACAATTATTAGTTCCGTTTTAAAATTTCCATTAGTGACGTGTCTCTTCCTAAATAGTTGGATATTACAATTTTACAAGAAGAAAATATGTTTAAATTAATGATACGTGGTTGCCATCCAAGAAATTAATATTTTACCGATAATTTCATAAATAACAAAAATTTTTAAGATAAAATTCCTTTTGAATCCACTTTTTATATATTTGAAATTAATAGACAGTTATTTGTATGCCTTTTTGTCAAAAATAATTTATGTATACCTGCTGAAAACAAAAATAAAAACGCATCACTTACCATAGAATTACATTGTAGAATTGATGTGGTTTTCTTGTTTTTCATTCTAAAGCTGTCTTTTTTACAATTCAAAAATTAAGGTTTAATATAGTGGAAAAAATAACTTAATAATAAGGCTTTTATTAAAAACATAATTTATGCTTGAAAAGACGGACATTAAAATTTCGCCAATTTTTTTACAACTAAAGTTAATAAATATAAAACCATATTAATTGTAAAATCTCCTATTTTTTAAACTTCCAGTACAATTTTTATTATCAAATTGTCCTATATATCTCTTTCAACGTACGCACACAGCTATAACTTAAATCTTATTAGAATTTTTTTTAAAAGATTGAACGTTAAAAATTTCTTACAGCTACTGCACATGAACGCAGTTTTTTATTTTATATAACGATGTAAATAGTGTTAAATAATAATAAGTAAATGTAAGAAAATCTTTTTGGAGATCACTATTTTTATAGTGTTACACAAATTTATTGCAACAAACAGAGTAAAATTAAGACCACTAAGCACTGTAATCTCCCAAACCCCCATATTAAAATGCTAGCTGAACTATACGTTACTTTAATGTGTTTGCACTATCACAATTTGGCTACGTTTCAACGTTTTGGCGTATAACTGGCGAAATAAAAAACGATAACCTAGCCAAATATGTAAACGAATCTCTCCTACCTTGAATGAAAACCTGATTAACAATAGAACCTATGACAAAGGCGAAACTAAGGTAAAAAATATCTTTTTCGGGAACGGCTCCAAGATGTTTGAGTGACACTGCTTAAAGTCGGTATCATTCTAGATAACTCCTTAATAAAGACTCAGTAAGAAGTTTTTAAAAATCACAATGAAATTCATTTTAATATGTTTCGATAAACAGAGGGGGATGATAGGCGGGTTATAGTCATCACCTGAGCAACCAAACTTGACCGAGCGAAAAATAATAATAATACTTTATTTTGTTAAAACTTTAACTGATACAAGAAAGATTTTGAGTAAAATAAATTCAAATACCAGAACTGTAGTAAACTCTTGGGTGTAGAAACTTTTTAATTATTTCTATTAAAAATCTTTTTGCTGCCAAGATTTTTTTACAAGGTTTTGTTCAAATGCATCGTTGAAAACATAAAACATTATGCTTAGTATAAATGTTATTCAATTAATTCTGGTAAAATATATTTTGATAGCAAAACTGTTGTACAGTTTTAGGCGTAGACATCTTTTTTAATTATTTCTAATCAAAATTTTTTAACTACCAAAGTTTGTTTACTTAAAAGATCTTTTCCAAAACCTCGTTACAAACACAACATTTTTGTTTGCTAAAAATGTTATTAATTCAATTTTGGCACACTTCGCGGTGAAAACCAATCGAACTTTATTTGCGATCGAAAAGTCTTTTTATCCTCGCCAAAGCGGAAGCCATTTTTCTTTTGGCGCTCATCCTGGCGCGCTTTTTTCGCTCGCTTTTCTTCTTGCTTTAATAACGACGATTTGACATAAAATTAATCGTTACGCGCGGAGAGAAAATTTTTAGCTGGGAGTCATTTTTCAAAAATAAATACTTGTGTCGCACTGCGGCATAAAGAGTATCATGACTATTACCATGGGGAGAGCTGGGAACATTTTTTCGAAATTGTTTCCGCTTAGTTTTCAAAAATGATTCTTTTCAAAATTTGATTCCATAGATATTTTAAAAAAAGATATTTCGCTTGCATTTTAGCTTGGGATAACCTCTTTTGTGATTTACGGGATATATTTTGAAAATTAAATATTTTATTTAAAATTAAAATAGAAAGATTGGAATTCAATGATGTGAAGCAAATAAATCACTAAGCTTTCTTTTGAAAAAATTTAAATTAGTTATTTATAAAAATATTTTGAATTAGAAACAACAGAATTCAAAAGATAGATTATCAGAAAGATTGAATTTACGTAAAATTCCTCTTTTAATATTATTTTCTCAAACATCTAGCGTGTAATAAAATTGTAATTTAAAAATAAATTTCATCTCAGCATAGCGCATTTTCCATAGGCAATTTGCAATTAAAATTTCAGTTAGTGAACCTTTGACTGAGCTAATTTCAAAATATGGTATTAATATTTTTATCACACGTCGAACCAATTCTAACACAATAACAATAAGGTAGAAATTTTTAATGTATGAGCCAATAATATCTGCCCAACTTTCTTCTTACTTTTGCAGCCTAAATTAGAAATGGCATTGGCAAACCAGATTTGCCTTATTATTGTCTGTTATCAGGCTAAGTTCTATTTGAAAATTAGCACTGGGTGTTTACCGAGTAAAAAGTTAATTAAATAAGCTATAAATCATAAAATATAATAGAATTATGTGATTTATTTTAATGAAATAAAATTTTATTAAATGAAAAATTCAGTTTTTTTCTTAACTGAATAATAAAAAAAATTAAATTAAATATTGCACTTAAAATTTTATCATAATTTTAAATGACAGTTTTATATAAAAACGATTTTCTAATTAAGTACCAGTTTTATCCTGGAACACAAAACACATCCTTCACATTAAATATTTGTTTTATTTTCATGAGAAACACATTTAGAAAACGGTGGTGAATATAAACCCATTTGTTTAAAACAAAAATGAATTTGGCACTTAAAAGTTTAAATAATCATTAATATGTATTTTTGCGAGATTTGTTTTTAAGATGCATAAACCTTATTTGGAAGCCATATACTGTAACAAACATTTTTTTCTGGAAAAAGCATATTTTTGTTTGTTAAGAAACATGGTAAATGCTTTTAAACATGATTGGAACAAGAACAAAATAATTCGTACTTGCAATGAAACTATTTATGGGAAGCAACATTTTAAGCTGTTGTTTAATGAACATCATTTAACAAAATCTTTAGCCGAACTTTTCAAAACTAGTACTTCTCTATTCAGCAATTTAAACAAACATATAGTCAGGATGAAGTAAGAGCAGTTTTTGCTTAATGCCACCCATAAACAAAACACCCATAATTTTTTTATTAGAGAAATCTTTAAGTTATTACTGGTAAGTTAGTTAAAAATATAAATTTTTTACTGATAAGTTAATTTATTGCATAATACTATCACATAGAATGGCGTAATTTGAATACTTGAAATAAGTGTATAAAAAAGTAGTAATTAATTTAAAACGTATGAATCATGTAAAATTTTATTTAATACTTTTAAAAGAATTATAATTTTAATACCAGGAATTTTTTTAAATATGAAAAAAATAAGATTTTCGATTTGTTTTTCCCACTTTCGATATAGTGTATGCCATATTGTAATGCATTAGAAAAAAAGTGGCCTTTAGCCACTTGTTATTATATATGAGTATAGACAAAACCAAATTTGGTTTTTCAGGTTTATTGATTATTATTTTTTAAAATAACTTATGTCTAGCTGCCGAAATTAAAAAAAAAAAAAAACGTATCACTACCTGTAGAAGTAGGTTTTATTTTTTAAAAATTTCGAAACTGTACTAATAGCAATTTTAAGACCGGCCGTGTGATGGCGCTGATTTAACTATGAGATTAAATTTTAAGAGCTTTATCCAAAAATATGCCTTAAAAAACATCAATGCCAGCAACTCCTAAAAAACCAAGTCATCTTTTAAACAAAGAAAACGGTGTTTTAGCAAACGGTGGTGAATATAAACCCATTTGTTGAAAACAAAAATGAATTTGGCACTTAAAAGTTTAAAAAATCATTAAATATGTATTTTGGCAAGATTTGTTTTTAAGATGCATAAACCTTATTTGGATGCCATATACTGTGACAAACATATTTTTTTCTCTTGAAAAAGCATATTTTTGTTTGTTAAAAAACATGGTAAATGCTTTTAAACGTGATTGGAACAAGAACAAAATAATTAGTACTTGCAATGAAACTATTTATGGGAAGCAACATTCTGAACTGCTGGCGTAATTTGAATACTTTTATGAATTTACATATGATAAAACTACAATACAATTTCTTCTTACTTTTTTATGATTTTTATGCAGATATTTCATAATTAAATAGTTTGAAACATACAACTCCACGTAAAAAATAAAGTATTATTTTCCTCATAAAAATGCAAGTTGTTTCTGATTGAACGTTTTTGAAATTTTAAACTACTCTATAATAATAAACTAAATTTATTGGCACGATAGCTCATGGATGGCGAAAGCCTGCAATGCCTATTTCAATTTACGATACTTGGGATTAAGCTTTTAAAATTTAAACAAAGCAAAACTTATGTTGACATTATAATTCGGGATATGGTGTTACCCCTTTGAGAGCCACTTGGCCAGGTGGTGCTGGGTTCACATTATTATTAGGGTTGGAGAGCACATTTTCATGCTTTGTCCCAATATTTTACCTACAACCAAAAGATGGAATTCGAAACTATTTTCAGGTTTCAGTTGAGGGCATGTTTGGTTATTATAGGTTTAAATTATTAAAATTGACTTGTATTAAAGCAGTATGTCCCCTGTTGCTGAAAATGTAGCGGTACTATTAAATAAAATTATAATAAAACTGAGAAAAATCAAAAGTGTAAAAAAATAGGCAGTAGTATTATTTACTATTTCATTTTTTTTATAAATATTTAAATCTGTTTGTTGACAAATTCTTTTATTTGTGTAACAGTTAATTAAGATTTTCAAAGACACAAATGCTTCTGTTAGAAAGCTTTTTTAAGAAATTTTATCTGTTTATGTTAATATTTTTTATTATCATTAGAAAGACCAGATTGTAACTTAAAATTAGCGGCTTAAATAACACGCAGATAATTAATGTAACAAAATACAAAAATTAAACGTGAAACTTGTTCTTAAGTTCTTGATAAAATTTTCTGATCGATAATGCAAAATTGCATTGCTAAGTTTGTTTTCAATTTCGTCAAAACCCAAATATATTTAGTATCATTGTTTGATAATTTAAATAAAAGCGTATACATATCACCAACCACGACGAAGCACATCAACGAGCAAATAATATTGCAAGTTATTTAAATTTTATTTAAAAAAAAACTTACTTCTTTAGGAAATAGTTATAAATCTTACCTTTCTTCGAAACTTCTGGAATTTATTGAAATTATTTAATAGTAATATTTCAAATCCAACGTACCTAGAACACAAAAAAAACATAACCATTAATATTAATAAACTAAAATTATAAATAAATACTAATTATGTATCGAACAAACACTAGTGGAATTTAAATTATTAATTTTATTATAATAAAAAATACTTTTTTTAGTTGATATACACATTAAGAGTAACTAAAACTTATAATGATGAAGTATATTTTTTACTGTATTAATTACGATGGCTGTTTTTTTTTAAACCTCCGATGGGGTGTAACAAAAAGACGGGTCAAGATACAAAAAAGATTGTTTACCAAAAGTAAAGTACAATACTGCTTATTTCTCCATATAATCACCTTGACGATTAAAGCATTTGTCATATCTGTAAACAAGCTTTGAAATACCCTCTTCATAAAATGTAGCCGCCAATGATTTGAAGGTAGTTGTGACGGTTTTTTTAAGCTCCACGTCAACTTGGAAGCGCTACAATCCAAGCCATTATGCTTTTCAATAATTCACTTGTGGTAAACCTTCGAGTTTCCTTAAACGCTTGGTCAACTCGCTGAACAATACTGATGTTGAAGATGAAGATGCACAATACTGATGGTGATGCATGAAGGAGGGGACCAAGGAAGCAAGTCTGTCGCTACAGACGGTATTGTTCAGCGAGTTGACCAAGTGTTTAAAGAAACTCAAAGGTTGACCATAATTGAATTATGGACTAGCAGTGGCTTGGAGGACAGAAAAAAATTGACGTAAAGCTTCTAAATTTACCTTTTTTAAACGAAACCGTCACATCTCCCTCCCAATCATTGGCGGCTACATTTTATGAATAGAGTATTTCAAAGCTTGTTTGCAGGTATAACAAATGCCTTAATCGCCAAGATGATTATGTGGAGAAATAAACATTATTGTACATTACTTTTGGTAAAAAAAAATCTTTTTTGTATTTTGACCCGTCTTTTTTACAGCCCATCGGAGGTTGAAAAAAAACAGCCCTCATACATCCGACAATAGATAACGTTATTTTGAGTTCTCATCTGAAGACTTTTCAGATGATCATTAATTAGGCGGTTGACAATTACATAGATTACGACAATTACATACTAAAACATATAACAATTAAAAAAATTGTAAAATACTGGTAAACATTAATTCCTTGGATTCTTAACCCTATATTAAATATTAACCCATTTGTATATAAATCTAAACGTAAAACACTTTTTAAGCATGTAGTTGAATTTATCTGTGTGTGATTTTTAAACATCTCAAATATATAAAAAGACAACCGTTTTTGAATCTTTCTTTCACAATTCAAATTAAAATAAAATCTTCTAAAGCCATCTCTCATCATCGAGATCAATTGTAGATGCAGATATTTGAGTAGACTTGGATAAATTAAAATCTTTAAAAATAATTCATTCAGAGAGAGGGGTTATTTTTATTAACTTAATAAAAAAATATCAGATTTGTTAGAAAAAAATCTACTTAATTTAAAAGAATCATGAAAGTTTTAGCTTGGTAGTATTAAAATTGCTACTTTTGGTTACAAACATTATTGTTTCGAATGACTCAACGTTTTCGTTTTAATTACAGACTATTTACAAGACATTCAATTGAATTTCGTTAGACTACTTGCCACAGAGGCAGAATATATTTTATTGATTATTAAAGCTTATTCAGATGATTCTTGAATAACTAGGTACCTACCGCTGAGCAGTAAGAGTGAAAGTCTACGACATAATGAATAAAAAATAATATAAAATACTGGTAAATATCAATTCTTTGGATACTCATATACCCATATCACTTAACTACATGAAAGTGTAGTACTCGTTAAAAATGTTATCACATTCATCTTCGCTCAAAGTTTGAACACATAAAATATCTTTTGGGCAACTCTTCTTTATCTTTTACTTCCACAATTCAAACTGAATCAAGTCTGCTAAACACATTTTGCGTTAAAGACATCAGATACGGCTGTTGACCAACCCATGATAATATATTTAACGCATTCATTTAATACTTAAGTCAAATCAAGACATGTTAGTTGGTAGACTTTAATGAATAAATTAAGGAATACGCATATGCAGAAAAATGTATTATTTTTTTTCACTTATTTAAAAAGAATCTCTTCAAAAAAGGTGAATAAATCAATATAAAATAGTTCACTAAATAGATTTAAATGCCAATCAAAAATATAGTATAGAGATGTACTTTAAATTTTAAGCAGGATTTTTGGAAAATATGCTAAATAATCATGTATGGTAAACAAGGTTTAAGATGCTATTAATTGCAAAATAATTTGTTTTTATAATACCCTTACTCGATATTCACTGTATGAAGTTTCATAATATTACTATTACAGTTCACTTTTAAAGAATTTAAAACAATATAGAAAAAGAAAATAGCAGATAGGTGAAAAAACTTTAAAAATTACCTCATTATTAAGAACACTATTGTTAAGAAGGGGATATTTTTTAGGATGCTTATTATAGTTTATATATATTTTAAATATCATTACCGTTTGGACGTTGGAAATAGGCACAAGCAGCCGGAAATTTTCAGCAATCGATATCATTACTCATATAGTATATTTTGATTAACGTTTAGAATAAAAAATCAAGTAAAGGCACACAAAAATACCTTAGCTTATTTCAAGGTCTCCAATTTTCGAACAAAAGTAAAATTCGGCTGGTTCATAATTTTTCACTTTTTTTTTCTCTCTCTGCTGCAGATCTCCATTGCAAACCACCTACGTTTGAAACGTAATATACCCTATCTAAACTCTACTATTTGCATTTCAGAGCCAAGTATCATCATAGCTAAAACAGGTTTTTAAGAACACAGGAAAAAAATGAGATAATAAATATCTAGAGCCCATGCCTTTAAAAAACTAACCTTGGGACAGAAAGAGTTGTATGCAAATAAAGATGAAAAACAAAACACCCCCTTTCAATTAAGCAGATGACCGTGAAAATGGTTTGCCTGAAGCAAACGGATATTGCTGTCAAGAAAGGGTTTGAATCTTATAATGGACTTATAGGGCAGTTTGGTGGAATCAGAATTCGGATTTGGCCCATGCTAAAGTATGGTTTTTTTACTAAGTAGTAAAAAAAACTGAACTAAACTCAGAGGAGTGACAGCCCATAGAGGACCAAGGTCTGCTGTAGCTATTTTAGCTTTAGCTTCAGCAAGAGTTTACCTAAAGCAAAAGGATTTTACTGTCATAAAAGGGTTTGAATCTTATAATGGACTTACAGGGCAGTTTGGTGGAATAAGATTTCGGATTTGGCCTATGTTAAATAATGTTTCTTTTTACAAAGCAGGAAAAAAAACCTGAACTAATCCCTCTGGAGTGACGGCCCATAGAGGGCCAAGGTCTGCTGTAGCTATTTCAGCTTTAGATTCAGCAAGATTCCTCAAGCAAACGGATATTGCTGTCAAGAAAGGGTTTGAATCTTATAGGGCAGTTTGGTGGAAACAGATTTCGGATTAGGCCCATGTTAAATAATGGGTTCTTTACAAAGCAGTAAAAAAATGAACTTAACTCAGTGGAGTGACAGTCCATAAAGTGGAGTAACCAAGGTCTGCTGTAGCTATTTCAGCTTTAGCTTCAGCAAATTACCTGAAGCAAATGGATATTGCTGTCAAGAAAGAGTTCGAATCCTACTATGGACTTATAGGGCAGTTTGGTGGAATCACATTTCGAATTTGACTAAAAGGTGAATAAAGGGTTCTTTACAATGCAGTAAAAAAATAAACTAAGTATAGCCCATAGAGGGCCAAAGTCTGCTGTAGCTATTTCAACTTACCGAATAGCTAAAAAACGGGTGCATGAAAGGAGAGGTTTCAATCAGTTGGTCAGACTGAAAGAAACTTCGATTATTTAGTTACTAAGCTGAGCGGTAAAAATGATACATATGTCTTAAAAATTAATAAATGGTGTCAAGTTGCTAATTAAAGTTTTTATGAAATTTAGACTGCATTGGCTATGTAGCTAATATAAGTTGTTGTAGGAGATGAAGGTTTATTATTATAGTAGGTGCAATTTTTATTTGATGATATTTATTGAAGGACTTTTCTTCAATTGTGTGGGATTTTCAAATTTCTTAAAATAAACTAGTAAGACTTTTGAATGACACGTCTTCAATAAAAAAGAAACTATAGTACTTGTGTATTTCTACGTATACGGATACCAATTTTAGATGTATATAATGCCTACAGTGCAATTAGTATTTGAATACAAAAGTTTAAATAAATACAATTTTTTCAACAAAATGCATGAAGTTTGTCTTGGAAACAAAAGAAACTTATCAAACAAAAATTAAAACACATTAAGTCGAATAATTGAAACTTAAATTGCTTATAATTAACACAAAATAAAAGAAAACATTAAGATCTCTTGAATTAAAGAAATCCCATATTTATTCATTCACATCCATGTTGAATAACCTTTTAAATTACGATTGTTTACAGTAAATTATAATTTTCTATATTTTATTCAGAATAATTGTTTCAATAATTTATTCAGAATAATTGTTTCAATATTTTATTCGGAATTATCAATATTAAAAAAAGGAATATTAGTCAAGCTTTTTAGATAGGTATAAAATACATTCAAAATTGTGTAGGGGAGTCGAATATTTTTCTGAAGAAAATCAAAATATTCTTAAGTTACTATTAGTCGATTGGATGTCTAAAAAATTTTATTGTAATTGTGATATTGAGTTGGAAGAAACTACTTATTAAGGTATTGAATTAAAAATTAATAAATTAGTTATTAGTAATACAATAAAAAAGTTATATAGCTTTTATACAGAAATTTAAAATTATATTTTTCTTTTTTTTAAACAATTAAATGAAACTTTAAGGTTAAAAAAACCCTACGCAAAAAACAATTAAATCTTCAAAGTATATTTTATAATATCGTTAAGAAAATTTAAATTTTAAAAAATAAATCTACTTTGTTAGTTAAATTATAAACATATTTATGAGACTGGAAAAATTGTAAATTAATTTATAAAACATCTATTTTAACACTCTAAAGAATGTTGTTATATTTCAGATTTAAAAAAAAACTTTTTCTCACACTACACATAGTTTCCATATCCTCTCATAGATGGCGCATCTTGATCCGTCCAAATGATTTTTATTTTCCGTTTCGCAGGTGAAAGTTTCTCCCCTTCCACTGATTTTTTTCGCCGTTTACGTTTTTTTTATTACCTTTACAATCTTTCTTCTGACAGTAGAAAGAAGATAATAAATTGAATGGCGTGTGATAGGAGCGCCCCCAGCTATAGAATTTTGTATTACTTTTTTCTTCCCTTTTCTTTCTTTACTTTTCGATTTTTTCCCCCTACTTAACAAGTGGGAATTTTTTTTTCTCTAATCTTTCTTTACCTTCTTGAGTTTTTTTGGTGTAAGTTAACACGTAAAGTAACAAGTGTGCCTTTTTTATGGGGATTTTTTGTAAGTGCCTATTATGTGATTTTTACAGGTGTATTTGGGGGTGTAGGTACTTCACCCAATACTTAAATATTTGCTATAAAAAAACGTACTACCCATGCTATTACCCACTTTTTTTGATAGTGATAGTTTAACTGTTACTTTCGTATTAAAAAAAATGCGTGAAATAAACTTTTTTATTTGTAAATTGATTTATAATAGGTTCGAATTGAACAACAATTAATATAACATAATAAAGTGGTTATTTTTTTTTGTTTATTTGGTTCTTCATGTTATTTTTTTGCGCAAACGTGTATTCTCTAGTACTTCCGATATATATATATATATATATATATATATATATATATATATATATATTATATATATATAAAATATATATATATATATATATATATATATATATATATATATATATATATATATATATATATATATATATATATATATAATATATATATATATATATATATTTGTCTTATAAGATGTCATAATAATATTTTCCATAAACTTTGATACATTTGCAAATATTTTGGTTACAAAATATATACCACTTTTAATCTTGTAGCTCCTTTTTTAAAATTAAAATTTAAAAACAAAGCTATATATGTTAGTATTATTTATTAGTATGTTAAATGCGAGTAGTCAACGAACTATAAACATTAAAGCAAATAATTATCTTCTTTCATAAAATATGATAAAGCTAAAATAATAAATGATAACTTTGATATATGTAAAATTAATACAATAAAAATGTTAGTATGTTTCAGAATAGGTTTCAAAACAGATTAAATTTTTGTCACTAATATTTTACAATTACATACTTTTTTTGCCATTTTCACGATATAAATATAAAGCGATTTTGAAAAAGTTAAATAAAAAACCATCAAAGAAATATATCTAAGATAAAACGGATTATTATTAAGCAACTCTTTTCGGTAAATAATTATTTCAAGCATAAATTTAAGTGTTAAATATTTCTTTTTTTCTTAACATTAAAATCACCTGTAAATGTAATTCGCATCGAAAACATTAAAAAGTTAATGTTTAAATGAAAACACCTCATTTATAAAATAACATAGATCTGTCTAACTCAAAATTATAAACCTATTAATTCTTATTTTATTAAGCCTTCAAAAAATGAAAAGGTATTACAAATCGAACTTGACAAAATATTTTGTTTTTAAATATGATCTACACAATGAAAAAATATTCTTATAAAAATATATATTTTTTGTTTTAAAAGGAAAGAAGTGTTTTTTTTTATATGAAAGTACTTTTTTTCTCACTCAAATGAAATTAAGGGAAATTTATGTAACAAGCCGCACGTGTATCACAGAATCAAACCTATATAAAAATAATTAATCTTCATTCCCAAGACAGTACCCAACCTTTGAGGGCCTCTTTAGAAAGTAGGGAAACGATCTTAATTTCCTGTAGAAAGTGGATTTTCCAACCTAATTGCCTTGATTACACTTGTTCAACACTCGATAACTTCACGATCTTGTCAAATTCTAATATTTACAGTGATGTTCAGAAATTACAGGATATTTGGTCTGTGTTTGAATAAAACGTGTAAAGCCTTGGGCTTTTCTAATGGAAAAAAAATTATTGTAAAAGCTTTATGGGGATATATAAGAGTATTTTGTATTGGGTAAAATATATGTAAAATATTTATTAATAGCATGATGTATTTTTTATGTTAATAAATTTCAGGATATTTGTTCTGAGTTTGAATGAAATGTATAAAAGTCATTAAAAAAATTACATTGTATAAGTCATGTGATGTATTAGAATATACTTCCTTTAAAATTCAAAACATGATTCAAAGAAGACACCTCCCACAGTTTTAATAACATTACATTTCGACTATATAATCGGAAACAATAACAATTTATTCATTGCTCATTGATATTCTGAAATTTCAGTAAACTTAAATTTTTTTTTATTATAAAAATATATTTACATTTTCTCCCAAGCTCATTACTGCCTAGATTGATTTTCCCTCTAATGAGAAATTCTTTTCGTTAATTGAGAGTTTT
Source organism: Oedothorax gibbosus (assembly GCA_019343175.1). Taxonomy (NCBI): domain Eukaryota; kingdom Metazoa; phylum Arthropoda; class Arachnida; order Araneae; family Linyphiidae; genus Oedothorax; species Oedothorax gibbosus. The sequence goes on from JAFNEN010000103.1 coordinate 434,063, forward strand.
AGACGTCATGTGAGATATTTTCAAAAACAAATAACACGATTGTGTGTCAAAGTTGAAAATTTTATCTTTATTTTTAACCATTTCAACATTTTATAACTCAAATTCTACAATATACTTTTTTGTAAGTATTTGGGTAATCCAAACTATCCACACACAATATGTTATTAGTAATAGTATATCATTTAAGTCTCCACCGAAATCCAATTCTAAGTTGATGTTTTAAGGGCGTTGTACAAAAATTAACTTCGTGGTAGCACATTGTGCAAAAGTGAAAATCACTATGTACCTACCTTGCTGGGCCTCCGGCCTGTTGTTGGTCGACAATTTTTGCATTTGTATTGTTTTTCTAAAAAGATAAACAACCTGAAAACTCAGATCATTCTTTTTCCAATATCCACGAACCGAACTGAATGTAACAGCATGATATTTTCTGTTACTTTTATTAATGAAATTTTTGCCAGAAAAGTGGTAGGTAAAATTTAATGGGGGGGGGGGGGGAACGATCCACCCCTCGTTACTCGACTGCTATTAATCAGGGAATTTTGTGGAAGGTGTCAATTTTCAGGAAATAGCGTAAGGAACTGAGAACTGGCAACAAAAATTGTATAAGGGGTCGTCTACATATTAAAATGAGTACCAACTTTGAAAATTCCAAAGGCAACACCCAATTTTTCTATATAAAAATGTTTATCATCTTCAAAATACCCCAGATCCAAAAGAAAATTAATTAATTAGCATTACTTGTTGAGATATAAGCATTCAAAGTTGAACGCTCATAATGTTAAAAAAAAGTTTCACAAACTTTTATTCATACCTCCACAAATAAAAATATTTTAAAAAAAGAATTTTTTTCATTAAATACTTCTTAATCTTCCAAAAACAGATCACACAAGTTTTTTCATAATTTTTTCAATTTTAATATTTTTTTATTTAAATTTAACTAAGAAAAAATAAAATATGAATAGCACCCCCCATTTCGACTATATAATCGGAAACAATAACAATTTATTCATTGTTCATTGATATTCTGAAATTTCAGTAAACTTACATTTATTTTTTTTATTATAAAAATATATTTACATTTTCTCCCAAGCTCATTACTGCCTAGATTGATTTTCCCTCTAATGAGAAATTGTTTTCGTTAATTGAGAGTTTTAGTTTTTAAAAGATTACAAATGTTTTCTGCTTAAGCTCATTTCAGTAATAAAGGTACGTAAATTAATCTTGTTGTAATCCAATCTATAGATTAACCGTACGTTATATTGGACAAGCTTATAACAAGTATTGGATTATTAGAATAATAGGCTTACGATTCATTGAAATGTATATTGAATGAAGTGGAAAAATTAGAAAAATTTATTGTTTATTTATAAGGTTAGCCTAAGAATAATGTATTTAGATCTTCCAAACTAATTGACTAGAATAATACCTAATGTTACCGTACGTAAATATATGTAGTAAAATTGGAACATTTTAAGTTGTGTATACAATCAATATTTTTTTTAAGAATTTCTTACTTCATTACATACTTTAACATGTTACTAAATTGTATATCTGCTATAATCTAGTAGCTCTGATTTTTCAAATTTTATGAGTATTCGAATTTTAAAGTATAAGATTATGTCTGAAACTGTTTACGATTCACGCATGAACTTTTTAACTAAAAAAATAATTAAAATAGAATGTATAAGATTATTAAAATTTCTTTAAATTAAAATTCTTTTAAAGTAATTGCTGTGATGTAAACACGTTATGGTAAATATATGACTTCTTGGCAAAATAAAATGTGAGCATAACTTATATTTAAAGATATAATAATTGTACAATTATTTATGAAATGAAAAATGCAATCATATTTAAAATAAAAATATACGTATTCTATTGAACCTTGAGAAATAATTTTCAAGTTAAAATATCAAGTTGTGCTTCAAAACTTATTTTTAAAATCTATTTTGTTTAAAATTTATTTCTTACATATAATTATAAAACCAAAAATATTCTATTCAAACAAATTTTCTGCTATTTACAATACCTACAAATATTTAACAATTCACGGGCCGAATGCTGTAATAACCAACTTTATTTTTTCGCCATTTTTAGAACAAAATTCATGCTCAAAGTCCATAATCCGCATGACTATCAAAAATGCCTAGATCAGAATCAAGAAAAGACAAATATACATATGCAAATAAAGGTCACATATCAAGGCAGCATTCGACAGAGATGGCTATAAAATGCTGTAAGCCCCCTCAGTCAACAGTATTTCAAAGTCGTTTGTTAACTTAAGTACTTAATTGTAGTCCATGGCACGTTGCCTTTTGCCTAAATTAACAACTCAGTTTACAATTAGTAAAGTATTAAAGACGAATCGGAAGATATTCCCGAATAAAGGACTAATAAAATTATTGAAAAAATATATAAGTTATTGATTATTCTACTTAATGTTTGAAGTTTTAGGCATTTATAATTGTGTGGTCGTTGTATGGTAATGGACAATAATTTAACTTAAAAAGTTATTTGACCAAAGCTAAAAAGTCATAAAGAGAAATCAGTTTTAAAAGGGAATTGAATATTTTGCTCTTGAAGTAAATGTAGGTTTTGAAATTTAGAATGAAAAGACAGTTCTTGTACTATTTTTTGGACAATTGCATCATTAAACATTTTATTGTTATTAAATTGGGCTTTAAAGTGATACTTAAAAATGTAATATACTTACACTTTCAATGAAAAGATATATTTCTCAATTTAGCTTTGAATCAATTTTACATGACAATTAATAAACTATAAATTACTACTTGATAAAACTTTGTTGTCCATGTATTCAAAGGTTTTAACTGAACTACTCTTCAAAAATAAATGTTTTATAAAAATTGCTACACAGATATTATCAATTAAGTACTGTGTTAACCTAAAAAACTACAGATAGAAATACTAATTTTTAATTTGTTTATAATATTTTACTTACAATGTAAAATAATGTCAAAAATATCAACAATTAAACTATACTAAGTATTTTATGCAAATTAAAAACGGAAGTATTTAAATAAATATGTAATTGAGTAAAAAAATTAAAAATATTATTTTAAATTTGTCTGGCAAACATCCATGTCAACATAAAATAAGGACATAATTTATAAAATAACAATTAAAATAATATATCTTAATTTATTATACATTTAAATAAAGTTGAGCCATTTGAAACATCAATTATTCAATCAAGTTTTTACTTATAAATACTTGAATAAACTGCTACTAGAGGGCCCTGTTATGCTTGTCAACTCACAAACGCCCCGAAATAAAACTTTTTTTTGTAACTCACTAAACTCCTCTTTTCGTTAGCTATATTTCACGTATTGAATTGAATTCAGAACCACGGCTTATTTAACTTATACGGCAAGACAAGCTCATCGTGACGTCACACTAGGCAAGTTTGGATTCTAAAAAGTATAGCTTACCGTACACGAGTATTTTCATCTTCTTTAGAGCAATCGATACTCCGAACATGACAGAGAGCTTCTTTAGCTTTATAAATTGAATATCAAAACATAGTTATAAAAAGTTACGTAATGTCTCTTTTTTATTATTGTGCCATACACAACACCTGAGTAAACTAATTAAATAAGTTATTTTGTTTTATCATTTTTGGCACATCTACTGCCATTTCCTTTTAAACACATGATAATGTTTCGGATATAGTGTTAGTTACGTAACTACCACTATAATTAAACAAAAGAGTAGTTGAAATGAAACGGGGAGGGGCTTTTTCTGTGAACCTTCCAATAAGCAACAACTTCAAGCTTGAACATACTGTGGTATGCAGTTGTTCTTCTCTGAAAAATGAAGTGTTACTAGTTAGTTACGCTATCAGATGTCAGCCTAGTCGCATTTCTAGGTCCGTTGCCATTTAACCTCGTATGCCGTTCAAGAAACCATGCTATATCTACTTAGTTATGTATTTAATACTTTATTTAATTTTAAATAAGAAATGACACCACTGGCAAGAATCGTGTTTTTATTTTATAGAAAGTATAAAATATAAAATGTTTTAAAAAAATTAGAAATCTGTGTATTGGGATGTTTTATAATTTTATGAGCTTTTTCTTTATAAATGATTTTGGTAGAAATTCAAATAAGTCTTAAAATATACGGATAATGAAAACAACAACACAAGTATCGAAAAAATAGAACTGGCAAATAAAAATTAATGTTGTGTTTAGATTCAGCATTTCAAATATAATTGAAATTAGTTCAGAAATCCTAGGCGCGAAAAAATAACTTTTTACAGGCTTGTGTAAAATTTCAGATACCCTGTTAAGATACCCTGTTACTAAGTTATGTAACTACCTCTATAATTAAAAAAAATGTATATCAAATTAATCGAAATTTTTTTTAAAAGCATTCTTGTCAACTTTTAAGAGAAAATTCAACAATGACCCACTCAAAGTGTAGGGTAGTTTCTGCTTGACCGTGGCCAATAATCTCTTATGTAGCTGAAGTTTGACGTTAAAGCAGTCTAATCTGCTGAGGTAAAAAATTAGTACGCTTCTGTATACTGCCATATAGGAAGGAGAACTGCAGAATATGCAACACTAGCTTAGACCGTTGTTATACTAAAATAATCAATATTCTAGCATACGTTCTCAGGAGTTGCCGTTATTGAAAGTTAGCAACAATGGTTCAAGATTTCTTTTGCAAATACAGTAGTTTACCTACTTGTTTAATTTTAGATCCGAAACCATATTTTTCTATAAAAACAGTTTAGTAAAAACACTTATTGTAATCTCAATATAAAATTTTATTAAAATGCTTCAGCAAATTGTGAACACAAATTGTGAATTGAACTGTAACCCAAAAACCCTTAAATTAAATCAACTTTGAACACCGAATCCCAAATTTTAAAAAAAATCACATCACATTTGTATCGTTAAATGAAAAAGGTCATGACATATCTTAAGAGTTTCGCACCACGATCTTTCTTTTAATATTACAAGCAAAGGAAAAGCCTGTATGGAAATGCACCTATGAACATGCATCTTTTCAAATTTAGTGATTTATACTGTTTTTAAGATACAACTGTTATATACACTCATAATTTGACCTGATCCAAATCTTCAACATGAGAATTTCCCAAGGTTTCTTTAAACATTTAAGTTAAGGGGAGTCGGATGGTTCTACTATCTCGCCTATGTTAATTTGCCTTACTTTAGGAACATTTTTCTCAGTAACTATATGAGATATCCATTATGAACTTTTTTATATTTTATTCCTTATCTATAGCTCTTTGATTTAAACTGAGAATATTTCAAACTATAAAAAATACTTTTACAGTGATTTTTTAAAAAAAATATGTATTGAAAAAAACACACAAAAAAAATCAGATTTAAAGTTACATAATTTTTTTAGCAGAGATATTTAAAATTCCTCAGTTTAAATCAAATAACTATTAATGGGGAAGAAATGACGAAACAAAATTTGTTGATATTTGTTATAGTTAATGAGAAAATTGTTCCTAACTGCTGAAAAACCTTATATTTTAGAAAACGCAAAAGAAATGTAAGGTTTAGGTAAGAACTAATGTTCGGAATTTCTCAAAAATTCTTATAAACAGAAAACCCATAACCCCCATACGGAAATCGATAATCTTGGTCTTAAATTAAAGTTAAAGGTATGTAGAATAAAAAATAAAAGGAAAACAAAAAAACAATATTTTTGAATGTACGGAAACACTCCTGTGAACGTGACATCTTTTTTATATGTAGTGATTCCTACTTTTTTTTAAATACAACTGTCCAGTGCAGTCATCTTTGGATTTGATACAAATCTGCTACAGGAGAACTTTCCACTACGCTCTTTCTTTCAACATTCGAATCAAAGAAGAAGAGTGCATGAAATCACTCCTGTGAACATGCCATCTTTTTACATTTAGCAATTAAGTGACAACTTTCAAGTACACTATACCTTTAATCTGATCCAAATCTTCAAGAGGAGAATTCAGTAACAAACTATCATTTGACATTTTATTTATTTAAATAGGAAGTGTACATAGAAACACAATTATGGAAACGGTCCTTCTAACCATTTACATTATTTTTAAGATACAATATTTCAATACACTCATTTCTTGATCTGTTCATCTAAATCTTCAACATTCAAACAGTTCAACCTCACGGTGCTAAAGGTGTCATAGGAAATAACTTCAAGAGCATTTACAAATCCACTCATCCCATAGCATACTCTCACTCTCCTAAAGAGCCTTCTTAATACTCGATGTGATGATTTTATCGCTAAAGAGACGCTTATACAGAGGGGAGCAAATAAGAGTGGCCCCGGCTTGGAGCTAAGAATGCAGGGAAATGCTTGGCGAGAAAAACTATTAAAGCCTCCTGAAAGCCTCCAAATCGAATTCCTAAATTATTTAAACTTTCAACGGCTTTACTTATCAAACCTATTTTGTTCATTGGTTGGTTTGGTTTTTACTAGACTAGAGCTGCACATGGACAATTGACGACTTTAGATTTTAGTGCGAGCTGTGTAAGTTTCGTTGATCAGATCAGTGCACATTTGAAGATGGCTTACTTGCCGGAAATAATTCGCCAAGCGTGTGAATGGGCCTAATATCGATGGCTGCATATGGCAAACCTGTTTTTGCAGTGGTTTTGGACTTGGCAGCATTTCCTGTCTTATCCCTACTTCGACGCCAGGCCACTTTTATTTGCGCCACCCTGTACTAAAGCACTACAAGAGCTTTTTTTACGAATTACGTCTGATGCGTTTCTGTATGCCTAGGAAAAAGCTTATTTTGCTTGCACGTAATTCTGGAACATATGTTTTTTGAAAGCTAATAATCAGATTTTGTTTTTAAAATATAAATACAACCCAGTGTTATTCGTCATTGGATAGAGTTTGTTTAGTTTGAATAGTGAAATTGGGATTTTATTATTTATATTTTAGTATTTATTTATTAGTAGCATTTAATTTACCTTACTGTAAATCTGCGAATAATCTAACAGGTTTTTTGTAATAGTATTAAATTATATTAATTATAATTTCCGAGTTAACTATTTACCGATTCTTTTTAAAAAGGTCAAATTTTTTTATCGGATTTTGTTTAAAATCTACAATCCTAAGTGTTTTTTGATATTTCTTATTATTCATTTAATCATATGTTTCGAAAATTTCGATAATAAAATGATTTATTTTGCTAATTAAATTTATTTAAAAAATTATATTACGAAAGAAAGTAAATATTTTTTCACTCGCATTATTTTGTAATTTTTTGTTAGTATTAAGCATTTGTCAATCAAAAAAGCAACAGATTTCTGACTTTTTTTGGTAAAAAATAACACATTACGTCAGGTGAGATATTTTCAAAAACAAATAACACGATTGTGTGTCAATGTTGAAAATTTTATCTTTTTTTTAACATTTCAATATTTTATAACTCAAATTTTATAATATACTTTTTTGTAAGTATTTAGGTATTCCAAACTATTCACACACAATATGTTATTAGTAATAGTATATCACTTAAGTCTCCACCGAAATCCAATTCTAACTTGATGTTTTAAGGGCGTTTTACAAAAATAAACTTCGTGATAGTACATTATACGAAAGTGAAAATCACTATGTACCAACCTTGCTGGGCCTCTGTTGTTGGTCGACAATTTTTGTATTTGTATTGTTTTAAAAAAAAAGATAAACAACCTGAAAACTCAAGTCGTTCTTTTTCAAATTTTACCTAGTATAATAACGAACATATCCCTATCATATTTTCTGTTACTTTTAACAATGAAATTTTTGCCAGAAAAGTGGTACGTAAAATTTAATTGTACCAAAAGAAATGAAAGAGTGGGTTAAAAATGTGGTACAGCCTCATTAAATTTATAACATTTGCCATCTTCCAACAAAAATTTCTATGTATGAAATCATATGATTAAATAGGTTTCTCAAATAACTAAAAAGCAAGTTTAAAGTAGGTTGATACTGTTAAATCTTACATCCTGAAAAGAAAACCTCCGACTGGTTTTTTTTTAATTTACCAATTCAATCAAAGTAACATTTTGTAACTCAAAATTTAACATAGACTTTTTTCCTTTTTGTAATTATTTAATTAATGCAAACGATCCACACACTATATGTTTTTAGTAATATTATATCAATTAAGTCTCCACCGAAAACCAATTGTAAGTAGATGTTTTCAGGCAGTTGTATCTTGAAAAGAACCTCGTAATCGCATATTATCTTCAATATAATAGATAAACTACCTGAAAACTCAGGTTGTTACTTTTAAAACAATAGTAAAAGTCATTAATTTATCCCGTCATCCGAAATATTTTTTATTATTTTTAATAATAAAAACTTTGCCAGAAAAGTGGTAGGTAAAATTTAATTGTACCAAAAGAAATGAAATAGTGGGTTAAAATGTGGTACAGCTGAGGGGGGGGGGGACGATCCACCCCTCGTTACTCGGCTGCTATTGATCAGGGAATTTTGTGGAAGGTGTCAATTTTTAGGAAATAGCGTAAGAAACTGAGAACTGGCAACAAAAATTGTATAAGGGGTAGTCTAGATATTAAAATGAGTAACAACTTTGAAAATTTCAAAGGCAACACCCAATTTTTTAAAAAAAAGTTTATCATCTTCAAAATACCCCAGATCCAATAATCCAATTAAGTAATTTGCATTATTTGTTGAGATATAAGCATTCAAAATTGAACGCTCATAATGTTAAAAAAAGTTTCACAAACTTTTTTTCATACCTCCACAAATAAAAATAATTAAACAAAGATTTTTTTCATTATATACTTCTTAATCTTCCAAAAACAAATCACCCAAGTTTTTTCATCATTTTTTTCATTTTTAATATTTTTTATTTAAATTTAAATAAGAAAAAATAAAATATGAGTATCACCCCAATTTGTTTTTGCATAAATCTATAAAGTAGATCAAGTAGAACCAAAATACCAAAGTTTTTAATTACAACAATTATTTACCGAGTTATTGTAAAAAAACTGAAAAAAAAACAAATTTTAGGGACCATGTAAAAAATTATTTGGCAAATTTGATCCTAACTTGCATTATCGTTTGGTGGTTGAAAAGCGTTTATTGGTAAATGTTTATTAAATTATAGATGTCTGTCAAATGTCTAAAAAAAATTTCTTGTTGCAAGTGCATACAATGTATTTTGTTTGTATAATTAACATTTAATTATATCGATTACTATGTTCTTAAATGTATGTTATTTCCAATATAGTTTCAAAAAGTGTGTTTAATATTAAAAATTAAATACCCTAAAATATTATTGGAATTCGGTTTTTAGTATATTTCTTTGTTACCATATTGATTATTGAAAATGATTAGTGCCCACTGCCTTGGTTAAAACTCATTGCCGAATTATTCTGCGTAATTTTATTTCGCTTTCCTTAAATATTGTGTTAAGGCCGTACCCCGTTTTGTAACACGTGGTTTATATATCATGTTTGTCAATCTGATTGTAACTAATCCCATTTGAAAATCTGTTCGTTATAAATACCGTATATGTGACTTAATTTAAAATTAAAACTTTGCCTCTTCTAGCCTTTATTTTATTTCTGAATTTTAAAATCCAAAATTTAAAAAAAGCATTTAAAAAAATCACAATATTAGTGAAGAAGGTTAAATTCTAGCATCCGTTGGCGAGATTATGTTAACCATTTTGTTAGCTTGTCGTTTTGAAAAGACACAAATTAATATTACCTTTTTCGTTTTGGAGATTTCCCCTTAAATGAGTTCAAAATTAATGCTTTAATGTCTCAGCAAGTAATGCAAAATAAATATTTTTTTATACATGGGGTTTTTGAAGGTGCTAAACATTTTTATGTAAAAAAAAAAAAATTGGGTGTTGCCAATGGAATTTTCAAAGTTGGTACTCATTTTAATATGTAGACGATCCCTTATACAATTTTTGTTGCCAGTTCTCAATTTCTTACACTATTTCCTGAAAATTGTCACCTTCCGCAAGATTCCCTGATCAATAGCAGCCGAGTAACGAGGGGTGGATCGGTTTTTTCCCCCAGCTGTACCGTCTCATTAAATCCATAATATGTGTCAACTTGCAACAAAAATGTCTTTGTATGAAATCAAATAATTAAATAGGTTTTTCAGATAACTGAAAAGCAAGTTTAAAGTAGGTTGATACTGTTAAATCTTACATCCTGAAAAGAAAACCCCGACTGTTTTTAATATGACTGTTACCCCGATTGTTTTAATAATTTCTGCCTAATATTGCTTTATGATAAGTAACAAGTAGGTTTGTAACAGAATCTGTCACTTAACCCATTTCCACACAACAGTTGTGTTTACAGATAAAAATGCGACAAACACAGCATTAATATTCTATATTTATAAACATTTACATGCTAAATTTAGCAAGTTTCGTTTATTTTATTTCGAAAATTCAATAATTATTACTTATCGTTTGCAAAAATTAATTAATATTTCAAAGAATACATATGTAATATTCATCGCTTTTAAATAAAATGAAAACATTTCATATTAACGTACAAAGAATCTCGTAGTGAAATATATGTGAAGTCATTTCAAACTGATCGATGTCGCAAAAATAAATTTATTTAAATTTATTGTCTAAAAGAATAAAAGTTTCTCGATCGATTTTTGCGAATGGCAATGGCGATTAAATTCTAATAAAAATGGCTTCCTATGCTTTTTAAATGAGCATTAAATTTTGCAGTTTTTCTAATAATTGAAGTACTTCGAATTCGAATTCTTTTCTGAAATTTTCAATGTATATAATCTCAATGCGCTGAATTTTTTGAAGTATCACACTTGCCCGTAGCATTTGTAGTTTCGGCTATGAAAGTGGGTGCCGGACACGGACAGACAGACGGACTGAACGTATATAATACCTTCCACTTTTTACGTTATAAACGTAGTGTGGAAGTTAAAACATAACAAATGAGAAAGAAAAGAGAATTATGCCACACAGATTATGTAAGCAATGTTTGGACTTAAAATAAATTCTTATTTATAAAGTTTGAAGTAAATATTTGAAAGAAAACGTAAGTTTTATTTAATTTTTTTAAATTTTTAATTTTGATTAAAAAATATTTCAAATTCTAACAAAGACACCCTTTACAAAAATATGAATGAATTATTGTTTATTTATTACGTCCACGTTATTTAAAATTATATGTGTTCCAGCAAGTTTCGTATCTGTAGCAATACTAAGCTTAATATTATGTATCAAAAAAGGCTAAGCTCATTTTATCGATAATTACTAAGCTTAGTATATCTGGAAATTCTAAGTTTAGAATTTCTAATAGAGGAAATCTCCAATCAATCAATTATTTGTTGTTATGAATCTCTAGTAAGACCCTGCACTTTTTGGTATCATCTGCAACTAAGCTTATTGGGTTAGTACTGGTATGATACGATTGTAAGTAACATTTTATTGAAAAATGAACATTAACATTCAAGTGCTAAATGATTTTTTTAAGCTTTTTATTCTTAAAATTATTATAATATTAAACGTTATCGTGGTACTCTATAATAGGAAAAACACCGCTTTAAAAAACAAATTTTTGTCTAAATTTTTTTTGCTTTTTCTAGAAAAAAATTAATACCTTAAACTAACCTTGCCATTCATTTGGTGTTAGAACATGGGTTATCACCCCTGACATACGTAGAAAGCAGAACTGTCTCCAATCGTCCCTTATATACAAAAAAAACAGAGATCGGACTATTGCGTTACTTATAACTGATACTTTTTTTTCGATAACGCCAGTAGATTTTTTCAGAAAGTAACTGCAACTGTAAATTAGTTACTTTAAGTGGTAACGAAGTAACGAAAAATGTCGTTAATTTTCCGTACTTTTCACGCCGCTCTTTACTGATTTTTTTTTTTGGTAGTTCGGTGTTTATTTTAAACATAACTATTAAAAAGTCATTTTTTAACATCGTTGAATATTCATTATTAGCTTTTTTGCCGATTGTCAACATTTGCTTTTTTAAATCTTGGGTCTCTTTGAAAAACGGTAAGATGGTTAAATTGTTGGTTTCTTATAACTTGACATTTCTAAAAGTAACTGTAGTTCGTTACTTTTCAAATTAAGTAACTGTAACAGAGTTATTCTTTTAATTAAGTATCTGTAACTGTAATCGAGTTACTTTTTTAATTAAGTAACTGTAACAGAGTAACTTTTTTAATTAAGATTAAGTAACTGTAACAGAGTAACTTTTTTAATTAAGTAACTGTAACAGAGTAACTTTTTTTTAATTAAGTAACTGTAACAGAATTACTTTTTAAAAGTAACTTTCTAATCCCTACAAAAACACCATCCTTTCCCCAAAACAAACCAAACCCAAACCATCACCACCAGCTTTGTCAATTTAGCAAAACAGCATCGGAAAAGAAACCCTGCTGCAATTCCGAACTTTTCTCGCCTGGCTGCATCCTTTGTAGCGTAGATGCAGCGGGCAGATAGGGCTGAGAAATTGTTTTGGCCATCTTCCCAAGCAGCCCCCATTAGCAGCAAAAGACACGAAATGCCAAAAAAATGATCCCTTCACAAGCACAGCCAGTCAAATGGATCCATGCCCGACTAATAATAAAAGGAGGGAAGCGATAGGCTGGATCTGCTGGAAAAATCTCCCTCTTAGAGCTAGGGAGGATGGAGAGAAGTTAGTTTTGGATAGTTGTTGGGTTTTTTTTATGTGTTATGTTGTTTTATTATGGGATAGGGTTGATACGGATGTTTGTGTATACTTTTTTTACATTTATCTCGTTTTCGTTAAATTTTACATTAAGACGAATTTCTTATGAAAGAAAAAGAGAGAAATATATTTTATTTAACAAAATTTTTTTTATAGATTTTTTTCATTACTTTTTTACATTAAACCGGTTTTTTTTTCACTGAAAGCCTTTATTTTGTACTTTTTAGCTTTATATATTGTTTTTAAATTAGTAGTAGTAGTTTTATTTATATAAATAAATTGTTCATGTAAGGAATTTTACATTCATACTTTTTTAAATCACGTTTGGTAGAATTATGCAGTAATTCATTCGTTTAGACCTTTTTTTTCCTTCCGTGAGATTTAGGTTATTTATTGTTTATTTTTTTTTAATAAATACGTATTTCTGGGTGGAAATAAATGACTTCGAATTTAACAATGCTAGGTTTCATTTTTTAAATACATAAATATATCAACAAAAAAGTTATTGAAAAATTGTGTTTAAATTCATTTAGCTATTATATGTCTGTCTCATATGGAGCAAAATTCTATAAAACAAATATTATGATACTTATACGATCTATATATGTAAGAAATGACAATATAATAAAAAAAAAGCTTTAATCCTAACGCGTATTTATGACACTCTGAGTCGAGGGTTAAAAACATCGAAAAACAGGCATATACGGTAGATATTAAAAATTTAAATGTGATCAATCGTTATTAGTTATTCTAAATTAAAAAGACTTTATAATCGTTATTTTCTTTTCTTACTTATTTTACGATGTTTTGAACCCGGCCCCTCGGTTGGACTACATCTACGATTTAAATCCGCAACAACATAACTAAAAACAATAGTATTATAACAGTTAGTAAAACATGAATGCACAAGACTTCTTAGAACTATACATATGTAACTAAAAAAATCTAATAAAAAAAAACTGGTGCGAAAATTACAATGCGTTCTTATGTTTCACATTCACATGATCCTCCAGAGGGGCAGAAAATAAAAGTGGCTAATATTTCTTTCATTGATGCGTCGTGGACGGTTTTATTTTTAGGTGGGGGGGGGGGGTCTGAAGATTGATTGAGGGGACCGAAGACAGCAAGGAGGAATGTGGACTCCTATACTTAGTGCGCCCCCCCCCTCTGGGGAATAGACTCTGCCACTTTTTAGGCAATAGGATTGACTAGATTGGGCGCACTGTTCGCTGAGCCGTCGCGTGGGTGGGGCGTTTGGGTATTTTTCAATGGTGTAAAAAGTAGTTTATAATTTAATTTTTTTGATGAATTTGGTTAGAAGGAATAGTTCTGAATTTCCCAACTCATCAAAGAACCATTTGTGAATACCTTTAACAAACTTCATTACCAAACAAAAACGTTAACATTTAGTTTTAAAAATTCGTTTTTCGAGTAATTTAACTTGTTTAAATAAATGTTTTAGTAATATGGTCTTCATTTGTCGTATATTTCATTCGTTTAGATAAACTTAAACAGAGAACGATGGAAATTTTATCTGTAATCGTCAAAATCCATCCGCATTCAGTTCTCGCATATTCCTAGTAGCACTCTACTATTTTTTTGTAAATTTTGCGTGACAGCACTGGACAAATTTAAAGATGGTTGAAATAAATAATCACATCAAACGTGTAAACAATTTAAAAACAATTTCTTAATGTTGGATTTTAATGGTGTTTTTTAATATTTTTATTTTTCCAGTTTGTTGCAGGATGGGGAGGATGAATTCTATAGTATATTTTAGTTTAATAAAAATCCTAAAGTATAAATAAATGAACACTTAGTCATTTATTCTTAAGTAGTTCAATAAAACAATAAAAAGAAAATTAATAAATTTCAAATATTGTTATTAATTAGTTAACGTTTTCTTTTAATTATAAAGTAAATTAATGCAATCAAGTAAATGCGAAAAAAATGTGACGAGATTTATGATGATGTGCTATGCCAAACATTTCGTCCTTCTCTCTTTAGGGAGAAATAAAATAGGTGAGTTAATCTATTTTAATGAGAAGAATAATCAAATTGTGCCTCTAATACTAATTTTCATCAATCTTATAAACTGTCGCGAACTTTTTATTTATTTGAATTAACTAATTTTAAAATACAGTTTCTAGATAATTTAACATATACAAACAATCAATATTTTTTTACGTTCTTATGATTATACTTATTTTCCAGGTGAGATACTTTGAAATAGATTGATTGAATGGGTGATATATAGAGAAGATAGGGCGAGCGACACTCTACTTATTGCTATCTATCCTTTAGGGAGTAGGGGAATGGAAGCGACCTCTTTTTCATCATTAGATGAGACTAGTTTCGATAGATACATATTAAAATCTATGGACCCTAAAGGAATAACAAAAAGAAATATACAGCACAAAATAAAGGTTTAGGTTGTATACCATATATTTTTATTTAAATTATAAATTTTAAATAAATTAGTCGATTGGATTTTTATCACAATAATATAATTTTTAAAAGGTATAGAACCCAAATAACAAACGTTAGGATTATTTATGAACACGTTTTGGGTTGCATTTTTTAAGCTCATACAAGAATTAAACTAAAAACAAGCATACAAAATATTTTAGTGTTTTATTTTTCTTAGAAAGTTTAATCTGTATCAGTATATGTTTTTATGATTATTACTGAGATTTATATCGGTTTAGCAAACAAAATATTTTATAACTATTTGAAAATTGTTAATTTATTTAATTGTTAATTTTCCCCTTTGAGACTTTCACTATCCTCTAAAGAAAAAACTTTATAAAAACACTTCTTAAGTTGTTTTACTACTTTTAACTTGCTTATAAATACATCTGAATTAGCCAGAAACCCAGACATTTTTTTATCATATTCTTCAAAAACTACTTGTTTCTAATTCGTTTCCTTTAATGTTGCTAACGCATTGAAGCCGAAGTCGTCAACCGTCCTGTATAGCTATCTTTGAAAACCCGAGGGCGTAGAATAAAGATGATTTTTACGAAAAAAAATACACTATTCATCATAAAATGCTGAACAATCCGAAAACTGCGGAATATTCATTGTAACATACAATAAGATTAACATTAACATGTTTATAATGGTGAAAACTTTCGTTATAATATTTTTGCATTTGAAAATATCAGTGGTAATGATTTAAAATATAATTTAATCATTTTTTTAACAATACTAAGATATATTTGAATCTTTACACTAACAAAAAAATATTTTGTTGCCAAAGCGTTTTACTGGAACCAATAGCACACGTGATTAAATATTTTCATAATTTTTTTTTATAAACTATATAAATCCACAAACCATAGTTTAAAAAAAAACTTTTTTAACAGCAAACCTTATGTCGAAATTACACATATCAAATGTAAAAGCAATCTTTTGAGTGGGATGCCTTATTTCAACTTGAAATAGTATAAAAAGGCATCATTTATTATTTAAAAATAATTTGTATCAGCTGAAAACTAAAACTGTGCCAAGAACAAAAGTATAATGTTTTTTCTTAGAGGTAATAACAAAATTTTAGCTACAAAATATGAGTTGATATTATTTTTCTTGTACTTGAAACATCAATAAAATTGTGTTTTTTCTCCAGAAACCCCATAAGTCCAGCAACTTTAATAATAATTTTAAATACTATTGCAAGTTAAAATAATGCATTCCTCTTAAAAGATTGTTGTTAAACTTTCCGTTTTGCAATTTCAATATAAGGTTGCTGTTAAAACATTTTTTTTTTAATTTATCGAAAGCTATGGTTCTTTGACTTATCGGGGTTTCCGATATGGACTATTAGTTCCAGTGAAAGGCTATGGCAACAAGATAACTTTTTTTAGTGTAACTATTTAAAATTATTATAGTATTGTTAAAGAGGAGGATTAAAATTATATTGGTTCCAGTGAAAGGCTATGACAACCAGATAAGTTTTTTTAGTGTAAATATTTAAAATTATCTTAGTATTGTTAAAAAGGAGGATTAAAATTTTATTTTAAGTAATTACCACTGATATTTCCAAATACAAAAATATTAATGCAAAAGATTCCATCACTGCATACTGATGCGCATAGAATGGTTCTGTCAAAGAAAATGAGTTATCCGGGTTTCTGGATAACTCGGATTTATTTTTAAGAAGTTAAATTAGAAAATAGGCGATAAGAAGTGTTTTCTGTGAAGTTTTCCTTTATATCCTATCTTCTGAAAGGGAAAACCTCGAAGGAGAAACTTAGCAATCAAATTCCCTTCATTAACAATTTTCAACATATTGCTTGGTAAAATAATAGATAATTAGAATTATTTATGAGGTGTGCCATCAATTTGAAGCGGAAGATAAAAAAGTGGTATTGAAGTTAATTACTATCACAGCCAACTCGAGCTTCACATAAAAATGTACATTGTTCAAAAATCGATATCATTCGGAGTACATATATAGCCAAACATAAACATCTCTAAACAGGGTGCAACAACGTGGCAAGATATCTGTGACAATTCTAACAAGAAAATTAGGTAGAAGTGTTGCTATTAAAACGCACAGATATGCTGTAACAATGGATATATTTTTAGATCTTCAGAAAAAAATTACAAACTATTAATAATAATTTTTTAGTGTTCCGATGAAAAATAGTTAATATTCAGACGTTTTAAAGGTTTAATATAGAACTAGGTGCTGTGTTAGGTGCTTTTTTTAGACGCTTGGAATTTGCGTGGAAACTGTTCTAAGTGACAGTTTCTGCCACAAATATACTGTTTTTCTTTTGGAACTTACCTTTTACCATTATCATCTAATGCGTTTTTCTAATTAAAATAAAAAATATTTGTACATGTACACGCCATTCATATAACAAACATTTAGATATAAAACACCTAGAGCTTTCTTAGATATTTTATAGAGTCGCTTTTGAACTACCTAAAAATGCCAGATAGTTCACTTTTTTAGAAGAAAACACAATATTTCATTATGAACTGACGATTTTATTTCGTACTAATAGGTTTGTTTATTGAAAAACTATAGTGGTTCTTAAAGTAAATGTAATTATAACATTTCTATTTTAACAATAATAAAGTAAACTTGAAACTGTACACTATCAAAATATAGAATATATAGAAGTTCAAAATATAGAATATATTCAAGAGAAATATAATATAGCGATGAAGAAAAAGTATATTATTCAAAAAGAGAATATATAGAAGTGTTGCTATAAAATAAAACGTACAATTTGAGTATAATTACAAAATATGTTATGACAATGGAGACAATGGACCTGAGAGTAAAGTTTGTTTAAAGTTTTTTTTTCGAGAAATAACGACTTAATTACTGACCCTACTATTTTTTCTTATATTGTATTTCTTTGTCGGTGGTCATTATCTCATGGTTATTCTAGAAAGTTTTAAGCATATACCCAAGAAACCATAACTATATTGTTCAAATGTGGTTGGAACGTTGCATACCAACATTTACTATGTTGTTTTAATGTGAGCTTTTAACATTGATTCCAAGTTGTTGTCAATAGAAATATTAAACGAAAATAAAATATTTGTCAAACCTCAATCAGTGAATCAGTGTCACGTGGTAACATAGAACTACTCGGAGCAATAACGGGAATGGAAACTGAAAAGGAATAAGTCATCTAACGCATGTCAATTGTTGTATGTGTATCGTAAACACAATGAACTATACTTTTAAAAACGCGCAGAATTGTCCAGAAATACCTGACAGTTCGTTGTTAAGAAAGACAGTGCAGCAGGAGGTAGTCTAAGCGGACATTGGATATCAGGATAAATAAAGGTTTATTAGGATATAATAGAAGTATTTAGGAAGGATTTAATTATTACAATTAATTTTAAATATGTCTACGTCAGTAGTTGAAGAGTAATGTATCATCTATTTATGCAATTTATTTAAAATATAAGAATGCATGCGCTTACATCAACAACTAGGTTTGTAACAGTTACCTAGAATCGCTTCCTCACATTATTTATCCATATTAGAAAGCAAATCTCAAAACTATTGATACGTTGGATGGCTTTCTACACTACTGAGGCACTTTTTATTGTATAAATATTTGTTAATTGGATAATATTAAAGTTACCATTTTCATTAATTTAACCCAAAGTGTTTTAACCTTTGAAATTCGTAGCCATCGACTTATGCAATAGGCATGTTTCAGGTCTTGAATGACAACAGAAACGCTAAACGAAAAAAAAAATCTTTGTCAAGCCTCAATTGGTGAATCAGTGTCACGTAGGAACAGAGCACCAATCGGAGAACATGCAGGAATGAAAGTTGGAAGAAATAACTCGTCTAAGACATTTTAATTGTTGTATCGCAGACACTGTGAACTACACTTCTAAAAACACGCAGAACTGTCCAGAAACTCCGGACAGTTCGTTGTCAATAACAAGAAGAAAAACATGTATTAACAGCATAATAAGCGGGAATTGTTCAGCATAAATAACTGTTTATTAGGAAATAATAGTGGTATTTATGGGTCAAATAATTATTACAATTTTTTTCAAATATGTCTACGTCATTAGTTGAAATCTAATGTATCGTCTATTAATGCAATTTGTTTAAAATATCAAATTGCATGCATGGATGCTTCCTCACACTACTTATTCACTTTAGAAAGAAAATCACCGACACAGCATTTAGCTAGTTCTAATTTAATCGCCAAATTGACCATTTTTATTAATGATTTTCGAATATTTAATTATTATTCTTTATCGTTTGCTAATTTTTTCTGAATTTTAAGGTATAATTACGTAAAATTTCTTACTCTAGAAAAATGAAGGTGGAACTCAATATAACATTATTTAACATTACATTTTTATTGGAAAATTAAAAATGACTTGTTTTACGCAAAAAAGAAAGCGTTTTCCTGTCGTTTTCTTAACAAATAAGTAATGTGAAACATCATAGAACCCCTTTGTGGAATATATTATGACGCCTCATTCCAAACGAACTTATATAACAAAAATAAATCTTTTAATTTTTTTATTTTAAATAAATATTCTCGTGCTATTGATGTATAAAAAATGGGATGAAATACGGCATTTTAATATTATTTAAATAGATATTAAATTTTTTACTTTTTTATTTAAAATTTACTTTAAATTTGAACTTTTCCCGAGATTGGGAATGATTTTTAATTTCGATGCCCTGAACTTTTTAATGTATCCCACTTGTCTGTAGCTTTGTAGAATGAGCTGTGAAAGTAAGTTAAGGACAGACAGACTGACTGAACGCACATTCCACTTTTTGCGAAATAAACGCTTTGTAACGGCTAAAATAAAGTGATCTAGAGTCTCTGTACAAAAAGAATTTTGGTATTTTTTTATTTAAAAGATCTGTAGTTATTGGCTATTGGAAACAGTCTATGTGAGGTCTTCGATATTTTCGTGTAAAATAATCTTTTCATGTAAATTCAGGCAATTCGGCCTTCTATAGGTACACTTATCCTGGTTAGAACGGCTATACGTCTTCATTATGGGTGGATGGTATAGTTTTGAGTTGTGTTCGAAGATTTTAAGTAAAATAGTACTTCGATAAGTAGTTAAATTAACGTCACAATAGAGCTAGGGAGAGCTAGTGCCCACTGTCACGTTACGGGACCAATACCTGAGCTAGCACCCTTGCAATCTAGTGGCGCCATCGTAAGTGGTGTCAAGACTTTGCACCACACATTAACGTCTCCATACCAACTATATATCAGTCCCATATACACGGAGCTATTTATTCGTTGATTTTTTTTTCTCCTGCACGATCTGTTTAAAGAAAAACATAAGCAGATTACAGAACCTGCGAAGGTAACCTCCATGGCATGATGCCTCAACACAATGGTCCATGACACCTCTATAATGCATTGTATTTTGGCTCATTACATAGCTTGAGACCATACAACCATCGCCCTTGGAAAAGTGACTCCTTAGACTTGCTAAATCGTAGAAAGGTGCGTCATTTTTCTCTGCTGTGGGTAGATAAACTGCAGTTTCCACAACAATGGATTGGATCATTGTTGCCCTGAAACAATCAGTCTTTTTGTATACTGTCTTACAGGTTAGAGCTATTGAGTTCTTGCAATAATGGACCAAGACGTTATTCTAGATACTGCTGTTTACCTGCCCACGAGGTACATTTAGGAAAAAATATATGTCGTCAATTTAAATACCAATACGATAACATGGATGGCAAAAGAAGAAGTCACGTTTGAAAGTAGGACCATCAAACTTAATATACAGGGTGTCCAGAAAAGGACTCCCTGTTTTGAAAAATTAATAAAAAAGAAATGGATAGAGATATTAACACAATTCTTGCAGAAAACAAATGAGTCATGTCTGTAATTTGATATGGAACACTTTATTATGTTAGTTATGTTTATTACGTTATTATATGTTATTAAACTTAATTATGTTCAATTTAACCGACAGATAGCGCTGCAATACCATGTGTTGGATTTCACGCAATAACTATTGCTGCTTTCCCTGAACTGAAAACTACTGAACATTTCTGACCACGTGTCCTTCTTTTCGGTATATACGCATGCTTAGTTCTTTCATACAGTCAACACACGGTATTTCCGCGCCATCTGTCGGTTAAATTGAACAGAATAAAGTGTAATAACATAATAACGTAATAAACATAACTAACATAATAAAGTGTTCCATATCAAATTCTAGACATGACTCATTCGTTTTCTGCAAGAATTGTGTTAATATCTCTATCCATTTCTTTTTTATTCATTTTTGAAAACAGGGAGTCCTTTTCTGGACACCCTGTATGATTTTCATATTAGTTAAAATAAGAAATTTTATTATGTAATTTGATTAGTTAATTGAGGAAAAGAATGATCACTTATGAAAAGTGATTGAAATATTGTTGCTTAATGTGTTGCACCTTGGAGTTATAAGTATGGACAGCCTGATTGTATTGAAATGCAATCATATGTGCTCTGTATCAATTTCATTCAAAATTTATCATTTCGGCTATTAAGCATATAATTCATTTTTTCCTTTTTCTTTGACAATTTTCTCTTGGAACTAAGTAATGCTTTAATTACAATAACTATTATATTGGTATCATGGTTAAAACGAACTTTAAACTAATCTTATCGATGCTGACACACGCTTAGTATATTAGCGTTTTATTATTTTTTAAAATATAAAATCACGAAATTGATTTCAAGTTAGAGATATTCTAACACAGAAAGTTAAGGGAAAACCAAATTCACCCTTTTTCAATATCCGGTTGAAGTACTGTATGCGCATTTAAAAAAAAAATGACCTAGTTCTAGTTCCGCTTTATAAAATACCCATAGTAACGGGTAAATAGTTTTTTTTTTAACCCTTTCAACCTGGAATAAGGAAATGAGTGGGGATGAAAGGGTTGACGGTTATAATTTCCGGAGAAGGGTTTTTAGGAGCAGTTTCCATAAAGTGAAATGATTTTCAATTTTTAAAAGAAATTTTCTGTTTGGTAATATGATTTGATTTTTTGAAATATTGTAAATTAATTTAAACAAAAATCAAATTTGTTTACCATTTAACCATAGTTTTAATGGCATTTTTTATTAACTGAAATTCTTTCAAACTATTTATGATAGTTTTAAATAGAAATTGATTATTTTAACCTATTCGACTTATACTATGCAAATCTTGAATTTTGTATAAATCCTAACAGCATTTGATCATATGCGATGCTCCAATAAACTTATAACTCCTCTTAAAATATCAAAATTAGTTGAAATTGAACCTATGACATGAAATAGTGACAATTTTTTTAATGAATAATTTAAATGTGTGCAAAAACTATTGTGAAACTGTTTAATTATGATAGATATTAAAAAATCTAACCAAAACTAATTTAACATAAAAGTTAATAATAACTATTACAAATAGATAGCTTTAAAAAATTATATGGGTGAATAAAATGCATGTTTGATGCACAAATGAGTGAAAACTGGCATATATAACAATACACGAGTTTAATTTTTTTTACAGTACATACCAACATTATTGTTTAAAATTACTTTTAAATCAACAATCGATAATTTTCTTGAATCGGATATTTCTAGTATAGCATTTTTAAAAGTGAACAATTTAGTGTATCTGAATTGTTTACACTTCAAAAATATGTGTTAGTTACAAAGGCCTGTGCACTATATTTATGTGAATTAATAAAAATTATTGAGATCAGAAATGTCGTTTTTAATTGGTTTATTTACATTTCTTTGTCAATTGTAAATGCCTTCACTGCCTCTCCATTTCTTGAACATGAACCTAATATTGCCTTCCGCGTGAACTATAACAACCTCTTAATATGTTAGTTAAATAATAAAAAAATATTTATTTCTATTTTTAATATTATAGTATAATACTTTTTTCATTCCGTTGTTGTTGCTGATCCCTGTTGCCCAGCAGAGCTAGACCAGGTCTATGATATTGCACACTCTCAAGAAATCAATAACACTTTTTTCATTTTAAACTGGGTCTGCCGTGGCCAAGGTAGATAAGCAAATGTTTTTTCATGGAGAGGGTTCCCGGTTAGCTTTGAGTGCCTGCTCAGGTAAAGACCTCGTCACTTGACCAGGGTTGTTAAATTACTAGTCGTCATTAGCTGTGATAAAGCTCTATGGAGGATAGAAATAGACGGCCGGAAAACACGCAATTTAACAAAATTTTCTCCAACAACGTTCGCCTTAAAAAAACTACAGATTTGAACAAAAAGTAATATACTTTGTTTTAGAAGTTACAAGCACATAAGCTGTAGAACTTACGAACTAAAACTTCGTTAAATTATTTTTGTAAAAAATTGAGAATTTAAGTTAGACGTGTTTGATTCGTATAAAGTCCCAATATCTTTACATTTTAGAAAACGTACATCAACCTTGCTAATCTATTAATGTTTGTTGAAACCACTAAAATGTCAAAATGAGTTATCATACTATATTAACACAAAATTAAACTTATTAAATTAAACGAAACAATTCGCATCATCGCTACATAATAAAATTTATACAAATATTAAATAATATGAAGTAAAACTATTACCCAAATGCTATTTTATATTTTAAACATATAAACGATGTACTACAGTAAACTAAACAGTAAAAATCATTTATCAAGGTCTAATGAAGAAGTATTCTGAGTTTCTGATACGCTCAGGGTTTCTGAGGTGTGTTTATTTCAAAATAGAGTAAATAATTGAAGAATATTCTACAATTACCTGTTACGAAAGTCAATACCTTTAAATAATCCACTTACTCAAATTGCCTATTATCGTAATTATTCGGTATAATTAATAAAATTTAAATGTTGGAATATTTAATATTTCTAAATAAAGTTGATATTATTTAAATTAAGGATCATTTTAAGATAAGTTTCTCTCTACCAATAGGGGGCTCTCAAATACAAATTAAATTTCAAAATGTTTAATTGTTGTTTGCGACACTAACTTTTTAAACTTATCAAAATAGTTCTTTGTGTAAATTCGATACATAATATGTATGTAAAGATTATTTCAATCAATTTAATCCCTTATCCTTATATTTCAAGTAGGATGACGGCTTTCACTTTAGTTTTAATTTTAAGTGTAGGTATAGAAGTATTTCAGATAATGTTGTAAATAAACTGTGGCAATACTTTACGACTTTTTTGAGTACTAAAAGGCCGAATTTAGTTGTCAATACGTCATGTTTATAAGTGGAAGGTAGTTCCGAGTTGAGCCATCATTTTTTGCCATCAACCAAATGAACATGATACCCTTTTTAGTGTCCAATGTTGGTGCCTCTTATATATAAGAAAACTTCATTTCATTAACATATAGAATATCATTTGTATAACTGCTATAAAGTTAAAGGGGGCTGGAGATCCCAGTCGGCTTAGCATGTAGAAAGTCCCAGGTTCGGATACGGGCATCACCAAAAAAATTGCTGTCCTAAGCGGCCCGTGCAACAAAAATGTCCGACGAATAATATCTAATGTAAAGGGAGTGCACGTTAATCTCACTCCAAATATGCTAAGTCCCAAAGCTGCGTACGATGTCTCCCTTAAGGGTTGCGTTGGGTGCCGACCCAGGTGTTGGCTCGTCACTTGGCTGTGGTTCTAATCGCCTGTGGTTCTCATTCCCGTTGCCATTAGCCCTCGTGCAGCTCTATTGCGCTGATAATTCAAACTAACTTAACCTATGAAGTTAAAGAATCAACTTGACTGCAGTTAGATGACATAAGTTAGACGTCTGTATGTATTTAGTAGGGTGACATTGTTTGGATAGAATAAGTTTAACGTCAGTTTTACACGCTTATATATCTAAATGACATAAATGATGATTTAGCTGTCTTTTAATGTACGTTTATAGCGTCAAAATATTACATTTATTCGTTAATTTATTTTCTGGTTGTTTTTTGGCAGCGAAACCAATGTTTATTATTCAATAAAAAATATGTTTACGGTACTGTTTTGTGTAAGCAAAAAAAAAGCAAAGGTAAACTTAATTTTGTAAAATATGATAATTACAAGTAACCCAATAGTTAAGAAAATAACAAAGAGGAAAGAAAATTTTAAATAAAACTAACTTCCTTCAACAAAACATTTTGTCGCTTCATATGTATGATTTACAATCCACAAACAAGATCTTTAATTAGAAACGCGCTGTTACAACCATTTCCATATTTACTTTGGGAAATTTCTTCTCACTGTTGAAAATGAGAAATTTGTTTTCAAGTTCCTAATCTCAAGGGAAAACCTCTAAACCCAGAAAACATGCATCTTGTGGAAAATTTCTAAATTACATGAATACAAATGCATCTAAAACACTTGTTAAACTGTAAGTAATATCCTGTAATTAAGTCCAGAGTTTTCGTACATATTTTAACAACTTTTTTTTCTTTGTTTTGAATATTTTCAAAAGGCAATGACGAGTACAGATAATTACTGATTTTTTTATATTAAATTAACAAACAGTTTATAAATATATGATTTTGCATGAGGTTGTTTTGGTTGAAAATATATACATTTTGCGTTAAAAGTATTCGTATAAAGATAAATTTAGATTTTTTAAAATTTCTCTTTCAATATTTAAGTATTAAATTTTATTATTTATTTCTTGTAATTAAATGAACCTGGATATTCCAATTTTACGCAAAATTTCTGTGTTTTTGATTTTGATGATGTTAATTGGGGCAATCTTGAATCATGGGCTAGATTAAGTTATTATTGATTTTCGTAAACCATAAAACACAGAAACAATTAGATTTTTATACAAATATTTAGCTAACTGTATATTCTTTAGTAAAGTGTAATGGAAAATTGAATATATTTCAGCTATAAAGCTTCTAAACTTTAAACATCTTAAATAATAAAAATAACCAAACGTAATCAAATATAGAAAGTGCATTAAATGAATTAAAAAATTAATTCTTACTATTCGGGATATTTTCCACTAAAGAGATGAGGAGACGAAAAAAATTGTGCGAAACATCATTATCTTCCTCCCCAATCTTAATTAAACCCATTTTTAGTTCGAATACGAAAAAAAATCAATCAATCTTGGATAAAAATAGAAGACAGAATCGTTGAGACATTTGTATTGTTTCTGTATCACTTTACGACTTGAACTATGTAGGTATTATCAAGAATGTTCAAGCTTTTTAAATATACTAGTACCGAAGTAGCTTATAAGTAGCTGCCGTTTATTTGTATAAAAAATGACATAGTCCTTAAGAAGTTGCTAGCATTGGTACCTTTTTGATACATTAATGCATCTTTTTGGATAGAACTCTTAACATATAGTCTAGTAAAATTAAATTAGCGCCATCTGAAGGTTCATGTATATAATGGGCAGCATAATTGAGATCACAGTAATTTTGAAGAAAAAATAAGTGAAAATTTTGTAACTACCACCCTTTTCTTCTAATAAATACACACATATTAAGAGATGAAAAGCGTTGGTTGCCGTAGGATATGCTCAAGAATTTTAGTTAACATGCATCTCTTGCCCAATAAGGCAATTGTGCAAATTAAAGTGTGGCTGTCGTGCTGTAAATGGCTTATTTTTTATTGACTGTCTTCGAAATGTTATATGGTATTTTTTTGCACTTTATCAAAACAAAACTAATTTCAGCACGATATATATCGATTCCGATGTGTCGCACAGGACATACCATTTTTGGTGACAAAATTCAGTTTTTCCATTCCGATATTTATGTTGTTTTCTTATGTAAAAAAATACTTACACCACCAAAAAATTACCGGTTAGATTAAGTCACACTAGACTTGGCTTAAACTCACACTAGATTTGGCTTAAACTATTAGCAACTGCCAAATAACTAATACCCCTCTGAGAGATACACACGTATAAACCCATCACCTGGCTGTCAGGTTTCCCAGCAACACACAATTTTTAAAAAATTATGTATTTAATAATTTTATTAAATTTTGAAATTCAAAGCTTGTAGGAGTCATTTAAAACCATCTACTACAGAAATATAATTTTTTCAAAATTTAAGAAATTAAATTCTCAGTTAAAAATTTTAATTTAAATATCATGCACTAAAAACAAGTTTACACTTTAGCCAATTTGCTTATCCCTTAGAGAGATATGAATCACATATAAACACTTTTTAATTTCTTCTAAAATAATTATCTTAATCATATAAAAACTTATATAATGTACAAATCAAATTCTTCAAAACTATATTCGTCCCATGCTCACTACAGTACCCAAGTACTGAATAGTATTTATTTCTAACCCTTTAACATCTGCTCCCCCATCCCCCTTTAACCTAGATTCACAGACACCCCACTGTTTCCCCCTTTAGGGTCCCCTAACCCTTTGTTTGGGGTAACCCATATTTATGCCACTGGTACTTTTCAGGAAAAGCACTAAACCAGCTCAATTCCCCAAAAATAGGACTCTAAATGCATACGTGTTTGTAGAAAAAAAAAACATTTTTTTTTTAAATATTTTCTTCAGTTTTTCAAATTTTCTTTATATTTTGACCTTGGTAAGAATATTAGTTCAATATTTTTTGTTGCTGTTGCTGATAATCTAAGAAATTGAAGTTTTTTTTTAAATTAAAAAAAAGATATTTTAAATGTTTGTGAAATGTAAGTGCAATATAAGTGGGAGTTAAGGCTAAGAGATATAGAATGTGCATTGGTTAAGGACATAAGGTTAAGACAGAGTCTTTCATGATGAACTTAATAATGGTTATAGAAAAAGTTTTTAATTAGATGATACAGGCTTAATATTAGTACTTTCAATTACTTTTTCAAAATATAAAGTAATGAAAGTTTTGCGATAGGTTGAAAATTCGATACGGAAATTTTGTATTTTCTACGCAGTTTAGAGGGGGTTAGTTCTAATAATATAGATAACGTTATTTAAATAGAATTTAAAACCACTACTTTTTTTATAATTTTTTTGTGTCTACCACAGTGGTTTTGTTTTGTAAAAGAATAAAAAGGCTTTAATAACGTTGGGAACTTAATTTCATGAAAATATGAATGCTCCTGTGAATCGCCAAATCAAAAGTTTTGGCGACATAATTAACAAAACTGAATAAGTATCCAATCCTCAACCTATGCAGACAATTAAATGCGTTTCTAAACCAAAATTAAGAATATATATTTTTTAATGAAGCGGTCCAGTTCCAAAGATAACATTCTCAAAAAGTTAAGATATATGGTTCGATTTGTCAATTTTCGACTTTTGAAAATGGTTAATTTAATTCGACGAAATCACCAAGGAGGACCTTAGTTATACTTTGGAGAACTTGAGTTTTGCAACTAGACTTCAATAAATGACTTAGACACCCTTAAAACTAAAGGAATTTATCTTTTCCGCATTTTTTTTATTTTACGCTATAACATACTTGGCAAAACACGAATTAATCTAAATTACCAAGAAAATATGATTTCTTACGAAAACACGTCTTTTTTTAAACTAATTTCATCAATATGAATACATTTTTAATACATGACTGTTTTAAAAATTGGTCTTAAGTCAATGAAGGAATCGATGAAATGTTACTGGTAAATGTTGTAAATTAATATGGATATATTAGTCAGGATATCTTATGTGATTAATATATATATATATTGGTTTAATAAGAATTAAACCAATTTACATATTATTACATCTCTCTTACTCACACAAAATTAAAAAAAATGCTCGTAATATTTATTACAATAATTTCTCTCCGTGTTATGCAAAGTTTAATTTCGAGTATAAGATTAGTAAATGGTATATTATGGTTACCATAGATTTTCAGTTAACTAAACAAGAAATTGCATCATTTATATTGTTTCGAGGAAAGTTTCAAATGTAATATCTACAACATAAATATTTAACTTGGTATTTGAGGGTTTTTCTCATCTATTGTTAAAATTTTACGAGCATAGTTTATAAGTTTTCTTAATCATCTGGAATTTGTGGAGTTTTTCATTTAACTATTGTTCAGTACCCCGAGTTAACACCTTAATGTCTTTAAAAAGATTTTGCATGTATGGAAATAATTTATATCGTGATTTTATGGCCTCACCTTGAATTATTGAGTTAAATTACCCAAAGCGTAGAAAAATATGTCTTTCGACTACTTCTTTTGTACTCTTTGAATTTTTATTGACTCATCTTATCACCTTGGAAAATCTCACAGATGGTGTGAAGAGCACATTTCAAATATTCATGATGTTTATTTAGTTATTTCAACAAAGAATTGCAAGAGAGGACACACTGAAAAACCGTTTTATTATATTGTCATCATTGCAAAATAGAATGGTTTCCTTTTGAAAGGGTTTTGAAAACGCATACAGTTTCGACATTTGTCAAGGATTTCAACGCTTTCAAAAATCATAAAAGTTTCAGAGTCAAAAACAAAATTCTTTAAAAGAGTTTCAATCAAATTGCTTTTGTTTGAAAAGGAGGCGAAAAGGTCTGACATTTTAGATTAAATTTGACACAAAAAGGCATTGTATTGGAATTACTAAAATAAGTAATCTATCTTTGAAAAAGTTTTGAACTTTTTTTATAAATTTCAACAAATTCTTATTTGCAAAGCAGCTTAAATAGCATATATTTTATTTTAAACCAAAACAGCAAGGTTTACTATACAGGAAACTATAATTGTATAGAGAATTGGGATACAATTAGGTACCACTTTTTTTAAAATATGCGTTTTATATAGATAATTGTCAAATAATCTTCTCCGACATAATGCTGGCATCATTTTATGTATTATTTCAACAAAGCAGGGAATTTCGGGTTTTGTTTATATGTTAGCAAAATAAGTATATATATATATATATATTATAAGTTTCCTGTGTCTTTTTTTCCAAGCTGGCTTTTATTTTGTTAAAATAACATAATTGTTTTCTTAGCTAAATTAAATACTGTGCAGAAAATATTGACTATCTAATAATTAAACCGAACGCCGGGGTAATTTTTTGACACGTTTACTATTTTTCAACTCCTGCAGAGAAAATAATACATCTCAACAGCGGTATCTAACAGATATATCAAAGAGTCATAACGAAAAAAATTACTGGTTAAAAAATGTGGGAGCTATGGTAAAAGTTTGATTTTTGTCCAATAATTAACCCGAGTCATTGTAATTAAAACTCATTTAATTTTTTTTGTTATCTTTTAAAAGGAATAAGTATAAGCTAATTCTATAGAACTATTAGTTTAGTTTCCTCTGACCTAATTGAATAATGCAAAGCTAGCTGGCCAGTTAAAAGTTAATGTATTCTAATATGAGCCGTTTCGTTATTTATTTGTTAGTTTGCGAAAGAAAAGTAAACAAATCATAGGAGTTTTCTGCAATTTTTTGCATCACTGCATTTTAATGAATAAAATTGTAGCATCAACGTTTCCTTAAACGCGCTGGCAGTTTTATAGAAATATTTGCCACTAAAATTATATGAATAAAACGCACACATACAAAACTTTAAACGCATAATATTTTTATCCTGAGCAATTTTAAATTTCAAACACATACGAAGAGTAAAAGTTAATATTATGTACGTACTATAGTGATAATATTATAATTAATTACAGTTCTTGCAATGTCAAGAAAATATCACTAAGAGATTTTAATAATCATTTCGTACAATGTAGGTATTTTATCCTAAAAAACTATTAATCATCCGAACTATTTTTCAACTCGCAAATTGAAATTCTTATAAAAAAAAGTTATGCACAAGGACTTGTTTTTAAAACAGCAGTTATTTTTTCAACTTTTGCTATAACTGCCAAAAAAAAAAATTTTTTTGCCTAGAGATTTCTTAAAAGGTGCTTGTTGAAAAACCATGAACCGAAACAAAAAGAAACAAATTGACGATTAAAAACAAAAGTTAAAAATTTCAAATGTTTTTTTTATTAAACTTGTTTGAATCTGAAAACGTTGTTATTTTAAGGATTGCTTTTAATGAAAAAAAAACATAATCTTGAGTATTTCTTAAGTTCCTAGTTCTAAAAACCTAATTAATTAAAATTAACCACAAATATTTTTAAAACGTCAATAATTGCCGAGTAAACTATCGTATCGAATTAACTTAATTTTTTTATCACGAAACTTCTAGATGATTATTTTTTTTATTTTCAAATTTCCTTACAACGAAGAAATATATTTGTTGTGCTTTGTTATTTCTAATGTATTTAAAAATATTTCTTACATAAAAAAATATACAAACGTAAAACTACAAGAAATACAGCTTTACAAATCCTTTCAAGCAAACAATTAATACTGAGTTACGTTAAATTGTGAAACAGAAGTAATTTCAGACATTACAAGGATAAAATTGAATATTTTTTTCCTTTGCTAAAAATGCTATATCTTTAAGTAAAAAAAACACACAAAACCGTAAAATCAAATAAAAAGAAGCTCAATTTTAATTCCCTACTAAACAATTGTATAAAACTCAGTTATACTTAGTTTTGGAACCGTAGTTTTTATGAAATATGCATTTATTATTACATGACAACTAATACCATGTCCTTTTCTCTCATTGCCAAAATATTTTTTTATCTCTAAAGAAAATCATTTAACAAAAATTGAGAAATTTTTTAAGAAACCCTACTTTGAATCTCAACTAACATGTAAAAGCTTAAAACCCCAACGCGGAAAACTTCCAAAATCTAACCCTTTACCCATGTCAACGCTTTCCCACGATATCGTCTCCGGTTGGGACGACCCTAGTTTCCGGGTCCCCTGGAAAACTTCCGGCTAGTTCTTCATTCCCCCACCAGGGGGCAGGGGACCACCGGAACCAAAAGATCGATATAAAACAGGGCGGGGCCTTATCGTACTTAGGGGTGGATTCTGCGATGCAAATAGCGGGGCGTTGTTTTATTCTAATGTAGGCTTCTTGTATGCTTAAAAAATGCCCATTACGCGAGAGATTTAGTGCCTCATTATGCAAGTTTTGGGACGAAAGTCCTGAATTTTTAAGGGCGGTTTTCTTTTTAGTTGTTGGGAATTTTCTCTCTTCGGTGAGGCATGTATTGATCGGGTGCATGCATGCCGATGCATTTGCGCTAATGTCGGGGTATAAATGAAGAGGGAGAGGGGGGAAGAATTTAAGAAAAAAGCACATAGTTTGTTGCTGGGGGTTGTTGGAAGGAATTGGTCGCTCTAGGGCTGCGGAATTGAAGACGGTTTGGGGAATCCAGTTTGTAGTCTCTTTGCTGGGCTTTAAGGCAGCCAATATACGCCTCGTAATCAAGATTCCCCAGTAAAGTAGGGCTGAACGCAATGTGAATAGCATCAGTACTTAGGATGCAAAATATATTGCACTAAAAAGTTCAAAATGCATATGCACATACACATTTCTCTTTTACAAATCAGTCAACCGAATCTTATTTGAACTAGTTAACTTAGTAAACTATTTCAACATCGTACCACAATTCCACGTACTTCTCTGGGTTAGATTAGAAGTAGGGATTCCCTAGCCTTTCCGACCCGTTTTCAGCTTGAGAGTAAACTAGTGATATGGCATACCAGTTTGCTGTTACAGCAAAATTTAAAAGTAAAAATTCTTATTTTAAGCCAAGCGAATTTTTTTAAACTCCATAATGTATTTATTAGGAGATTTAAAAGTTGGCTACACCCTAGTTTATTCCAAAGATGAGGTTTGTTTAAATGTTTTAACCACCTTGTAGGTATACAATACTCTTTTGTCATGGACTACTCATTTTGCCCATAATCAGAAATATACTCTTTTTACCATTGCGATTTTTTTTTGCGAACTCTGTTTTCATGCTGTCGTTTTTCATGAACGAACGAAACCGGATGCGAAAACCGGAAAAAAATAAGAAAACATACTAATGCAATTGCACTACTTATAATAAGTCTTCAGAGGAAAAAAAACATATAATGCAGCACAACGCAAAATTAGTGATCCTAAACAGAATCAGAGACTGTATGTTTATAATTTTTAAAAAATGTTAACATTAATTTGCTAAAAATTCGAATTTAAATCTCAGGCAGAGGAAACAAGTTTTTTTTAATTTTGTATACTTACTTATCTTTCAATCATTGAATCTTTAATAGAAATCAATATTAGTTTTTAAACACAACAACTATGCCGTCACTTAGTAAACAAAGGTAAGCATCAGAATATTCGAAACACGATATATTTTGAAACACAAGCTGCTATCCACACCTTATATACTATTGAAGATAGTTTATCGCTTGTTTTTGTGTGTGCTCAATTTAGGTTGTCAAATTAGTCTCAATAGGTGGCTCTTCATAATTGTTTATTATGAAAATTGGCTCATCAAAATAAATATTAAGTAAATAAAAAGAAAACCTTAAATAACAAAAACAGTTCTGGTTATGAGCGTATTTAAATTTAATTACATAGGACTTTACTTGCCAAAAACTGTTCGTGAAAACAGAACGGACTTTGTCCTATCTTGTATAGTAAATCTTACCTATTCTGTTACTTAAAGTTTTAAGTTTTTGTTAATGTTCTATCGATTTTCTAAATAAAAATCGCTAGTTATTTATTTATTTCACTTTCAGTAAAATATTATTACCCATTTAAAAACTTAATGACAAAATAAACTTTTACAAATATTGAATTGGTTTGAAATATTAATAATTATTAATCTTTACAAGTCGATTATACTTAGTCGGTCTTACTTAGTCGATTATAATGTTTGATTTTGATCAAGAATTAAATAGCTAATTATCTCTCCATGAACGACTTTGTATTCACCAATAAAATTATAATTTAAGTATTTTTATTTAATAAAATAGACAACAAATTTTAAATAATGGAAACATATTAAGTGGAAAACTTGGTTTAAAAATTTAGACAGTAAAGATGGAAATTTGCTAACGCAGAGCTCTAAAGTTAAAATTTTGAATAGTTAGACTGCGCGTGAAAATAGGTCAGACCAGGTGTTAACTCTTTCAGTTCATCCTGTTCGTGATATACCCCGTTTTAAGGGCAGCTGTTGATATGTTGTTTTCCAGATTATAAACTAATCTGTTTTGATTCATGATATGCTTTGCTAGATTAACTTATTTTTAAAAGGTAAAATTACATGTTGAAAGACATTGTCACTGCTCAATTGATTTCAGAAAAAAAAATCAGAATCGATAACCACACATTATACACATGAGCTTCAAATTTTCAAAAAGTTACATCAGTTTGAAGTGAATATCATTGATTTAGAACATTTATGTTTATATCACGAATGTACAAGAGTGATCAAAATTATTAAACATTACGTCTATGAATGAAAGTAATACATCATCTTTTTTATTTGCGTGTTATTATTGTACAAAGTAAGGTATGCAATGCTGTGTTTATACGCAAAAAATAAATATTAAGTTATAAATGTGTAGTATATGTCAAATTTAGTGAGTGCATAAGAAACACTACTAAAACAGAAAAGTTGCTCAGATGCAATAAAATACTTCCCGAACAAGATACAAAAAGATACAACGTCTTTGAAATTTGTATTTATTACAAAATTTACTTTTTTAATGCATCGTTGTTCTTTTAATTATGCTAATATTTGTGCTGAATGCAAATATTAGATATCCTAAAGAATATATTTTTATAGTAGTTCAAATACATCGTAAAATAAATATCTATTTTTTTTTAATATTTAAAATAACAAATACCCTTTTGTTTTAGAAATTAGCTACAAAGTATAAATATTTCGTTCGCAAAGGCCATTAGTTTTAAGTCTTCGACTTTTTATCTCTTTCGAAAGCAATTAACATCACAAAAATGAATGCCCTATTCTTGCATATTTCTTATATTGACGCAGTAAATTTTAATGAGATTCCTCAGAAAGCAATTTCAAACTTCCATCAAGAAGCCAGTCGAAGGAATTAGCATAACTTTTCCCCATTTTTAAAACAACCAGAGCAAAGAGAATAAACAAAATTATTCTGAGTTACGAGCCTGTTTTGACTGCAATAAGAGGAAGCACTCTTTTTGCTTTTAATGTCTGCAGCGTGTGAGGTATCTCGTTAAAATTGGCTCTTGTCCATTTGCATAAGGGCAGGCTGGCTCGAATGACGATTTTAACGACCAGTCGTTGGAAAATATAAAAACGCTTACCACTTATAAATGGTGCACACACCTGTCGGGTCAAATAGTTTGATTTAACAATTTGATAAAGCTGTAGAAGTCATTTTAACTTTACTCCAGAGGTACACCTACGTGGAGCTTTTTAAAATTCACTTTACAACTTCAATTTAGAATTATTATGAATCCAAACTTTCTATTGTGAACCAAAATATTCAAGTTTTCCAAAAATACAATTACCGAAACAGATGATTTATTATTTGTATTAAAAAACATAGCAAGAGAGTCAAGCATATTTCTGAGGCCATGCAAAAGGTTTTTGGAGCTATAAATCTTTAAGACACTTCGCATTAAACAAATGTTATAATAAACTATTAAATATAAAAGAATTTAATTCCTTCACAGCTTGAAAAATGCGTTTTCTACCTCTTAAAACTTCGAGTTTTACTAAATTGAAGCGCTTTCAGCAAATGTTAAGCGTTAATTCTTTCGAAATTGCTTGCAATACATGCTTTAAAATATATATATATATATATATATATATATATATATATATATATATATATATATATAATATATATATATATATATATATATATATATATATATATACATATATATATATATATATATATATTTTATATATATATATATATATATATACATCATATATATCATATAATACATATACATATCATATACTATATATATATACTATACATATACATATCATATACATATACATATCATATACATATACATATACATATCATATACATATACATATATATACATATACATATACATATATAATATACATATAACATATAATATAATACATAACTAATATATACAAATATATATATATATATACAAATAAAATATAATATATATATATATATATATATATATATATATATATATATATATATATATATATATATATATATATATATATATATATATATATATATATATATATATATATATATATATATATATATATATATATATATATATATATATATATATATATATATATATATATAAAATTATAAATATAAAATATATATATATAGGATAAAACGACAATGTGTAGGATTTAAAGAATATATATGTAGGCATCCTCTAGTGCTTCTCTATTATTATTTTGAGACATAAACTAGTTTTCAGGGTTCAATACAATTGAAAATCCAAATATTGATGCTTTGAATTTTTTTTTACCAACTGGTCTGTTGGGATAAAAAAAAGGGAGGGGATTCCATGTTCTCCCCCAAAAATACCTATTCCAGTATACAGTATTAATAGACCAACCATTTCAGAATAATGTCTACTAATTCTTCATATTTTCCTCTCTTCTCTCTTCAAAATACCTAGAGTCCATACGAGTGAACTTGTTTTCCACAAAATTAGCAGTTATGTCTTTGTGAAACTAGCCCTACAATTCGAAATTGAAATCATTTTGAATTCATTTTGAAATCAGACTCTATAAATCAAATAATGAGTGGCTTGGTAAACATGGACTCCGTTATGTGGCTTCTATTTCATGTTGAAATTTGATGAATTCAGTGATAGATGGATGTTTAGGTTTTATAGCGCAAGGGCATCAAAGGCCCTACAGCGTCAGATGAATTCAAAAAAATATACAGGTTTTATGTACATGCACTATTGTAGAATAATAGCCGTGATATACAATGTTATAAATTCCTTGATTGGCCATTTTTCTACTGAAGTTTGGAAATGACAAGTTTGTTCGGCATTGTCTAAAGTATAGAATACTTTAAAGGTGTTTTGGAATAGTATTATTGTTCTGAATATACGAATAAATAATAATTGCATGCATAACATAAATGCAGCCAGTCATAATAACAAACAGTCAACACAATTGGTTTTGATCGCGTCTTATAGGATACTAATGACGTGCTAAAAATGACTGCTTAAAATACCAATTTAGAAAAGTATTTTATAGAACATAATTTTTAATTAAAGAACTCTGAAGAAGTAGTTTTACATATGACCATGGTAAATTTTCAAAGGTAAAACTGTTCAAAAGTTCAATGATCAAGCACACAAGCCGGAATATATATGTACCTTCCCTACCCCTTACCCTCAAAAGTTCAAACTACTCCTACTCCCTAAAAACTATTATCCTTTTTACGTATTTTGAAGTTACAATAATTCAGATGAATTTTGCTTTAATTTCATAGAAATAGTTTAAGATAAGTTATTTAAAGTACGAAAACTAAATATTTGAAAAATGTACAAATAATGTATCTCCATGCTACAAACTTAAACAATCTATGCTACAAACTGAAACAAACAAGATGTTGACAAACAAGATGATAAATCCCTTATTTGGGTGTAAAATCAACAAACATACCAGCCTAAAACACAACATTTATCCTTTCAAGTAGCTCAACACCAGCTTCCCTAAAATCATAACCAAACACCTTTACCAAACAATAATATATTTCTTGTTCCCTAACCTCATCCCCTTTTCCTTTAAGAATAAAACTACCCCTTTCTTTTCCTTACATAAACACCTTAAATGAAATCATTCGCTTAGTAGCAATATATTGCCTTAGTTAGGCAAAGATGTTATATATATAACTCCACTTATATCAAATATCAGTTCCACGTGTACAAACATTATTAAAGTTGCTATTAAACCTTATAAAATTTCCTAGATGTTTATTGTTTAAGACTTGATCGAAATTTTCTATGCCTATATTAAAGCATTAATTATTGATAACAAGAAAGACCAATATATTTCACTGTTAAAAATTTGGTGCTTGGTTTCACTAAAAATATGGTTCCTAGTAACTGCGACGTATGTGTGATGAAATATCTCACCATATTTTCTGTATTAGCCTGAACCATTTCTCGGGTTTTTGTTTTCAAAATCTGAAAAATGGTTCCACCTAATATAGAAAATATGGTGAAACATTTCACCACACAACCGTGGTACCGAGTAGCTGCAACGGATGTCAAGGTAAAATGTTTCAGTTTATATCGGTATTCGTTTGAACCATTTCTCAGGTTTAGCTGAAAAATGATTTCTACCGAATACTGAAAATATGGTGAAACCTTTCATCTACTAAATACTATTACTATTGTGAAACCAAGACCAAATATAACAGTCTAGTGTTGGAATTGTATCAACCCAACACAACAACTAGCTCTAAAGGCGAGTCCTCGCCTAAGAGGCTAGTTACAGCACTCCTCCGTTAAAGTATCCATGTAAGTTGCAGGCATTACTTTCATTTCATTTAGTGTAAGCAATTTCACGGCACAACTTCTAATGCTAGCACCACGGTTCATGAAGCCGTTTCGTAACGACATGAGTTCTTCTTACAAGGCAGGCAGACTTTACACCTTGGTCGTTGGACCGAATCCTAGAAGGGCCCAGGAAAACGGACTCCCCCATGTTAAACTACTCATCCTTCGGGCCCCTAAAGGATACCCGGGTTTTAGAGCAATTCTCTAATAGCGCCTCTGCAGAAAATTCTTTCTAAATGGTGATCGATGGGGTTTGATAGAGAACTGGGGAAGTTACGAACAATAATCTGTTTTGTTCAATGGTGACTTGCCTTTATGGTTCATTTTCTCAACTTTATAAAAGAGGGATAGAAAAATTTGATTCAAGTGCTAACCTTCTTTTTTTACTGCATGAGAATTAAATGTTATCCCGGTAATAATAAAAAGTCAATCCCAATAATTGATTTTTAATTTTTAATCCAGAATTAAAAGATTTTAACGGCTTTTCACAGCTTCAATTTAAATAAATATAACATTGATACAGTGTTAAACAATATAAGTGTTGCAGGAAAAACTGATGTTCATCGAGGGATTTATGCATTCCCTTCGATTAAGTTGTTAAAGACTAAATTTTCATATTGATTTCTATGTGGATTTATATTTTATATTTATACCAAAATTTTAATGTTAATTATATAGTCACAAAGTTTTATTATTTTTCTAAAATTCGAAACCAAAATGCCAATTTTATCGTTGAGAAGCAGGTGAGTCAAAGAATTTACTCAAGCAATCACACATGTTATGGACATAATGTAAAACATTTTTATTATAAGTAGAAAAACCTCAAGCACCTTTTTATGCTAAATATTTCAACACAAAGGCTGAGTTTTAGAAGAACAAGTAGCGCGTTTTTTTAGAATAAAAAAAAGAGTTTACGAGTTGTAAAGTTTGTAACTTATTGTTCAATATTTAATGAAAGTAAATAACGCTTTTTTTAAGTAACCGTTTAAAAAAATTCAGAATAAAAATAAAATGGGAAAAAACAATTTACAATAATTGTATTATAGTCACAATCTGCAAACAAACACCCAAGGTCAAAACATAATAAATTGCACAACCAATGTATTTAAATAATTTTAATAATTCTCGCTACAATAATACAATAAGGTTATAATACCTCAAGATATTAATACATTTCATGCGAACTGCATTATCTATCTTCCAAACATTATTCCCATCAAATTATTAATACCTTTGAAGATTTTCTACTCTCTTCCTATACCAATGATAAATTTGTGTTATTGATTCCACAAAACTTCCTCTGCGGCAATGTAATTAATATTTCCTTACTTTTAAACCGATCAAAGTAAAGAGGTAGTCGATTGAAGACATTTATGACCTGATTACCGGGAGCAAAGTTTTAACCGCAGTGCACACAGATGGGGGTTAGCTTCTGTGAACTAGTAATGGAAATTAAAAGCTTTTAGCATTGTTACATTGCGTCATTTTAATACCACGTGCGTTTGGGTGTATGAATTCATACGTAAATATTTGTGGTGGGGTTTAAAGTATGTGCTTGTATTGTAGCACAATTTTAATGGGGAATATTGTATCCGATTATTTGTGTCTCTAAGTCATTATTAAAGCTGTTAAAGTAGCATTAATGTGGCTTATAATGTACACTTTATAATAATGGTATATTATATATATATATTATATAGTATATATATATATATTATATATATTATATATATATATATATAATATATATATATATATATATATATATATATATATATATATATATATATATATATATATATATATATATATATATATATATATATATATATATATATATATATATATATATATATATATATATATATATATATATATATATATATATTATATATATATATTTAATCAACTTATTATATAGTAATCTTTATACAAAAATTTATTCAGCGTACTTTTTTTCAATGTTTTCTCTATTTGCAGTTATTTAATGGATTAAAAATTGCTATAAAACCCAACAAAGCAGAAAAATATACATTTTTAATGAAGGAAAATATTCAGTAATTTGAGTAAATATATATTTAGCCCTCATTAAGAGGAGAAATGCTTTATAAAGTTAAAACTTTAATGTGCACAGATGGAAATAACCTCTGTGAACTATAGTAATGGCATTACAGCTTTCATCATTGTTTCATTTGGCCATCTTCAATACTGAGAGCATGTAAGCGTTGGCAATAAATAGATTTATTCGTGAATATGCATTCATTTAAAATAGGTATTTATATTGTAACTTAATATAAATGCACTTTTAATCCGAATATTATTAAAACTATTATTTAATTATTAATAAATATGTATAGTTAGAAATATTGTTATTTTAATATACAACTTTGACCTGACGTGATTTAGATTTGACAACTTAAGTTAGAGAACACATTCACTCACTTCAGAAATAAGTAGACAGTATATGTTATTGGATGCTTATTTATGAATAACCAGTGCTAGTTCATCAACAAAAATACTTTAAAATAATGATAAAGTTTCCAATAACATTGTTTAAAAAGGTTTTTTTTAAACCAAATTCAATATTTTTATTGTTAAAATTAATTAAAATATCTTATTGATTAACGTGTTCAAATGCAACTATTATACGAATGAAAATTGCATAAAAAACTGAATATCTCAGTAATCATTTTTTTTCCCACCTTTAAAACATCCCCAAGACAAATATAATTCCAACTATTTTCTACTGATGAACGAAATCTCTTTTATCTAACCTTTCTTCAGGAAAACCAATCATTCTGCCTGGATTACGAAAACGAAGAAAATAAAGAAAATCCCCAATAAGAAACCACATCGGACTCAAAGTAAAATTAGTCTTGTCAAACAGTTTCGAAACTTGGAGAACTCGTAACTGTTCTTGTAAGTTGGCCTGGACACACCTAGCCTAATTGTCATCAGCTTACAGCAATTCAGGGGGGGAGGGGGAGAACTTGATTGTCATTCATCTTGTCATTAGCAGCTATCTTTGGATGTATAAAGAAAAGTTAGGAAAAGGAGAACGCAGAATAGATGGCTATCGTTGCTTAAAATAAAGAAAAAGTTGCTTGTGCTTCTAAAGAAGACATTCATTTAGAGTGTCGAAAGCAGTTTTATGGAGTTTTAAAAACTGTTTTGTTGAAGTTGAAGGGGTATTGCGTTTAGGGAGGGATTCTTTAAGAGAGATAG
The DNA here is from genome assembly GCA_019343175.1 of Oedothorax gibbosus. Classification (NCBI taxonomy): domain Eukaryota; kingdom Metazoa; phylum Arthropoda; class Arachnida; order Araneae; family Linyphiidae; genus Oedothorax; species Oedothorax gibbosus. The sequence goes on from JAFNEN010000103.1 coordinate 475,850, forward strand.
TTTTCGAAAGAGTTCTTTTCGGAAAGTTCCAGACGTTTAATTATTTTCATGGTAAATATTTTAGTGCTTTTCAATTTGGCTATTTTAGAATACAAGTAATTATTTTGTTAAGATCGTAAACCTATTAACTGATTTTTTTTTCAAATATGTGTCACGAAGAATCACATGGATTAAGTTATAAAATGTATAAAGGCTGCGTTAAAGCTTTGAGGAAACGTTAGAAATAGGGATCGTTGAAGAACCATCAAAAAAGATAAAAAACACACATTGAAACACAAAATAAGTATAGAACTTCCCATTTTAGCAAGCAAATAAATCCCAACTAGGATTAATATGAGCCTAATTCATAGTCATTTTACCAATGCATGAAAGATAACAACGCTAAATAATTTTCTAGTATTTTTTTCAATACATTTATACTATTTATTCATAAATACTTGAATCTTTTATAATAATGTTTCTTTTTTATTTTAGGGCCAATTACATATCATGGAACAAAGGTTTCGACGTAATCTTATTTATTCCAGGTAAGTGATTTACCTTTTTAGCAGAAAATCATTGAGAAATTCTTTTATAATCAACAAAAAATTATGATTTTTTAAAAAATCTTCTAATATTTAAGTGCAAAAAAACATGAATTATAAAACTGCAAAAAAATTGCAATCAGACAGAAGAAAATGATAAGAAAATTACACCATTTATCACACCTGTGCGTAAGTTTAGTATAAAAGTGTAAAATATATTCCTAACATGTGAGTTTATGCACCTCTACAAGGAACTAAACTTCCCGAAGTCAATAAACTCTAAAATAAAACTTTTTTTCACCATTCCACACCCTATTGTCAGGTAGTTTCTCAAAGGAAAGGATTGCCCCTTAAGAACCCCTGAGTTCACTTCGATCACCTGTTAAAGAATTTACCCCTTCCTTAAAAGGTCGATACCCTAACGTCACTTATTTCCGAGGTTTTGTATTTAAGATTTAAAATAGAATTTTTTTTAATATTTAAACTTAACAAGAGTTTTATAATCTTTGAAGAATTTTTTTTCAAAGTATTTATTTGTTTTACTTTAAATAAATTAGGTAATTATAATTTATTTTGTTTAGATAAATAAAATGTAGAATGACTCTAGTTGTCAAATAAATTGAGCTAAAATAAGAATTACTGTTGAAATTGTTAATACAAATTATCGGAAACACTCTAATACTTATTGAATATGTTTTGCAAAAAATACTGTAGCAACTAAATGAGGGAGAAATAGGGTGACGGACATAATTCTACTACTTCCACTTTAATAGTAAAGGGTAGCGCGGGATAATAAATGTATGCTTATGAAACATTTTTTCTGATCTATTGAAACATTACTGTACGTAAGATAATTCAGGACCATATTCCATAGCTCCATCATTCCATTATTACAATGCAATGATGGAGCGATTGGATACATTTTTGGTCAAAAAAATCCAATACTTTACGAGTTTTTTTAATTAAATCTTACAAACATATGACCTAATCATAAATTCTAGATAGCAACGTAATAAATTGACTTTTTTATGTGCAGAAATTTAAAAAGTAATTTACCAAAAAAATTCAGTGTTAACTGACGTAGTTAAAGCTAAAATATTAAACATTTAAATATACCTTAGTGATAAATTTCCGAGGAAATTAGATGTACTTAAAAATGTCCATAACTACGCACCGCAATGAAAGGTTGGTTTCAAAATCCGCAGAACCAATATGTAGTACATTTAATTTAGTTTTTGAATCATAATCATCATAAGATTTGTAGAGAAATTTATTTATAATAAGACATAATAATTAAAACTCGTGTACTTGAAGATCAAAGTCAAATACTGAAGCATTCATTGTAGCACATAATAAACCAATGATTTTTTTTACCCCTGCGTTTAAAATCAATAAATCAAATTAAAATTTAAACAATTATTTGCGGTGATGAGTATAATAATACTCTAACCTCTTCTAAACTAAATACGATGATTAGTTTTGCTGAAAACTTGCCATTGTTGGGTTCCATAATGATCTTCCCCCTCTAAATTTCAGGGGAACTTAAAAAGTAAAAATAATGCGTGATAATTAGGGCCTAGTTATTTCGCTTTTTAAAATGAACTTTTTGGGATGTATAGCCTTAAGCGTGTTTGGCTGCTTTGATATGCCCTTAAATATCCAATTAAGTCTAAGAACGGCTCTCTTCGAATTTAGAAAGAAATTTTCTTAAAGCTTTACGTCCGTACATAATGCATTTTCGTTAAGTGTTGCTAATTTAAATAGTACTTTGGATTATTACTATGCAAAGTTGATGACTCTATTTTTTAAATTTCAGTTATCTAAATTATATTTCTAGTATTTGCCCCGCTAGTTTTATATTTTTAAATATTTGTTAATACAATTTTCATCATAGTTTTTTAAAAGTTCTAATTGGATTTCAGTAATAATTAAATATTTCGGAGATGATAATGGTCATTTTTAATTATGAAAAATTTATTATATTAATAAAACTAATATATAATTGTAGACAGTATATTTCGAAATTGTAATAGCTTTGATATTTTAATTAAGAATATTTTTATTTCTTTTACAGATCTTTCCCATTCAAGATAAAATGTATACATCAATTTGAAGTGTCTGGTTTTAGTAAGGCTAGTTAGTTTATAAAATTAAAATATTAAAAATTAATGATAATAGTTTATTGACTATGTAGAAATAATTATACATTACTTTTCAGCAATCAGCCATAGCGTAAAAACCCGAACAGCAAAGAAAACAAGCTTCAATGCAATAATTCACAAATAACAAGTAAGAAAAACCCATTAAATATTTGCTAATATAATTACTTACATCGTAAATTTCATATTTTTGCGTTTTATTATAGTTGTTTCTTATAAAACTTTTAAAATCTTTTATATGTGTGTAATTCTAAATTTTAAGTAGAAAGACTTTTCGAAAGTTTAGCATAAAGTATAAAACACTTTTTCAGTAGAAAATCAGTACTAACAAATACGTAAGTTCTATATGCTTTTATTTTAGCTTAATTGTTTAATTTGTCTTAATTTTTGGGCCCCAAAAATGTTATAAGTTTTGTATTAATTCTAATGCTTATATGATACCAACCGTACTAGTTACAAGTTAAAAAGTCCAAACAGCCCTTTTCGGGGTTATATTTGTACTTTGTAGGAAATGCAATAAGTCATTATAAAAAGTTACATTTAGATAAGATAAAAGAACTTTCAAATTCAAATATCAATGAATAATAATCGCTACGGCTTTTTATAAAATATCAAATTTTACAATTTGCTTTTTGTGATAGTAATATAAAATAAATAAATGTCGAAAAAATACTTTAAAAGTTAAGCAATATCTTTGTCAAAATTATTATCTTAAAACATATAATTTTATCTCTTTATTCGGCGGCAGTTTTTCCGTTTTTGTGTTAAAAGATTTATTGAAAATCTCCAGACCTAAATTCCTACGTTTAGACCCTCTGAAAACAATCACATTTTCATTTATTTTGACAGCCTTATTTTCAGCAGTGCCATCATTAAAATAATTTTAATTAACATTGATCATTTTCATTAAGCTGGTGAGGATTGATTTCGAGATTACAAGCGACATCACTATTTTAATCGCTAAATGGGGTCAAGGAATTTGAAGAATTTCCGAGTATTCTTTTTACTTTTAGTATTTTTATGAAATAAGAAGAGTGTACGCAAATGTCTCTATGAACTTAAGCCGTTTTAACATTTAGTGGATCAAATAACGATCGTAGGAGATTCGATACTTTTCTTGGATTCCAACTCGGAGAGTATTTTGTTTTGGAACAAATAAAACTGTTTACTTTTATATGGATACTTGGCTAATGCTTAGAAAATATAGATTCTTGAACAAATCAATGAAAATTCTTGGTAGTTTTAGATTTAAAAAGTTTCGCCACTCAAATTTATTGCATATGTATATAAGTAAATATCACCTGGCGATAAACAGTTATGATATTCCATATCGGATTTATTTAAAAGAGCTTATTTGAAACTATTATTCAGGATAAAGAAACTGCGTACCAGATTTCCATATTTATACGTTTAGCTGCACAAAAGCGTTTAATTGTTTATTGAATTTTCCCGCATTTTTCTCTCAGTTTAAGCGGGGTATCATAAGTAATTATGATTCTTGTTTTAGTTTGTATTGGATCCCGCCGATGTCGTACGAATTAATTCTGGATTTTTAGTTCAATAAACACATTCGTATTAGAATTTGGAATAATTTTTCAGGCTTTGAAAGTATTGGTTTTATTAATTAAATCCTCGTTGCTTGAATATGACGATAGAATACATTAATGATTACTAGAAATATTAAAGTAATACAGAGACATAAAAAAATATATGTCTAAAATATATTTTAAAATATACATACGTCATGAGAGTTTAAAATAATAACGCACGTCTGTTATTGCGTATGCAAGTTATTTTATTAATTAAATATTTATTTCTCACGCAGCGTCAAATAAGAATCTGATTATTTCTGAAATTTCAAAGCGAAATTTGTTTGAAAGTTGAAAGAAAAAAAACCCAACGAAATGAGAAACATTTAAATAAATATTTTAATAACATTTTTAACAACAGGAATACAAGGTAAATACTAAAAGATGCAAACTGCAGATATATAAAAATGTTTTTTTAACAAGAGTTCAATAATGAATATTTAAATTATGCATTTAGAAATAAATAATTGATAATTAAATAATAAAATACGGCAAAATTATCGAGCAGCTCCCTTAACATAAAATGCAAATTTCAAAAGAGTCATCTTTACGAAAACAACCGTCTTCGTAATGTGTATTTTAAAAAATACAATTTTTACAAGTATGCTAATGTAATGTATTTGAGCTAAAATGCATTATATATTGCGAATAATATTGCAGGTACGTTTACTTTTGAAATATAATTTGTTTACTTTTGCGAGAGAGACACGTGCGCTTTTCTACACTCGTTTCCTTTTGAGCATTTCATTAATAATGAATGCCGTTGAGGAGATTTTCCAATAGGCATACACAATTTTTTACTCATACTTCAAATCTAAAACAAGAATCTGTTAACAAAATAACAATAAACAGTGTTTTGAGAAAAATACTTTTACTTTACATTTTATTTCAGCTTACATCTCACTGGAAGTTTTTAATAAAATAAGTTTAGCGCAAATTCGCAGAAGCATCTAGTTTATATATTTATAGATAGAAAATCCTTAACATCTACACTGTCTTTTTAGTTATTCATAATGTGTCCCTGTCTATCAAATTAAAATCAATAAACAAATAATCAAAATAACAAATTCAAATATTTCAATTAGAAATTGCATTATTTTTTTAATTCTAAAACCCATTCAAAATCTTGCATATCTTCTTTATATATACATATTTTGCAAAAAATTATATGTTAAGAAGTACGTTTATAATTTTGAAAAAAAGTGTATATTTCTGAGGGGCGCATCAATTTCTTGAAATTTGAGGTCTTGTGCTAAAAAAAAATACACATTGTTTTGGTTTTATGAATGCGAAACAAACTGCATAAGTTTTTTTTGTAATATTAGTTAATTCTGACAGTTTGTTTTTATTACAAAATGCTTTATTTACTACTGGAAAAACGTTTTTGCAAGAACTGTTGACTATCGTATTTTTAGAAATTAACGACTGATACGTACCATCATAGCTGGAAAGGGATTTTCATATATTTTATTGAACCATTGCAGTGATTAAGGTTTAAATTAAATTATTCAGTTACAAGAACGTAAAAGGTCCTTACAACTACGAAATTCATTGAACTAAATAATAGTTTATCTTTGTATCAATAATAGTTCCTTCATCATAGTATAACATCCTGAGATATATCATTTAAATAGATGTTTTGTTTTACACTCATGTTACTACAAAATTTATTTTATACTCTAAAAACTGAAATGGTTCAATAGAAGATCTAAAAAATGCGTTCACCCTTGATTTTAGGTATCAGTCTTTTAGTTGTATGTATAAATGGCGTAAGGCCACGAAGATCTCGACTATGTTGCAAAAAACTAAACTTTCAAGGGTTTGGGGGCAGTTCACCTTTTAAAGGGATTATCAATAACAAAAACTGACAAAAATAGTTTCGACATTCTTAGAAAAGAAACGTGTATATTTACAGCTTACAGCATTAAATTTCACTGACTTGACGGACCCCACAGCAAAATTTGTTATCAAAGAATTTTCGGGGTTATAATTATATTTATTCGAAAAGTATTTTTATATAAAGAATGCATGTATGATTTTGCTGGGGTCTTATTGCTAGGGGTTAAAATAAAGAAAACAAAAATATACTTTTTGCATAATTATCAAGTATCACTATTCATCTTCAACTAACTAACCAATCTCAGTAAAGCAACGCTATTTATTTTTTGGAAGGAAGCCTTTTTTTGTCTCCTTGCAGTTATATCCTTGTTGATAGATACAGAAACTGATGTATAAAAATAATTATTGTATGTTATTCGTTATTACACAACCACGAAATTATTGAATTCAGTAATAAGTGGACATTCCTTCTAGTTTTTATTTATTCATTACTTATCCCTGCACATCCTTCAGAATTAAAACGAGTGTTGATGAACAAAATAGCGACGGGGTAGGCAGCCTAATTTTTCTCATCTATCTCAGCTTACATCTCAGGCGAAGTGACAGGAGAAAAACTAATTTCTTTACACGAGCAGCAGCATCTTCGAAGGAAAACTCCTTCGGATATGATTCGCGGCCAAACAACTCCTGAGCTGCATAATTAACTTTCAGTATTTCTATTCAAGGATCATCCTTCAAGTCTTTTATTCTCAAATTCCTCCGATCTAATCAGCTACTATCCATGAAAGGAGAAACGCGACATGTAGACCCCAAATGCTGGTAGCTGTCTTTTTTTTCACTGATCCGTTCTTAGTGACAACACAAACTACAAATGACACCGTTTGACAAAACTGCAAGGGATATTTATAATTAAAATCATAGATAAATTCTTTGATCAACATACAGGGTAAAGTTTCGATTTGGTATCAAGTCCTGCTGCTTATCTCTTGTATTTATTGACAGAGCTTTAATGCAACCAATAAACACTTGGTAACCGTATACCATTCGAAACTGATATGAATTAAATAGTTTTGGCTTATAAGAAGCCTTTAAAATGAAAAAAAAATGGACGAATGATGTAAAAATTGTAAACTCTTCTAGCCCTATAAGGGATACAGACGAATGAACGACTTGACTGTTAGGTTTTCCAGCAACACACATATTTTTTTAAAATTTATAACTCTAAAAACTTTATAAAATGTATGCACGGGGGAGCCGTTTCGTAGAAGTCAGTCGTACAGAAGTATAATTTAAAAATTGTAATTTAAACCTCGTGCAGTGGAAACTAGTTTACACAACCAATTCGCTTAACCCTCAGAGGGCTAGAGCAATGAAATAGAGCCAAACAGTATCACTGGGTGTCCAGGTCAGAGAAGAACTGTCCCACATAAATCCACATGGGACCCAATGCTGCCTTGGTCACTTATTTTATTGTTTTTGACCCTACAAAGTTCCAATGACCCGTCGCTTTTTGCCAAACGCAATTATATCGCTCCTTCAGCATTATTGTGTGTTTTAACTAGCTTTTATACTCATACATATTACCTAACAACCAAACTGAGCGCTTTGTTTTAATCAACAAACAGTTATTTATCGAGAAAAAATGTAAAATACCAATAATTTAAATTCCTTATCTCTATTTAAGTCTCCTTTCCTCGTATTCCCATTCAAGTATCTCCTTTCGAAAACTATTTTAATTTTAAATAATTTAATAATATCAATTTAAAATCAGTTACAGATTTGTCAACCCAGCTAGTAAAAACGTCAAATACAACTGAATGCGATTAACGTCACTGTGAGTTCCTCAAAGATTACCCCTCTATACCTCAGTATCACATTTCATAAGCAATTATAATATGCAAAATTTTTTCTCCCTTAGGCGCCTACTAAGCGCAACTCCCTCAAAAATAACATTTAAAATTCTGGCATTCATTTTTAAAAGCCTCAGTAACTTAGTTTTTAATAAAGAAACTCGAGACAGCTCATTGTCACAATCTTTATAGCTTCTTGGGTTGCTTAGCCGTGGTTTTGCTTAACATTTGCAGAAACTATGCATTTTTAATGCGATGCTGAAGTTTCATTAGCTAAGTGCAAACACTACTTTAAAGAGTTTGATCACCGCTCAACATTATCTTTTAGTTTCACCGTTGTACACCTGAAAATGAGAAGTAATCAAAAGATTAGTTTAAATTTATTTGCTCTCCTACAAAGTAAAATTAATTCCGTGCTTAGATTTTACGAGTAATTGTTTTTATTCTCTTCACTTTCTAGGAGGGTTTAAGTTTTTCTCGAAATTTAATACAAATTGTATCATACTCTTATCATATATGTAGAAGTTAAGTACTCAAAAGTTTAAGAGAGGATGAAATTCCTTTGTTTAACTCTTTGTAATCCCAGTAATGATATTTTTCAGGATAAAATAAAGAATTTCTTTCATTTAATGATCAAAATACTACCTTTTCTGTAATCTTACATAAGGGAAATTTTTAAAAGAGAAATTATATTTGCATATGTTCACAAAAATGCATAGCCTTTGATATTTTACTTTCAGTTGGAAAATTTCATATAGTTTTAGTAACATGTACACTAGTGTATGCGCACACAAACACCAAACTGAGTTTTAATGTTTAGTTATTAAACTATTAAAATGTTTATACTTTTTTTTTATTTAAGACGTTGAATCAAAGGACTTTTCACTAAATCTTTTTTTCTCGCTTCTAGGATTATATCGTTGTTATATGTGTTTAATGTTATGTGTTTATATTTAAAAATAGCACATTTCATGTAAAACTCTAATATAAAATATGTATACCATTTTATAAATAACACATGCATTCAGTACACTGGAATATAAAAAAATTTGACTGAATTTGACTACAAATATTGCCTATAAATAATTTACTATTTAAAAATACATAAAAATATTGAATGCATATCCAACGAATTATTAATTATTAACTTTGGTTGTCAATCGAAAAATCATAATAAAAAAGTTTGAAAGAAATGAAATGCACATTAAAACATCATAGTATTTTAAACGTCGTCCACGTCACTTGCCCGCGGTTTAATGTACGAATATCGTTGCCAATCTTCCTCGAGTTACGTAGCACTCGTGCAACATTTATTCAAGCAAACTAAAAAAAATCGTAGAAAAATGAGGATTTGAAATGTTTATTTTTTTAAATAATTCTTTGATGTTATTAAAACTGCATATAAGTAGTATTACAATTTTCTTTTCTGTAAACCTTATACTAAATTATATAAATTCTTTTTTTTTTGTTCTTTTTACAGACAAAGTCTCATGTAATGACTATTAACAGATGATACCTACGTTTGCAGTGAATTGGAAGGTGAGTACAAAATATAAATATAATTTTTCAAAATATTCCTAAAAATTACTACGTAAATCGTTAACTTATTTTTTTAAAAACAGATAAATAGTTTTTTAATATCTATAAGCTCCAAAAATATTTTTCTATAAGCCAAAAAATAGGCATTTTGTTAGTGGCAAATATTTTTTAAACACTTTATTTTTTCAAAAGATTAAAAGCACATTTTTCACTTTGTTTAACCTTTTTTCATCCAGAATTATAACCATATTTCTTTGGTTAATGTAAAGATAAATTGTTTGAAAAATAGTTTAAGTCCAAAATTCAAAACAAACATTTGCAAAACAAATTGTATGGGTTTGTGTATTGTAACCTATCCTTTTTTTCTGGTTGCAAGATGTATCCGATTCATTATCATTGTAGCTGGAGGTAACATGCGTGCCAAAGTGGTATAAATGACAATTACTTTCTAAAAACGGGCTGATTTTATCATACTTCTTTTACCACAGTAACCTACAAAAACATTTACAATAAGCAAATTATTTAAACAATTGAACTTTTAAGTATTTTTTCTTTATCTCAAATTATTTGCATTTTATTTGTTTGACCTTTAATCATTATTCTGCATATTCAATTTGATTTCAAATACACGAAATTAAACCTTTCTCCAATACGTTATAAAAATTATATTAAATTTTATACGCAGGATGTATAACAAATAAAATACCATACTACCTGATTCTCACAAATAAGACTTTCTTTAAAAACAAACTAGTTAGATCTCAATATTTAGTTTTTTAGGTAGTTTATTATAAGTATATTTTGTTTAGTTTAATGATTCATACTCAACTGAACTATCCGATGTTATTATATTCGACATATTATAATATCCAGACATTATCTATATTCTAAATAAGTAAATATTTTGTTCGTAAGATTTTTTGCGGTGAGTTTCAGTAAAAACTGAAGTTTAAAAATTTCACAAGAAACATGAAATTTTGTTTCTTCAGGATTATGTATGAATCTTCATCACTTCTTATAAATACTTATATCTATGACCCACAGCAAAGCATAGGTTTTCTTTTAACGATATTTCTTTAAAAAAAAACTAAAGTCAAACTGTATTTATGCTCGATTGAAGCTAAAATTTACTCTCTTAACGTTTTCTCATATGTGTTCTAAAAAACTGCAGAAAATGAAATAATGACTGTATATGGGTCTTCAAGATTTCTTATAAATATCTAGTTATGACACATAGCAAAGTATAACTTTCATATGACTCATTTTATGTGGTTATAAAAAGGTACAAACCTAACTGTATTAATGATAGATTGAAATTCAAATTTATCCTCTTAACGAATTCTCATATGTGTTCTAGTAAACTTCAGAAAAATATATCACGACTGTATATGAGTCTTCAAGACTTACAATATTAGAAATATTTTGTTCTGACGCATATCCAAGCATGACTTTCATATGACTTATTTTAACGGTATTTTATATGGTTAAGAAAATGGTACAAATTTAACTTTATTTATGCTAGATTGAAATTTACATTTATCATCTTAACGTTTTCTCATATGTGGTCTAGAAAACTGCAGAAAAATATATCACGTGCGACTGCATATGAGTCTTCAACACTTCTTATAAACTTTAAGCTTTGACGTATAGCAAATCAAGACTTTCATCTGACTTATTTTATATGGTTAAAAAAATTTACAAATCTAACTGTATTTATGCTAGATTGAAATTCAAATTTACCCTCTTAACGTTTTATCATGTGTTCTAGAAGACTACAGAAAATGAGATCACATCCGGTGATCCAATAATGTGTGTCACGAGTAAAATACCGTACAGCATGACTCCGTTTTTTATTGCTGCATGACTCCAAACATCCGGCCATATCCTTCATCAGAGTATGGGAATGTACCCTTTCTCACCTCATAGCAAATACTGTTCAGCGTGAACATTTGACCCGCATTGGACCCAACCTAGGTCGTTGGGACAAAGCCCATTACGTAGCCTTAACCACTTCTACAACACGGACTTTTTTTATTTACCCCTAACCACTTTTCTGGCGCTGTTATTGGATGACGGGGGTTAAATGGGGCTACATTGTGGTACAGGGTACAAAGGGTAGAGAGGGTAAAAAAATGGTTGAAAAAACCGCGCGTGTTTTGAATGCAAGATGGTAGCCGAAAATGTAGAGCAAGCAACACGTGGTTTAGTTTGAGATTCGCAAGATGGAATAGTTTCATTATTGGTACCTAAACGTGAGTTGTTGGTGTTGTGATGGGACATGTTATCTATGGGATGTTTGTGTTACCGTGGATTTATGTGTTTGTGCGCAATTATGGATTTACTCAAATTCAAGTGTGTTTTTCACATTTTAATACACAGTTGGAATTGCACGCATGATGTGTGCGGATAAAATAATGGTAGGTCGTTTCGTTTAGTAATTAAGGCTCTATGGCAGAGGTTGCAAATATATGTTAAATAAGTGGGCATTGCTTGAACATATAATTGGATAAAATAAATATTATTTAGAAGTCATTAGCTTACTAAATAGATCAATATTTTTTTCTAAACTGCATGGATACAATTAGAAGTGTATTTTAAATATTTAAACTACAGTACCATGCTAGCAGGTTTGTTTTACATGAAAACATACATATATCCTAATTAACTAATTGTAAAAAAATCGAGTTAAATGTATGCAATTAAAAGTACTATTGATACAAAACTACTACTTACAAAATAAAGTGTAATACGCAATAGTCCCATAAAAATGGCTAAATGTTAACATATTCACCCATAATCCGACATATTTTTGAAATTCTTTAGCTGGATAACGGTAACGGTAGGTCATATTAATATTACTTATGCTTATTTAGTAGAACTTTATTTTAAATAGAAAATATTTGTTTATGGAACTTCCTTGCGATTTGGGAATTTTAATATTATAGATCAATGTAAATGCTCTTATACCAAAGATCTAAAGTATCAGTCAAAAGACTTGCGTAATAAAAAGACATCAAAATGAAATATAAAGGTCATAAGTGCATGTTGTTGTTTTTAACAAGTCACATATAAGTGTATTTAAAAAAAAAACCATTAATTTATTTAGGAAGTTTTATTTAATAGTTTTACCTCAAAATGCTTTAAAAAACAATTGAATTAAAATTTCTTAAAAGAAAAATGCCGTATTTTAAGAAAAATCTGTAATTATTATTAGTTAAATCGTAAACGAATGGTACATCCAATGATTGTAAGGCAGCTTCCAGAAAATCGTGTTTAAAGTCAAACCATATTTTCGCTGAAATTTTCAATTTTTTTTAAATAAAATTCTCTCACTGTCTCATTTCATTTATGAAAAGTCTTCTCCGAGTAATTACAATATTCGAATGAAATTATTGAAACAGGGTTCCGATTTTACACTGATCACATTTCATACCGGTTCTCAATTTGAAGAAACTTCAAAACAAAGTTACCCTTCAAATTCTGCAGTTTTATTCATTCTTATAATCAATGACCTTAATGTATTAAGTCCTAAAAGGGATATAACATCAAAATCCACTATGTTATGGCTGTAACTTTATAACTTTACCTGCTTCCAAAGACATAGTTGATATCTTTCAGAAACTTTGCCTCAAGCTAGAAGTCCCGAACAAGAACAGTTAAATGTCATTATTTTTAAAAAATAGTAATGTAACCGATAATAAATTTAGAAATGAAAGCTCTTTGCTTTTAACACTTATGCCTGTGCATTTTAAAATTCGAAGTCTTAAGATAAGCCTGTTATTTAAGGCTTAGAAATGAAGCTTTTCCCTAGTTAAGACCTTAGAGGAAAATACATGTTTTCTGAAATTTATATGAATAAAGCTTAAGAAAATAAATTACTCGAAAGTGTACTTTATATGCCTGATTTTGGAGTAGTGTTGCCTTGACTTGTCTGTACATATTTTATGATAAACTTGATTTGGTATGTCGGGACATGAATATTTTAAGGTGAAGAAATTAAACTAAATCGTGAACTAAAATTTACTAACAACTGTTAGTTAACACGATACATCTAAAAAATATTTGTAAAAAACATCAAAAATAAGTTTAACAAGCATAAAACTGTTATTCGTACATATTGTCCCTTTTTTGTCGATGTTTTCATCAAGTTAATAATTTAATTTAAAAAAATGTATTATTGTACAATCTTTAAATGGTTTTAATAAATAATAATAGATCCTTCAAAAATCTAAAATACCTAACTTATTTTTGTACTAAAATGCTTTGTAAGTATAAATAAAGACCCAGGTCAAAAATATCACGTGTTTAAAAAAAATCACAAGTGTCTTATGTATGTTTTTAGGACTTCAGTAGAGTACATGTTCATTTTGAAGAATCGACCCTGCTCAGATTAAACGCAGTGTATCTATAAAAACATCTAAGAACATTTCTTTTAAAACTGTCAATGATTACAACCAAAAAGAAAGCAATCAACAGTAGTTTTATGCCAAAAATGGCCCTAAACATCTTTGTAGATATTGCGAGAGTTGTCGAGAGCTGTATAAAGGGACCTTAGTAAAATAGCGGTAATACATTTAATTCTGTGATTTAGGGTGCAAGTAATTAATAGCAGAGGCTAAATTGTATTATATTAATAAAAAACTGCGACTTTCATTAAATTTTAAATTAAAAAGAATAATAACGATGTTAAGCAATGGTATGAACAAATACTGTATGTTTTAAAAACATATTTACATTAAATTTAAGAAGGCACAGTTCATACTTATGCAGTTGAATTATATTAAACTATCATTATTTAAAATTGTATAAAAATATGGCTGGCAAATAATGTTGTAAACTATTGATGGTAATGTTGTGAAATTATGTATATTTAAATACAATAGTTTTTTTAATTATAATTAAAATATTGAAAATTGACAAAAACATAAAATGCATCTTAATTTTTAATAAAATAAGCGAAAGTGCCTACAAATTATTATCAAAACATTTTTAGAAATAAATAAGTCAAATTTATCATTTACATATTCGAAACAATCTTGAATAATTCTCAAGGAACGCCGAAGAACTAATATCACAATTCAATAGCCAAACTCGTCGCCATTTCCTCAAAGGTTAATTCCGAACCCAATTTCTCGAAAATTTCAATTTTTCTTTAATTGATATTCTACGCGTTGCTTTTTCAGTCCCTTTATCACCTTGCGCAAATGAAACATTTGGAAATTTCTCCGACTGCGTCCCAGGCACGTTTAGCCCCATTCTGGCGCGCCTAATTGTTCAATAAAGGATCTTACGGGCGGGAATTTTTAATTGAAATGAACTGTAATTACTTTATCATACGTTTGCCTATCTCGGCTGCCCTAACCGGAATTGGACCCGCCTAGAAAGGAAATAAAAACGGAAACCGGCGTGGAAACTTTTATATGATCAATTATCACACAGTGCAATTCATCTTTTTTCGACTGTACTTTCGGCACTTTAGGTAGTCGACCTACCAGTTAGACAGAAATATACTTAACATTTTTATAAAATCAAGAGTTCACCCTTTAACCCTTTCACTTCTAACCCTTTCAGACCTGAGCTACACAATTGTGCGGGTATAAAATAGAGTGCCCAAGCTCTTCAAAAATATTGATACCGACGTAGGTGACTTGTATCAGTCGTTTATTTGTATAAAAATTACATAGTTCTTAAGGAGTTGCTGGCATTAATGCTGTTTAAGGCAATTATTTCGATAAAACTCTTAACATTTCGTCTCATAACCTTAAATCAGCGCCATCTGAAGGGGTCGTAAAGGGCTAAAACGGCCCATGCAGCTGTACAACTAAGGATTCGATAATGATATTCCTATCACATATTACGCGGAAACAAAAAATCCTGCGTAGAGAAAGTGTTAAGCAGGGCCTGATCTTCCATAAGGCTCGTTAGGCCCGGGAATAGGGCCCCCATATTTCAATTTCTTTTATGCTAAATTTGTGGACCTGCCAAATTTTAGTAAATTTTATAATTTTTTTCGACCCTACTTTTTTAGCATAACTTTGACTCAACTTAATTGGTCTGATCAATGCAATAATTACGATAATAGGAGAAACTACATACATTAGCCAACTATCACTATAATTAAGGGCTAGTTTCGTAAGGGGCCCCCAAAATCTGTTGCGCCTAAAGTCTGTGTTTTACTAGATCGGACCATTCTGCCGAGTTGGGCCGGCTCTACGTCATCATGCGGAAGAGTATGGTTTCAAGTTGTGTTCAAAAATTTTGCAAACAATAGTGTGTGACACAGTATACTAACAATCTGTAGTAAACAATGTGATAGTAGACGTGAAATTTATGTTCAAATTTAAATACACTTTCTTTCCAGAAACACTAAATGATCATTCAAACTTAAGTAAATTTTTTATTATAATTCGAATAAATTTTGGCTGTTGTGCACTTACAGGCTTGAAGTGCCTGTAGTCCCCAAATAGTCATTTTTATTTAGTATAAAACTAGATGAGAAAAGAGCAGGAGAAAGAAAAATCAAACAATTTATGAAAATAGTTTTTATCGAAATTTTTTTTTATTTCCTTTAAGATTATTAATAGGAAAATAATGTGTTATTTACTGCAAACACATATTTGCAATTATTTTCTAATATCCTGTCTGGTCTACTCAAAGGCAGTATGTATGAAAATTAACAGTCGTAATTAAGCTTTGGAACACACATTCCTTACCATAAAATCTATGACAATTAAGGAAATAGACTGAACACCAAATCATATTCCTGTATTTTTTTTATCTATGCTTTGCATCTTTTCTCTTAATATTGCATCTCATAGTCTGTTTTTTCAATTTGTTTCTATAATTTTATCTCTGAAATTCCCAAAAAAAAAGATATACGCCTGCTATTTTCGCTGCTGCAATGAAAAAAAAAAGGTTGACCACAGTATCCTCAAAAATGAATCGAAGAATCGAACCATTTTTCATTTAAGTATACAATGATACAATTGATGAAATTAAATGTGAAGAAGTTGTGAATTTGAACACTCAAGAAAAAATGGAATCGTTGGTTCAACCTTCAGACAAAACTCGGAACTACCTTCTTACCCTAAGAAGGCATTTATGTCCTTGTGAGTGAAAGTAATAATACTTATATGAATACATTAAAGTGAAAAAATAAAAATCGATATTTAAAAAATATATACATGAAAAAACTAAAAAACCACAAAAAATTTCATTTCGTCTAAGTAGTAATTTCCATTGCCAACGATAAAAATAATTTCTTACTGCCCTTTTTTTGATAAATAGTTCTATTAGTAAGCTTACTGGTGAAGTGAAAATAGTTGAGGTATTTAATCTATCAGAATAACAAAGGAAATATAGATGAGTTAACATAATTTGGGTCGATTGATGTACAAAAATTGTAACTCAAGAATCACAATTCGTATCCATGAATGCATAAAATGTAGCTCAGATCCAGTTTCGTTATTCACATAGTTAACAGAGAGTTTTACTAAAAATACTTTCTTAATAGTATCAAAACCGAGAAAACATTCACATTCGACTGATATTCCAGTAACAACTCTTTACAACCAATCCAACAGTACTCGCATTAATTATCACAGCTAATGACTTGATATGGTCAGTAAGTCAGTCAATAAAGCACATGCAGATTCGGGCTAGGGAGCCCAATACAGGGCTTATTATAACCATTACCTCCAAAATCATTATTTTGCACCTGTTTGCTATGCTCCTAATATGCACTGGGGATATAAAGTGATCTAATCCACAAGTGCGGTTTTGCCCTCATAAACTAAAACAGCAAAATATATACGGACTAAGAACTTACATTATAAGAAAAATATTTTCATTGTGCAAAAAAATAACATTAGTATATATCGATATTTTAAAAATAATAATAATACTAAACCTGTTTCACTTTTTGTGTGGAAAAATTTAAATATATTCCGAAACAGATTACAAAAAAAATCAATATACGTTAATACTGATTATTATGATTTATTATAACTGATGTTCTGAATTAAAGAGTATTTTTAACAAAAATTATAAAATTGAAATTGAAATGGCAAGATATAGTTAAATTAATACAACATTCCTAAATAGGGTTGAAGTTTGGTTTATTAAATCCATAAGACACGATTTTAAATTTAAAAATTAAATACAAAAACTAAAATCTAATTGTAACAATTTTATTGGTCTTAAAATAATTTGCTAGAATAAAATAAAGCTTTGTGAAGATCGAAAGAGGTGTTTAATTAAACAATCCAAACTCAAAAAAAAAATGTGTTGTAAATCAAATATTAAAATGTACTAGTCATCATTTTTTAAAATTTAAACTCTCAGTGATGGTTTTCCTTTATTATCCTACTATTTTATAAATTAGGGTTGCTCTAAGAATTACCAATTTTATTTCTTTAGCAAAAATTCAACAGAAATATGAATGTTTTTTTAACTTTCAAAATTATGACAAATTAGTTATTTGTCATATAATGTTGTTCAAAAATATGAAATTGTTTAGTACAATTCAATTTTTTCAGTGAATATACTTTCTTAGATGCCGTAAAAAGATTTTATAAATTTTAATTCAAGCCAAATGGTAACATACTTTTTTAATATAAAAATCTCATTGTAAACGCACGCTATTATTAAATATAGCATTATCTATATACATGACACATCTACGAGCCAAAAAATCCTAATGAAATATAGTCATACGGTTCATGACTCTAAAATTAATTAATGGAAAAAAATGGTAATTTTGAAAATACGAATTTTTCAATAAAATAAATTCATTTAAATTTATTTTTAGAATGGTCAAATCAGGATAGCAGTCATGTTAACTTATAAACATCTTTAAAATATTGTCAATATCCATTTTTATTAGTGTAACAGATATATGTTTTTTTAAATTTATGATAAAAATATTTGTTAAATTTTTCATATATAATTTGATTTTTAAAAATTACCATTTTTCATAATTTTATAATATAAATTGTTTTTCAATCAGTTAAACAATCTTGGTTGGAAGTAAACGTCTACGTCCACTACGCCAATATTTTTTAGCCGGTTTAAAATTATATATTTATTATCTATATTTTAATTAAAATCAAATTACGCAATAGATTGGATCTTCTATTTAACTTTAGCTCTTATTAAGTTTGGTGGGAACTCGAACAAGTAAGAGTTTTAAAAAAAATTAGAAAAAAATTTAAATAATACATTAAAAAAATAAAAAATACATTAAAAAGTTTGTTGCACAATAATAACGAAATAAAATGATTTTTTTTAACATTTATTAAAGGCAGAAATCATTTTTTAAAAGCTAAGTGAAATTATTATTCATAAATTTACAACTTTTCATGGATAAGTTTAAATATAAATTAAATTCTTTAATAATTTTTCAATTAAATGAAACATAAAAATAAAAAAAAGAATTCTTCTAAGTAAAATTATATTTTTTGTCATATTAGTTTTAATAAATACATAGAACTTATTTATATAAGCTTTACGAAGAAATATGCAGTACAAAGCAAAAATATGACGCTCAGTTTAGCGATATGCCAACACATTACTAAGTATTGTTGCAATTTTGGTTTATAATGTACTATTTCTTCTTTAACCAGGGATTTAAGGTATTTAACTTTATGAAAAAATTGATGATTTATAATTGTTTAGGTACACAAAAATTGTTTTTACATTCTATCCATGGTAATATAAAGTTGTCATGTCTATATCTATGCTAATAGAAAGTTGTTAATATTATTCTTTGAAGTAAGAAGTCTATTTTATAACTTTTCTTATGGAGGTAGTGAAAACCCTCTTTGTAAATATAATAAATATTTACATATATATAATCAGACTTCCATTTCCTAACAAATGATATTTAGCAATTAAAAGAAACAAGTATGTTTAGTAATAAACAAATGAGTATATTTAATAAATGTTATTTTATTTCATTTCATTTTATTTTAGCGTGTTTCAACATAGTCAGTTCAACAACCAGTTTTAATTGAATCTCACAGCATAATTTTTTCAAAGTAAATATCATAAAAATATATGAAAGAAATAATTGGTTAACGCTTGCATTGTAAACTAATTAAAAGTTTGAAAAAGTGTTTTGATTTTTAAGTACCTTATTAATTTTAAAGCCTCCAACTGAATAAAAACTATTCTAAACTTTAAACAATGTGCTTTTTAATAGTTCAACCCTTCGAATACCTTGGACACGGCCACAAGTACATTTAAAATATTTACATATAGATGTTTATAATAAATAGCACTATTATTTTTTAATCAAAAATCTTAAAAGAGATAAAAACGAAATTAAGTATAACTCTGTCGTACACTGTTGTTACTATTTGTTTGTTCGAGTGAACTCTTCTTGTTTTTGGAGAGTTCAACGTTTTAAAAAAAGAGTGTGTTCCCACAATCGTTTGTTTGTAGGCTAATTCTTGGGAGAAAAAAATTTCGGACCTAATGAGAGATGTACACTTCCCAAAACAGGCCAAAAGGTCGTTAAGTACGAATGATCCCGAATAACCGTGGGTCTTCAAAGCCAAGTATTAATCCAATGGAAGAAAAAAAGTATTTACTAAGCCACATTTCTCCGGCTGTATTAAATATGTTCGCAAACGACTTTTTTATATAATAAATGTAACTGACTAACTGGTCTCTATAATCCCATTTTTTGTAATTGGTTCGACTATTTTTAGTAAAATTATTTATTGAATATTAAAAAATATTCGAACCAATTTCAAAAATTGATATTTTAGAGACCTTTAAGTCAGCTATATTTATCATATAAAAAACCGTTTGTAAAAATATTCAATACAGTCACAGAAAAGTGTCTGAGAAAAAAAATTCTATTGGATTATCACAGAGGCATAGATCAATTAAAAGAAACAAGTTTGTTTTGTTCTGAACAAATGAGTATATTTACCAAGTTTTTATTTTATTTTATTTTATTTTATTTTATTTTATTTTATCGTGTTTCAACATAACCAGTTCGTTTTAATTGAAACTTTCAGTATATTTTTCAAAATAAATATCGTAAAAATATATGAAAGGAACAATTGCTAGATTTCCCAAATAACTGTATTTTTTAACTTGTTACAAATAAAAAAAAATAACACTTGCATTGTAAAGCAATTAAAATTTTGAAAAATTGTTTTGATTTTTAAGTAACTTATTAATTTTAAAACCTCCAACTACATAAAAACTCTTCTAAACTTCAAACCATGTTCTTTTAGGTAGTTTAACCCTTTGAGAACCATGGACACGTCCACTAGTACATTTAAAGTATTTGCATATATATGTTTATAATAAATAGCACTATTATATTCCAATCAAAAATCTTAAAAGAGATAAGAACGAAGTCAACAACGTCTATTATATTTATGCCCTTATGTTTGAGTGAACTTATCTTGTTTTTAGCGAGTTCAACGTTTTATAGGAAAGAGTGTATTCACACAATACTTCGTCTATCATCGTTTAGTTGTAGGCTAAATCTTGGGAGAAAACTTAAGACTTTTTTCAGATTTAATGAGAGATGTAGTCTTTCCAAAGCAGCCCAAGTGGTCGTTAAAGGCGAATGAGCCCGAATAACCATGGATCTTCCTAGCCAAGTACTAATCCAATGGATGAAAAAAAGTATTTACTACGCCACATTTCTCCGGCTGTATTAAATGTTTACAACTGATTTTTTATATGATAAATGTAACTGACTAACTGGTCTCTTTAACATCACTTTTCGCAATTGGTTCGAATATTTTTAGTAACATTATTTATTGAAAATTAAAAAAAATTCGAACCAATTTCAAAAATTGAGATTTTAGAGACCTTTAAGTCAGCAATATTCATCATATAAAAAACCGTAAAAATATTCAATACAGTCACAGAAAAGTGTCTTAGAAAAAAAATTCTATTGGATTATCACAGAGGCACATATCAATTAAAGAAACAAGTTTGTTTTGTACTGAAAAAAGAGTATATTTATCAAGTTTTTAATTTATTTCATTTCATTTTATTCTGGCGTGTTTCACAATAGCCAGTTCAACTGCCAGTTCGTTTTAATTGAATCTTTCAGTATAATTTTTTCAAAATAAATATCGTAAAATAAATTGATTAAAAATAATTGAAAAGAATAACTGCTACATTTTCCAAGAAACTGTATTTTTTTAAACTTGTTTCCAATAAAAAAAATTAACACTTGCATTGTAAAGCAATTAAAATTTTGAAAAATTGTTTTGATTTTTAAGTAACTTATTAATTTTAAAACCTCCAATTAAATAAGAGCTCTTCTAAACTTCAAACCATGTGCTTTTAGAAATTTTAACCCTTTGAGAACCATGAACACGTCCACTAGTACATTTAAAGTATTTGCATATATATGTTTATAATAAATAGCACTATTATATTCCAATCAAAAATCTTAAAAGAGATGAAAACGACTACGAAATTCAACTGTACTTCCAAAGCTTCTTCCATTATGTTTGAGTGAACTCTTCTTGTTTTAGGAGAGTTCAACGTTTTGAAGGATAGAGCGTATTCACATAGTAGTTCGTCTGCCATCGTTTGTTTGTATGCTAAATCCTGGGAGAAAAATTTAAACTTTTTTCAATCGGTTAAAGGTGATTGACCCAAGTATTAATCCATTATAGGAAAAAAAAAATATTTACTACGCCACATATCTCCGGCTGCATTGAATATGTTAGAAAACGATATTTTTTATATGATAAATGTTGGCTGAGAAAAAAATGCTATTGGATTAACACAGATGTCCTTTGGTTTGAAAACCCACGGTCATTTGGGCCCATTCGCCTTTAATGTAGCAATAGGATCTCAGATCTTTACTTCGTAACAATGCTTGATATTTTTTTAGAATAACTGAATAATATAGGGTCAGTTTAAGGTACATATTCCTTAAGGTACTTCCTTAAGGCTTATTTGTTGATAATGCAACTTTTACTACAAATATTATTTAATTCGACTTCTTACACAATTTTGTAATCATTTATATTGTTAAATTAATACAACGAAATATTGTCATAAGGTTCATGACTCTAAAATTAATTTTCGGAAAAAAATGGTAATTTTGAAAATACGAATTTTTCAATAAAATAAATTCATTTAAGTTTATTTTTAGATTGGTCAAATCAGGATAGCAGTCATGTGAACCTATAAACACCTTTAAAATCTTATCAATATCCATTTTTATTTATAAAGTTTAACAGATATATGTTTTTTTAAATTTATGATAAAAATATTTGTTAAATTTTTCATATATAATTTGATTTTTAAAAATTACCATTTTTCATAATTTTATAATATAAATTGTTTTTCAATCAGTTAAACAATCTTGGTTGGAAGTAAACGTCTACGTCCACTACGCCAATATTTTTAAGCCGGTTTAAAATTATATATTTATTATCTATATTTTAATTGAAATCAAATTACGCAATAGATTGGATCTTATATTTAACTTTGGCTCTTATTAAGTTTGGTGGGAGCTCAAACAAGTATGAGTTTTAAAAAAATTAGAAAAAAATAAAAATAATACATTAAAAAAAATCTAAGTTTGTTGCACAATAATAACGAAATAAAATGTTTTTTTTTACATTTATTAAAGTCAAAAATCATTTTTTTAAAAGCTGAGTTAATATTATTCAAAAATTTACAACTTTTCTAGGCGAAGTTAAAATATAAATTTAATTCTTTAATATTTTTTTTCAATTAAATGAAACAAAAAAAAAATGAATTCTACTTAATAAAATTATATTTTTTGTCATATATTAGTTTTAATAAATACATAGAACTTATTTATATAAGCTAATTTAAATATGCAGTACAAAGCAAAAATATGACGCTCAGTTTAGCGATATGCAAAACACATTAATAATTATTGTTGCAATTTTGGTTTATAATGTACTATTTCTTCTTTAACCAGGGATTTAAGGTATTTAACTTTATAAAAAAATTGATGATTTATAATTGTTTAGGTACACAAAAATTGTTTTTACAATCTATCCATGGTAATATAAAGTTGTCATGTCTATATCTATACTAATAGAAAGTTGTTAATATTATTCTTTGAAGTAAGAAGTCTATTTTATAAATTTTCTTATGGAGGTAGTGAAAACCCTCTTAGTAAATATAATAAATATTTATATATACATAATCAGACTTCCATTTCCTAACAAATGATATTTAGCAATTTAAAGAAACAAGTATGTTTTGTAATGAACAAATGAGTATATTTACTAAGTTTTATTTTATTTCATTTCATTTTATTTTAGCGTGTTTCAACATAGTCAGTTCAACAACCAGTTTTAATTGAATCTCACAGCATAATTTTTTCAAAGTAAATATCATAAAAATATATGAAAGAAATAATTGGTTAACGCTTGCATTGTAAACTAATTAAAAGTTTGAAAAAGTGTTCTGATTTTTAAGTACCTTATTAATTTTAAAGCCTCCAACTGAATAAAAACTATTCTAAACTTTAAACAATGCGCTTTTAAATAGTTTAACCCTTTGAATACCTTGGACACGGCCACAAGTACATTTAAAATATTTACATATAGATGTTTATAATAAATAGCACTATTATTTTTTAATCAAAAATCTTAAAAGAGATAAAAAAACGATTTCAACTAGAACTCATCCATTTTCCTATATTTGATCGAGTGAACTATTCTTGTATTTGAAAGTTCAACCTTTTAAAGGAAAGAGTGTATTCACACACTCGTTCGTCGACCATCGTGGTATTCTAATTCTTGGGAGGAAAAGGTTTTTATAACTAATGAGAGATGTACACTTCCCAAAACAGACCAAAAGGTCGTTAAGTACGAATGAGCCCGAATAACCGGGGGTCTTCAAAGGCAAGTATTAATCCAATGGAAGAAAAAAAAGTACTTACTAAGCCACATTTCTCCGGCTGTATTAAATATGTTCGCAAAAGATTTTTTTATATAATAAATGTAACTGACTAACTGGTCTCTATAATCCCATTTTTTGTAATCGGTTCGAATATTTTTTGTAAAATTATTTATTGAATATTAAAAACATTCGAACCAATTTCAAAAATTGATATTTTAGAGACCTTTAAATCAGCTATATTTATCATATAAAAAACCGTTTGTAAAAATATTCAATACAGTCACAGAAAAGTGTCTGAGAAAAAAATTCTATTGGATTATCACTGAGGCACAGATCAATTAAAAGAAACAAGTTTGTTTTGTTCTGAACAAATGAGTATATTTACCAAGATTTTATTTTATTTCATTTTATTTTAGCGTGTTGCAACACAGCCAGGTCGTTGCAATTGAATCTCTCCGTACAATTTTTTTCAAAATAAATATCGTAAAAATATATTAAAGGAATAATTGCTAGATTTTCCAAATAACTGTATTTTTTTAACTTGTTACAAATAAAAAAAAATTAACACTTGCATTGTAAAGCAATTAAAATTTTGAAAAATTGTTTTGATTTTTAAGTAACTTTTTAATTTTAAAACCTCCAACTACATAAAAACTCTTCTAAACTTCAAACTATCTGCTTTTAGGTAGTTTAACCCTTTGAGAACCATAGACAAGTATACTAGTACATTTAAAGTATTTGCATATATATGTTTATAATAAATAGCACTATTATATTCCAATCAAAAATCTTAAAAGAGATAAAAAACGAAATCAACTGCAACGTATTTAACTACAATCTTATGTATTATGTTTGAGTGAACTCTTCTTGTTAATGGAGAGTTCAATGTTTTAAAGGTAAGAGTGTATTCACACAATAGTTCGTCTACCATCGTTTGGTTGTATGCTAAATCCTGGGAGAAAAATTGAATATTTTTTCGCATTTAATGAGAGATGTAGCAATAGGATCTCAGATATTTACTTCGCAACAATGCGTGATATTTGTTATAGAATAACTGAATAATATAGGGTCAGTTCAAAGTACATATTCCTTAAGGTTCCTTATGGCTTATTTGTTGATAATGCAACTTTTACTACAAATATTATTTAATTCGACTTTCTATTCAATTTTGTAATCATTTATATTTTAAAATTAATATTTAAGAGTTTGTGTTCGAATTTTTCTCGTGAAATATATAACTCCAAACAAACATTCCAAAGTTAAGCCACAAATGCACCGAAGTGTAACAATGTACCCTACTTTAGAACGGAATATAATAATTTACACAACAATGCAAAAAAATTCTTTCTATAATGAATATTTTTTAATCATTTAACAATCGGAAATATACAGACGTATAAACCAGTAAAAGACAGTTATTTTTTCCAGCAATACAAATAAAAGATTTTACCTTCAAACAAACGATCTTTTTGCGAGTCTATTGAGTTTTATGTTGTTGGTATCTTTGCTTCTCAAAAGCCTAAACCTTAAAAGTTAAAATATCAGGAAAATAATGAATTTTAGTATTTTTTTCATATCTGAGGATTTTAGAGCTGATTTATTGAACTATAAATATCACTTAAAACATTATAAGATTGAGCATCTTACCCTATATCTTTACATAAATTTAAAACATTTTAATTTATCGAAACATAAACGTTTTTATCAATATAGATGTTTCCAAATGTAAACGGGCTAAAAAATGAGTTGAATGTAACTTAAAAGTATGGTTAAACCTTTAAAAAACTTACAGATATCTAATACTTATATTTCCCTATTTCTGAATTTCTAATAATAATAATAATAATAATAGTAAAAAACTCAAAATAATTGCAATTACAAATTTAAAAAATATTTATTCTAAAAATTATTTCTCTGCATTAAAAAAAATCAGATAAAATTATTGTATATTATGAAATTTACTTCAACGTTATTGCTTTATATGATTTTAGCGATATCATTACACTATCCAATATTTTTTTTATATAAATTTGTTATGTGTTATTACTTAATTTATGACTTACTCTACAGTGATAGTTTGCTGATTTGATTTTTTTTGGTAAAATTTCTATGGGTTTGACTTTTATTACAAGTTAAATTCCGTTAGACATAGAAGATATCTAAAAATAATTATTTCAAGAAAAGTCACGGCACGATTTTGAAAATAAAATTGTGAATAATGTACATGACTGTATTATTTCTTATTGATAATTTGTAATCTGATATATTGGTAAAAATAATTGTATTACTAATAATTGTTTGAATCTTACTCAATTTACAGTTTTTTCTTTCTAGAGGAATTTTATCTGTTTATTTCTAATTCTGAAGAGATTCAAAAAATATTAAACTATTTTATTTTAAGTTTTTAAAGTCTAAAGCGCTTTAATAGGTAATCTATATAATTTTAATATTTTATCTCTATGGTTATTTAAAAACAAATTTAAAAGCATTGGAATATACTGTTTTGATTAGACAGAAAATACAAAATTCAGTATTTAACTTAATTTATAATTCAACAAGTATCTCTAACACCATTTCATATATATTCTTATATTTAAAAAGACTAAACATTTTCATTCTGTTTGTACTTTCAAACATAAAATACCAAAACTTGAAAAAAAAATAAAACTGTGATAAACATTCAATAATAAATTCTAAATGAAACTGTTAGATAACTAACCCAAATGCTTAATTTATAAAGAATAATTTAAAATGTTTTTAATATACGTGAATAATGCCACTTAGGCCTAGAGCCAGAAACAAGAAAACTTTAGCCGGAACTTCACGCCTTGAGTACCGGCGATCAGCGGAAAGACTCACCGCTGACCACTCCTTCGCGGCAGGTAGAAAAAGGATCGTTGAGTAAAAAATAAGAACGATCATTATGGAAATGAAAAAATTAGATTAAATTTTAAAGATTATTAAGAAGATTTTTAAAGATTGAGTAGAGAATAAACGGATGATTAGGTTTTGCTAAAAATAATTAAATTCTTCGTTCCGTTCATATTTCAGGTCAGTTGTCACAGTGGCAATGATGTTAAGTTAGGTTAGGTCTTCCGGCTGTTTATTTCTAGCTTTCAAGGTGATATAACGCACTCATAATTTAGAACCGCGGTCAATTAACAAGGTCGACACCTAAGCCAGCATAAAAACTGGACTTCGAGCGACATCGTAAACTAAAGCCGTCAGGATTTTGGACTCCACAGATTTAACGAGCACGTCTGTCCCGGTGTACTTAGGGAATAAGGTGATTTTATTGTTATTTTTGCCAACAAATATCGTCTATAGGATGTGACCGGTTTAGAACGCGGGACCTTCTGTATGAGAAGTAGATCTTCTAATATTTGGCTAATGAGGCCAAGTAGTGACAATATTGAACGCTGCTTCTGTTACAATGTTCGGCAGCAAATTTTTTCGCATTTCAAATTTACTTAAGATTGCCACTACATGATTAAAATCAGCAGATAAATTCGCAACTGCGGTTTTCGTTGCAGTAGTATGTGAAACTTCCAATTGACCTAATACTATCTGCAATCATGCGGCACCGTCAGTGCGGTGAACCTTACCGGAACTACAGCGTGTGTAACAAGAGTTTGTTGTTTTCTGTAGCTTAAAGTAAAACGTTTTATATAATTATTAACTTTTTAGAAGATGGTATTTTATAGGAAAAGAATATTACTTGAATCTCAACAAAGTTAGGTTTTATTCTTAGAAAGTAGTTTTTAAAATTGCCCTAGGACTAAATTTGAAATTACAATTGCTTAGGAGGCACATGATAGGTTATGATACATTTGAACTTATGGCTGATGGACTAATCTGTTCACAAATGTACAAATTTGCTTGTATTTTCATCTTCTCCTAGTTTTGTATTATATTTGATTCCAAATTCTGATTTAATATTATAGATAACTCAAAAATTAGAAAAATTATATATTAATACAAAGTAATATGAGCCAATAAAAACTATAACTTCACAGCTCATAAATTAAAAATAATAATATAGCAAAGATGTAACAAATATCCTGTCAAGCAATTAAATAAAAATAAAAATTGTTTACATTTTTTCAATTGAAATTAAAATTGAAATTATAATTGTTATAAATTCAACTTAATGACGAGATATAATAAATTTTGGCCTCATAATAAATAATCTCATACTATTTTCTTTTTCATATTTATCATAAAACTTATGTTAATGCTAAAAATGTTATTAAAATGTTGTATAACCTCTTCACTAAAGAGGTATACATGCGTGAACCTTTGTAGAATTCCCTTCATAACTTTATTTAAAAAAATTTCTTAAAGCTAACTTTTCTATTATAAACTAGAATATTGAAACCGAATACCGATTACGAATCAACTAATTCATTAATTGTCTAAAAAATACCGCAGCCGATTTCGGAGGTCTTGGATAAAAAAACTTTAAGCGTTTAATGTATGACACTTTTGATTAAAACAAAAGTTTGAATGAATATTAATCACAAAAAAAACTGACAGAGTTTGTTTGTTAGTATATAACAATCACAAAAATGTGTATGTTTAGCGCTCAAAGACTCAAATTCCAATAAATTGAAGCGACCCTCAGCAAATATTAAACGCTATTTTTTTTTCAAAATTACTTTCAAAACATACTTTTCAATATATAATTGCTTAAAAAATATGTTTATAGAAAGAATATAGACTTAGGTTTTTTCGGGAGTGAGAAGTGGTAAAATATAATTATTTGAATTTACCAGTTATCCAGTTTTTTGGGTAAATATACATAACTTAATGGATTGATTGTGAACATCACTTTTCGGTGCATATCGTTAGTCCTAAGCCCAATGTTTAAAAAACTTTGGGAGATAATTTATTAAATTTAACGACTTTGTTGTTTTAAAACTTATTAATTTGTATGAAATATATAGTTTTATACTTAAAGAGAAACTTAAGTGGATAATTTTTTAAATATTGTTTATTGTGTCATAAAAAATAACAGGTATTGTGAATAATTATAAACTATTTTTCCCAATGGCTTTGATTGTTCAGCTGCCATAAAAAATTAATAT
Source organism: Oedothorax gibbosus (assembly GCA_019343175.1). Classification (NCBI taxonomy): domain Eukaryota; kingdom Metazoa; phylum Arthropoda; class Arachnida; order Araneae; family Linyphiidae; genus Oedothorax; species Oedothorax gibbosus. The sequence continues at coordinate 505,314 of JAFNEN010000103.1, forward strand.
TTTTTTTATAAATTTAATTAAAATTCAATTGAAATTTTTAGGCCCTCTCATGACTTTTAAGGAAAAAGGGTAGTTCTAAATATCGTCCGGAGGGGTTCAATTACTAGCAGATGACAATGCACTACTCTATTTTAAATGTTCTTTGTGGAAAAATTCCGATCTTAGAAATAACACCCTACCCTAATATATTGAATAAAATGTTGATGCTAAATTTCTGCATCATTAACATGAAATTCTAACCCACATTGTTCAAGGCTTTAAGCCTAATTGTTAGAAAACAAAATTGGTAGTTTTGTAAATTAATTTTCAACTATTATATTTTCATATATTAGTTTTCATTATTATTTATATCATTTGATCAGTCGCAGAGCCTATTTCCAAAGCACAGCTAAGATATAGGGATCATCCTTTCATTGGCAACTCAACCAATTGAGTTTACGATTGTCAAATGTCGCCAATGAACAGATGTGACCCTATATCTTAGTTATACTTCTTTGGATAATAAGAATTTTGCAACTCGACCCTTTAATTTATGTAAAAAGAATAATTTAATTATCGTCGAGAAAAAAATTACAGTAAAAATTATTGATTAGCTACCCTCTTTCTTTCAGTTTACCATATTCCTTTTTTTTACCCATAGCCTAACCAATTTTTATTCGCAGATAAATATTATATATATTTATTTAGATATGATTAGATGGACGGTGCTATTTTACCTAAACACCTCGTTTAACTCGTGTAGCTCTAGTGCGACGATAATTCAAACTAAACTATTCGGCTACTGATCATACATAAACATTTTGGAATTGTTCCTTTTTTGTATATAAAAATTGGTGATTGAAAAAAAGTTTACTTGTACAAAATAGCCCCGTGGGTCGGGGCTGTACCGATCAGTTTAAAAATCATCTGTTTAGGTAAGTAATGATTGTAATGCAATAGATTACTGTAAGAAAAATATTTTTATTACTAATAAAGGTCGTAACTAAAAAACTGTATTACAATTGTAAAATTTTAGAAGATTTAAAAAGTCTTAGAAATTTAGAAAATTTTAGAAATTTAGATACTGTTGTTTTAGAAACTGTTTTCTTGGGTTTAGGATTCGCTTTGGTTTTACTTTTGAGTCCCAAGTTCACTTGTTTTGCATTTTTCGGCCCTACCTTTTCAGCTTTTATCTTTCCCTGCAGTTGTTAATTTTTTTTATTCAGCTCTTTTACTTTAGCTGACTCTTCCAGTTGGGCTTTATTTGGGGGCTTTGAAAAAATTGTTAGGAATAAATCTAAAACTTTAACATTTTGGTAGGCCTACTTTTCTCGTAAGTTACAATCGATGCAGGTATATTGCCATATAAAAACATTTGGGGCAAAACCGTACAGAAGTGTACGGTTTAGCCCCAAACTGTAACTCGCTTCAATATATTAAAATAATATTTAATTCTATTTCTTAACCAATCATCGCTAACAACCAAAAGAGAGCTTAAGAGAAGTAGTTTATTACGATCTAACATTTACTAGCATACAAGCAAAGATTCTTCACTTACCTTTTATTTAGTACTGGACGAAAATTATAAGAAAACGAGTAAAAACATGTATTTTACTGAGACACTGATACTCATACACTGATAGCAAAACGATATCTATACTGTAAACTTGCGTGATTTGCCTCTAGGCTATAGCACTTGACGGGATTATCTAGCTTGAAATCTAGGCCAAAAAAATCTGTGTACGGTTTAGCCCCGCTGTAAGGTTTAGTCCCGCTCTCCCCTAATAGTAGCACACACCTGCATTTTTTTGTACTGCGGACTTTAGAACTTATTTTACTTATACTTGAAGTTTCAGTTTTCTATACTAGTTCTATTTTTTAGATAAATGCTATTGATATTAATTATTTGATATTATAAGTGATAGGGTGCCTTTTTCTAAATACTTTCACAAAGAAAAATAATCCACAAAACATACGGAAAACCAACTAATTTTTCTAATGGCTATGATTTTTCAGCTGTCATAAAAACACCTAATATTTGTGCTTTTTAATAAATTTAATTAAAATTCAGTTAAGTTTTTAAGCCCTCTCAATACTTTTATTTTTAACGATTAGTTCTAAATAACGTCTAGAAGGTTTGAATCAACGAGCAGATGACAATGCACTACTCCATTTTAAATTACCTTTGTGGGAGAATTCTGATCTTGAAATTGACACTCTACCCTAATATATTGAATAAAAATGTTGATGCTGTATTTAAGCATTACCAACATAAACTTGATGCCCACATTGTTTTATTCTTAAAAACTAATTGTTCGAAAATAAAAGTGGTAGTTTTGCAAATTAATTTTCAGCTATTATATTATAATATATTAGTTTTCATTATTGTTTAGATAATTTTATCAGTTGAAGAGCCTAGTTCTAAAGTATAGCTAAGATATAGGGTCCATCCCTTCATTGGCAACTCCACCAATTGAATTTAAGATTGTCAAATGTCGCCAATAACCAGATGGGACCCTATATCTTAGTTATACTTCTTTGGAGAATATGAGTTTTGCAACTAGAAACTTTAGTTTATGTAAAAACTATAAATAAACTATCGTCCAGGAAAAAATTACAGTAAAATTACTGATTAGATACCCTCTTTCTATCAGTTTACCATATTCTTTTTTTTTACCCATAGCCTAACCAATTTTTATTCGCAGATAAATATTATATATACATTTATTTAGATATGATTGTATTTCAAAACTTTGTAAACATTAGCTAAAACGATACTATAGTATCGTAAAGTTACTGGTAATAGTAGCACACATCTTAATTTTTTGTACCTAGGAATGTATAACTTATTTTACTTATATCTACTTGGGGTTTCCGTTTTCTCTACTAGCTCTATTTTTAAGATAAGTGCTATTGATATTAATTGTTTGATATTATAAGTGATGTGTGCATTTCTCCCAAAATACTTTCACACAGAAAAATAACCCACAAAAAATACAGAACACCCAATTCCCAGATTTCTCAATTTCTTTAAAAAATTAAAATGTATATTTTTTAATAAAATAACAATTGATAAATTTTAATGATAAATCAACTGCTGCTAGTTGTCATTCTTTTATTCTTGCATTTAACATGCATAAAATGTGTATGTATTTTTTTTTAATAACGGCGTGTGATCAACACTATTTATAACTATTGTTCGAAAATTTTGGATACTTACACAAGAAATATGAAGAAGAAAAGCTTCGTTTTCCTAAAACACAGATTATGGTAATAAACCTTAAGAAACTCCTGTCACTAAAGTATCATACCTGAATAAGTTGATATCCTGAAAAAAAACCGCCATATTTGATTTCAATACATTAAAATTATTTAAATCAGCTTCAAATAACCCAAATAACTTTATTATTTACCGATTTCCCAGTTATTTTAGGATAAACTCTAAGGAGACTTTGGTAAATATAATTTTAGAAAATATTGAGAATTAATTTTTTTTAAAACTGATCAACCATTGATAATCGAAACTTAAACAATTGGAATGAAATTATGCAGTTACAGGACATAAAAACTTTAGTTGAACTTTTTGTCAAACTGTTTATTGAATCATAAAAGTTAAAGTTTAATTAATGAATTATAAAGTATTTTTAATTGTTTACTAATTGTTGTCAATATCATTTTTTTTCAATTGCAGTAAAAATATGTACAAATTTAAGCATAACCTACAACTAAAGCAACCTTTATAAGATTTTCTTTTGCGAGCTTACCTTGTATTTAATTAAAACGGATCTGCCCTAGAATATAGAGTAGATCTTTTTAAGCAAAAAAATATGAGTTGCGTCTTGCGAATTAAAATTTAAGGAATTGTTTTTGGATTCACAACGTTTGAATAAATTATAACAATAATTTTTGGAACTTTATTTGTTAAAAATAGTTAAACTTTAATTTTTAAACATTTAAAAATGCAAGCAGGGAGAATTTAGGGTCAATTTATTTAATAAAATTGTTTCAGGGGGAATTTAATTTTTACCATGTTTTTCATATTTTCAGTTAAGTATAACGAACACTATTTAATTCTTTAAAAGACATGATTCTTCCATCTAACGATGCAAAAAGAAAATGGAACTTTATAGCAAAATATATTAAGAATTTCATAAAATTTATTTGAAATAAGTGCGACTTTAACTGAGAAAAAATTAGCAAGTAAGATGATTCCAAATAGGTCATTGGGGAATGAAAGGGTTAAAAGAATTATTCGAAAATAAAAAAGGTGTTACTTTTGTCAATAAATATGCATATATTGTATTTTTAAACAGTTACTTTTATTCGTATTATAAACTTATAAATGTATATATATAGTTTTTACTATAATTTCCTTTTCGCTTCATGTATATAAACTGTTATTATTAAGAAAAAAATTTCCCTAGAAAATACTTATTTAAAAACAAATAATTTTCATTCGAAAAAGAATTATTATGCTTAATTTAAATCAAATTAATACATTTTTTGTATTGTAATGTTGGGTTTGAAAAATAATTTATTTCAATTTAAAATTAAAGACTTGAATTCCTTAGTGTTTTTTTAGTTTAAACTAAATTTAGTTTTTATTTATAGATATTAAAAATATATTTAAACTTAAACAACAAATTGTTTATTTTATTTGCAACATTTTTATGCAAATAACTATTTAGACTAGTGTTTTTTGAAAACC